>JBBPBR010000006.1:49677618-49691860 GCA_037974775.1 Cicer pinnatifidum
AAAAAAAAAACTGAGACTCTTCTAGTATAAATTGATTAATGTGAATGATTCATGAATCTATTTATGACGTGTGAATAGATTCATACAACATTGACAATGGATGTAAAAATAATTTAATTATATTTTCATGAATTTTAAATGACAATCTTAACATACATAATCTATTATTAAGTGTGATTAAAATTGATTTTCTCAAAACAATTTTCTAATTCACAAACTTAGTAGATATTGAAATTACTAAAACACCCGTCTTAATTTTTAATTTTGACATGATCAAATTACTGTATAACTAAGCTAAACTTAAACACGTGCATCCAAAATAAATATATCCTAATAATTTAATCTTATATTTTAAAAACAATTTTGTTTTATAAAAAAGATATATTTATACAACCTATTATTAAGTGTAATTAAAATTGATTTTCTTATTTCTAATTCACAAACTAAATGGATATTTAAATCACTAAAATATCTATTTTGACACGATAAAATCAGTGTATGAGTTAAACTCAAAAGACACATGCATCCAAAATAAATAAATCCTAATAATTTAATTTTATATTTTAAAATACAATTTTATGTTTATAAAAGAAATCAATATGTATATGGAGGAACAAATGGCTCTTTTCTTTATCAAGACAATAAAACAGTAATAAATAAAAGAGTAAAAGAGAAGGTCATATTGGTCATAGTATAAATAGCCCATTATAAATAAAAAAATCATATATAAGCCCTAACATATTTTTAGGGTTCTGTATACACTTCGCATAACTCAACAATGGCATGCACTATCGATTTTCGGTCCCTAGATGAAGGTTTCGGCGGCAAAACCTACAAACGCAAACGCGAACAAGCCCAAGCAATCGAAGATGCAAAGATGGAAGAAATCTCCACCATGGAAACCGACGATGTTGATGCTGCTCCTCCGCCGGCAAAGAGAACGGCGCTTCCATCTCAATCAGATCCAAACAAACCTGTCTTTGGAGCTCCGAGCTACGACGGAGTGATCGCCGGTAAGGTCTCAGGACGAAAGTGGAAGCAGGCGCGTACGCGTCGTGCGTCGTCGGTTCAAGTGAAGAAGGGAACAACGTTCGAGGAGAGAGCGAGAGAGAAGAGGATAAAGACGGCTTTTAAGGAAAGGATAACGGAGTTGAAAGAGGAGATTCGGTTGAACAAGGTTGAGAAGAGGAAGAAGAAAGAAGAGAGAGAGAAGAAGAAGAAAGAGAATATTCTTAAGTCTGGTACTAAGTTTCAGAAGATTACGAACCCTAAAACTTTGAAGAAGATTGCTAAGTCTAAGCAGAGGAAGCAGCTAAGGCTTGTTCCTGATGATTTGGTCAAGAAATAGTTTTTTTTTTTTTAAATTAAGTTTTTATGTGTTGCATTTTGTTTATTGTTGGAAATTTTGGGTTTACTGAAAGCAGATTTTCTAATTTGTTGCTTTTATGATCCAAATATCATTATGTTTAAATTACTATAGTCTTAAGAGAATATACAATTTCTGTTGTGGCTATGGATGGGTTGCCTTTGTTCTTTTAGGTTTTAATCATTATGTTTACCATCTTATATGATCAAACGATTATATTGAGTTTTCTGAAGGACTCACATTTGATGTAATTGAAAGATTGAAAAAGATATGGTGCATTTTATTTATTCAATTTGTGATTGTAAATTGGGATTGTTGATTAAATATCATATCATACAGGAATAGAATCAATTCAAAATGTGATATGCAATAAGTCAATCCATTAGAAGGGTTGTATAAAACCAAAAAGCTGGAAAAAAAATGATAAGTGTTACAATTGTTCAGAGTTTTGCAGTCAACAATTCTGAGAAATCCGATGTATACAAAATAATAATAATTGGACAACACTAATTCAGAAGGTGAACTGTTTGATATCTATGTTTGATCTAATTTGCTGCAGGTATCATTATAATTTCAACTAGAATACAACAACTTTTTCATTGCCTTGCAATATATAAAGTGTGCGTTTTCAGTGATTTGCACTTAATAATCATTTTCTTAGAATTTATTACACGTAATGTACACAAACAACTATCTTTTCACTGGGTCTTTGGAAGAATGGGACAAATGAAGTTATAGAATGAATACATATGTTCTTTCGAAGGTTTTACTTCTTGTTTTAAGTGAATTTGATGGTTTTATGGATTGAACAAAGCCAGGAGGCTACCAGTAGTCTCTACAGGAGCAAAATCCATCTCTGAAATGATGGAACCTGCTTGAATCCCTGACTGTGATCTCCCTATCAACGATCTTTGAGATTACCTTGATGGCAGCGTGACAATCAGTACAAGCTCTCAAGTTCTTCATCACCAATATAGGTGACCCTTCTGGGGTGCTAATTAGTGCAAAGGCAATGGCAATGCGTTCACTGTGATATTTGAGAGACTCTACCTTCACTTCCTCATCCACATTGTGAAGGGAACAACTTGAGTCTGGTTTATACCCTTGTTTCACCATTTTCTCTTCCAACTCATCAAGCTTCCTCATTATCTCTCTCATCTGTGGATGAGACTTGTCATTGGCTGTGAAAACATGAGTTTTGTGTTTGATTTCAACCCAACTATAAGCAGGGACTTTTTTCACTCCTCTTTCTCTCATGGCCTTCTTCACCTTCCCTACATTGTCCCATTCACCAGCTGCTGCATAGATATTCGACATACTAACATATGGAGCTGCATCTCTAAGTACATTCATATTGAATAGTTTTTCTGCTGCTATCTTTGCCAACTCTTGATTTTTATGGATTCTGCATGAGTTGAGAACTGATGACCACATTATTTCGTCAGGTTCAAAAGGCATCTGGGCCATCAATTTCTCCGCCTCGTCAAATCTTCCACTGCGACATAACATATCAACGATTGATGCAAAATGCTCTTTCTTAGGAACAAGTTTATAAATTTGAGTCATGGAGTTGAAGTAGTGTAACCCTTCTTCAACTAGACCACAGTGACTGCAAGCGCACAGAACGCTGAGGAGACTTACAGAATCTGGTTGCAAACCCGAACAAACCATTTGTTCAAACAATCTAAGGGTGCGGTCACCATCTCCGTTTTGTGCATAAGCTGAAATCAGTGCATTCCATGAGACTGAATTTCTTACAGGCATCTCTTGAAACATTTGAAGTGCATCTTTTATGGATCCACATTTTGCATACATGTCAAGTAGTGCACTCCCAGAAAACACATTTGAAATGTAACCTGATCTGTTAATATGCGAGTGTAACTGCTTTCCAAGTGTCAATGAGGCTAAACTTGCGCAGGCTCTTACAATGCTGGCGTAAGTGGCTGCGTCGGCACATATTTTGGCTCTTTGCATCTCAATAAATAGCTTTAGACCATCTTCATGGAGCCCCTTCTGAACATAAGCAGAGATCATGGCAGTCCACGGGACTGAACTCTGATGAGCTAGATCTGCAAAAATCCTATTTGCTTCCACAAATTTGCCACATTTAGCATACATGTCAACCAAAGAATTCCCTACGAGGAGTTCCGAAATCGCATCCGTTACAATAGCCTGCGAATGAATTTGCCTACCCATATCAAGGTTTAAAGAAATTGCAGCTATGCTCAACAAGGTAGCAAATGGGAATTGCCTCCTGTCAAATCCAGTGAACTGTAACTCCCTGAATAGTTCAAGAGATTCGTCCACTCTTCCATTCCACGCATAACACGTGACAAGCACATTGTAAGAGATACCATCAACCTCCGGCATCTCATCAAAAAGCTTCCTTGCTTCAACAACACGGTCATGCTTCGAGTAAAAATCAAGCAAAGCATTAGCCACAAACACATTCCAAACAAAGTTACACTTCACCACAAAACCATGAACTTGTTGACCAAATTCTATATCATCCAACTGTATACCTGCTGTTAAAACAGCAGCAAAAGTAAACTCTGTTGGCCTATACCCGAATTCCTGCATCTCGAAAAACAGGTTTATGGCTTCATTATTAAACCCTTCTTTCAAGTATCCCGTCAACAATGCATTAAAAGTAACAGAATCTCTCTCAGGCACATCATTGAACAGGTGACAAGCTAATTCAAGGTTGCGAGTCTTACAGTAAGAATCAAGCAATGAGTTGGAAACAACAAGGGTTGAATCATACCCCAATTTGATAACATGGGTATGAACCTGTCTTACTTCATTAACAGAATCAAACTCGGTGAACCCGGATAACAGAGTGGCCAAACTGACATGATCATGGTCAATGCCGTGCCTACCCATCTCGGCGAAAAGGCCAAATGCTTCACTAAATCGATTGTTTTGAGCATAACCACCAATCAGCATTGTCCAGGTAACAGCAGTGCGTTCAAACATGGAATTGAACAACGTTCTGGCTTCAGAAAGATTGCCAGATTTGATGTAACCCATGATCATGGTGTTGGTGGAGAATATATTCTTGTGAGGCATTTCGTCGAACAGTTTTCGGGCATGACTCAAATCCCCACGTTGGAGAAAAGTCTTGAGGAGGAAATTGGAACGGTAAGTGTTGGGATCGAAGCCTGTCTTGATGATGGAAGCGTCGACGTGAAGGTGAGGTTTTGGAGCAGTTAGCGTGACAACATTGTTGATTTTCCTCGTACATGGTTTTATGTAATTCATGAAAACGGAAAAGCGTGTTAAGAGACAGACAGAGTAAGCTACTTCTAATGGCGCCAAAATGTCCACCGTCTGTAAAGGCCAAAACTAAACTAAGTGAATATTCTAAACTAAGCTAAGCTTAGCCCCCAACACACAAATATAAGCGATAATATGTAAAAATTGTAATGAAAGTTTGAGCGACAAACAAATATTAATATGGTTTAGTTTGAATATCTTGTCATATATTTTTAAATTGATGAATCTTAATAAAATTTATAAACTTTGGAGAAAACTTAAGAGAAAATAATAAGATTTCAATATAAAATTTACAAGATATAAATTCAACTACTAATTTTTTATTTTTTATTAAGTAATTTGTAAATATTTTTAAATTGAAGTCTGTCGTGACTTTGAAGAGTCTTTGAATTGATTTGGTGCTTACCCCCTTTTTTTATTTACAATTTCTTACACTTCTATAGTCAAGTAGATTTAGTTTTATGTTAAAAAATGAAATACATTTCTTAATCTATCTCTACTTAAATGTTCATTTTATATAAAAAAAAATTAAAAAATTAATACAAAAGTGTTTTTGAAATAATAACGTTAAAAGTAAATAAATTAGTTGATATTTGCTTATATTTTTTAGCCTAATTAAAACTAAAACGGTAAATTCTTATAACCTCTCCATACCATCGATTTATATCCAATCTGATGCAAATAATAATGAGAAATTAATTAACTAAATAGAAAATTGCACAAAATTGATGTTTTTAAATATCGTGAAGACCACTTAATATGTTTTTTCAAAACAAATCTCGTAGGTATATTCAGCATTCAAATTTATCGTACATACGGCTACTTTTTTTTTAATAAAACCTCAATATATTACAAAAGGATTAAGAGTTTAAGACCCAGAAGGGCCTAAATCAGATAAAATTACATGAATCAAGAAAGGAAATATATCCTCTATCCACACCTCCTCTCTAAAATAGATAGAACATGTTTGGCTAAGAAATAGGCCATACTATATCCTTTTCTGTTTACATGATTACTATTGTTATTTTTCATTGAACATTAATAATGTGGAAAATAAACTTGATATAAATTGATACTTTTGTCTTGGAGTAAATATTACACTATTATAGAGAGAAATGTTTTTGAACGTCAAAATACTATGGTGTACTTTGGTTTTTGTATGTATTTCTAAAATACGTTAGATATAGTAGAAGATAAAAAGTAAGAGAAAGATAAATACATACGCAGTCAATTATAGCTTCTAGTGTCACTATTTTGATAATTAAATATCACAACTCATTTTATATATGTACAACCAATACTACAGTTACACATTGACAACGTAGTATTCAACAACATTCATGGCAATAAGAGTGTTTTTCCATTATCTTCTAGTAGACACCCTTTTGATAATCAGGCTCACAGAAAGTTCCTCCAAGATCATCACAAGCCTCTGCTTGGAAAACCCTGAAAGAAAAAAACACATCATCCATTCAATATTACAGTGTCTATTTAATTTAAATATATAATATATCAACATTCAATAGTGAATCAAATGAAAGTAGTGAGCAATTAAATTGTTTAAAGTGAAATCTTATATCTTACGTCTTAGGGTCATTGTAATCAAGATATTCTCTCTCAATGTTTTCTGAAGCCTTTGGTGTGTCATTCTTTGCCTCTGGTTGTAGCTTCACTTCAGGATACATGTCTGCCAAACATGCTTCCCCTCCAACTGTTTCACATGCCTCAGCTGGAAACACTCTAAGATTGAATAATTCACACAAATGACAAACACTTCAAAACCATGTTGTGATTCTCCAAACTTTAGTCCCAAAACGAAATTCTAAAATAATTTCTAAACTGAAAAGTCATGATCGCATTCATCTCTCTGGAACAATTTTTGAATTGAATTTCATTGACCCAAAAGAATAAATGTAATCCAGGGTTTTTTAGTTCTATAGATTATTTTTTAATTTCATTAATTCTAATGACCAAATCGATGTTTTTAGTTGTATTTTGCATTTCTTTTACTCTAATTTTTATTCTTTCATACCAATACCTTTATAAATAGAGTACTACATGTTCTTTCTAAGGTCATGAATATAGCAAACACTTGGGAGTATGAAGAAACCAAGAAAAACTTGAACTCAAAATGAAAATGAAGGCTTACGAGAATGCAGAGTTGTAATCAACTTTTGGTGTGTCAGAGTTCCCGGTAGCAACTTTGACAGCAGTGTAACGAGGTGCAATCAATTTGGTAGGGAAACTAGTAGTAGTTAGATGTGAGACACTCTTTGGTGCTGTCAAAGGCACAAAGGTGGTGGTGGCTGCAAAGGTTAAAGCTGTTTGCATTTTGAAGGGTATTGTTTGTGAACTTTTGAGTTGAAATATTATATATATATATATATATATATATATTCTGATCTGAGAGGATGTGTGGTTCCAATTTATAATGGGATGATATATTCAGGATAAGGATAAGGTTGTCTTTATGTCCTTGTTATAGGGGGTTCCACCAGCTCAAGATGTCTGTGAAACTCTTGGACTTTTTCAATCACTATACTAAAGTCCAGTTTGATTTTTCACCCTCTTTTTCTGAGAGCATTTCGTTCAGCCAGTTGTAAGCAACACAGTAATATTACTGGTAAGACATTTATATTATAATTCATCTGAGTTGATTTTTTGTTTAGGTCCATGCTTTGCATAAGGAGACAGGAGTATCCTCATCATCAAGATGTACTAATATCCTCTGAGAGATTTGAAGCAGATTTAAAAAACTTATATATGCAATAGCTTACATTGGACATTTGTCTAATAAGGTAAAAAGAAACATATAGTGACATTATCCTTCCACCAAACCAATAAAAGATGGATGTCCATATTACTAGGATCCAACTCATCTGCAACCAATAGACTCTGGAAAGTTCTTTGAAAACTGTCAAATGCAAGTTCCAATTACAAAATTTCAACAATTTGTAAATGCTGCACTGTAAATCTGAAAAAGTATTTAAAGGGATTATTTTTTTTATCTTGTGGCTGCTCAAGATAAAAAAAACCCACGGAAGAAATTCAGAAAAACAAGTTAAGACCATGTTTCATGCAAAGAAATCCAGATAGGAGCCAGTAGCATGAGAATATTCCCAAAGAGAAAAAACCCATTAGAACTCTTAAAAACCAGTTGACAACTTTTGATGATCACTTTTCTCCTTTATAGGCTTTGTTGATCATCACATAAAAAGAAAAACGTTTTTCTCAGATACTTCTTTCTTCATGCAATCAAAATACATTATAATAGATAGACATCTATCATACTATTTGACAAAGCTCTGTCCATTTGAACCTAGACAGAGGCACAACAAATTTCTCTAGTACGAAGTCCTATATTCTAATTTCTTGATCTCTAACATGGATCACCTTGAAATATAAATCACCTGGATCAATTAATTAAATTATACATATTGACTCTCACATTTTCCCTTGAAGGAGTCACAATTCTTTCTATGTTCTGTTAGCCGCAATACATGATGAAACAGAGGAACTGTTGAGGAGCTATAAGTCAGCAACTTTCAGAAGCTAACTTCATCCCAGATTTCATTTAGAAAATAGTTGGTCACAATCAGCAAAAAAAATAGACTGAAAGACGCCATTTACACCTTAGATCTTAAGGAGTGTTTCACACACACTAGATCGTCCAACTTATTTCCATCCATTTTATACAGAGAGACCCCTTCCATTTGGCTATAGTGATTCTGTGCTTCTTTCCTCAAACTTTTCAAAGGCATGACTTCCCATTTTTTATAATTTGAATACTTCCTGACATCACTCATGTCTGGGGATCCTGAGATAGGTCCACTTTTGTCTGGGTCCACATTTCCCCACACCTTACAATTGCCAAACTGTCCTAAACCACCAGCCTTATCAGCTGAACTCTTTCTCAAGCGCCAAGCCGCTGCATGTGCCTGGCTTATCATTTCTCTACTTGGCACATCTGCCCAGTCTTGCCTCCTCTTGGATCTCATGGGGGAGTGAATCCTGATTACCTAACAATAACGCCTTAATGTCAAAATCATAAAAAAATACAAATAAAGGACATCTTAAGTGGAAATTTATAATGCAAATACCCCAAGACATTCTAGAAGTTGGTAGTATGCTCTTCCTTGAAGTGGATTGTGTCCTTTCCTAGGAGTAGAGAAGTATCTTGTCCTGTAAGGAAAAAAAAAAAAGAGCGATAATAAGGAATATAAATATGTACTGAAGTCAATATAACAGCCCTCCATGTGCCCCCGAAAAAAAGCTGAAGACTTGAAGTAGCAAAAAAGCAATCTATTCAATGGGACAAACACTAAGAGTGTACTGAAGAAGGCACACATTATAGACCAATAATATGTGAAATAAATCAAAATCCAAATAGAGAAACCCACCATTCAGTGTATCCAGGATCAACAGTGAAACCATATATATCAACAATATCACACATAGAGAGCGCTAATTCAATAGACTTCATTCCAGTTCCTTTGGCACCTCGACGTAGTACAATACCTTGAAAGAGATAGACTGGATTTGGTAGAGTCTGCATAAAAAGGTAGTGCAAAAGAATGTGGATAAACTAATTCTAGTAAGTATACAATGGCTACCATCAGTAACAAGTTTATATACCAAAAAGCATCAAGTAAATAGCTATCAAAGAACAGATTCTCACCTTTATAACTGCGTTGATTTCTTTATGTGTCAGACTTTTGATTATAAGTACCTCATCATCTGCAAAATAAATAAAAATAAAAAAGTTAATCTACTCATTTAATACACAAAACTAGCAGGTACAAGGAAAAAATAGGGATAAAAATAAAATTTCATAACGTTGAATGAAATTCTAGATTTCTAGTTCCCTAGTATTGGGAATCTCTCTACCAGTTGATCCCCATAAATGTGAGTCGAATAGTTAGACCAGCAACCCAGATAATACATTGATATATTCATCAATATAGTAAAAAAATCTAAAAATTACATCAAACTAATGATTTTTTGTTATTACTTTAATTTATTTACTAATAATAGGGGGATTAAACTTTTGAGCCATACTATATAAAGTTATGGGAAAGGGTAATTGAGTGGAGACTAAGAAAAGAACCCAAAGTTACTGATGATGTGTAACCTATATCAATGCATTTTCACTTGACATACTGATGGAAGGTGACTTTAGCTTGAAATTTCACAAAAGGATAAAATTAATTATGAAACTTTTAAACAACTCCATCAATCACTGATGTTTCTATGAACAAGATATTCAGATCAATGAGAGATGTAATCTTGAAAGAACGGGGAAACAAAAGTCTTTTGGTTATACTTCTAAGTATTGCTCCTTGATTTTCTTATTAAGTAATGGAGATTTGAATCCAGCGTCTCACATTATTTCCGAAATATTTATATAAAATAGGTAACTGTACCAGGAACCGAACACAAACAGGGTATATTTTTCTTTTTATGCAAATAACCTACAATACAAGAAAATCATGATGTGATTTGCACATGCTCCTCAAACCTTTAAAGTTGATCTATGTTTTATATAGCAGGCCACACATCACAAATGATCATGTACTAATGTTCAAGTAATATCACATAGATGCGAAGGTCGGTAAATTTGAAGAGGGTAGACCAGATTAAAATTGGATCACTAGTCATAATCATGTTGGAGAAGTTCAATGGTGCCGGGTAGTGGTACCTAGCATTCAACCACTTAATTCAACACAGAAGCAACTGCTAAACATGTATAATATGATGAGAGAAATCCTTATGCTATAATATTTACCATTGTTTTCCCACTAAATACTAGAATTGGAATTAGAATAAATCACCTAACAGAAAATCAAAAATATTTAAAAAATAACAAAGCATTCACAAAATTTGGTCGGATATACAATAACATCAAGGCTGTATACAGTTAAAAAATACAGATGAAGACGAGGTTGTCAAACTCAAGAGATACAAAATTTTGTCAATTTACATTATACACAATAATCCATAAAAAACCTACAAATATAAAAATTAAGCAGGATTGTGTCCATGGGAACTTTTTCGAGTTTTAGAAGCAGCAGCTTTGTTGCTTGAGGTCCTTAACTAACCAGTTTTATAAACTTTATAATAGAGACTGATTGAATAAGGCTAAGAAAACCCATGAACCAAGACAAGACAAACAACACATAAATCGCAATAACAGAACAACAGGTTTGAAAGCGAAAACAAGAGTGTGATGGTTTGCTAGTTCAAATTTCAAAGAATAGAACATAACAGATTGCTGGTAATCAAGAGCAGAAGCTGATTTCAGAATTGAAAACTTTTAAACAGAGCATAAGCATAATGCTGGGTTGAGGAAGAATACAAATATTATATAATGCTGGGCCAAAATAGACCTGAAGTTCAGGCTTGGTGGAAGAACTCAGGACAGCTAGATTCCGTGTTGAAGCTGGGCTACAAATATAGGATGCTAAGTTAAAACTGGGTTAACTACAGGATCTGTGTTCTGTCCCACAGCTATCTTGAAAATTGGAATAGCAGATAACTCCATGCGCAAGTCTGTTTCAGGGTTTCTTGGCAACATAGTAGTTTTTGGCATGTCGTTTTGGGCAACTCCGGGATGATATGACATTCCCTTTAGTTCACTCATGGTTGGACTCACAATTTTGTGCCAGTTCGTTCATTTTCGCTCTAGCCTACCAGAGTCTATGAGGAAACTAGTTTGTAAGTGAGTAAACTAAATTTTCACTCACACGTTTGACAACATCAAATGAGACTTTATTATCGTGGTGAATTTAAACAAAATAATATTAGAATTAATTTTACAAAACTTATGTAGGACATGAAAACCAGGCATAACAATTCACATGCGATAGCAGAATCAGAAACACCAATAAAAAACAAAAATGAATCAATGATATTAAAAGCAATTACAGAAGGTAGAGTTCTTCATAATTTCTTAGGTAACAAAAGATGAGTATAACCCATTCGGGGCATATAGAGATTTAAGACTATATTTCATAGAGCAGCCAATTGTAAATGATGGGGAGGGTGAATATAATTTCCATATAACTAATGTGACTCAGAATTTTAAGCACCAGTTATCATTAAAATTTGACATTTTTGTTTAATGTTATCGATTTATAGTAACTTACCAGACCCATTTAGAATAGGAACCATGTTGCGAGCAGCACCTCTTACGACTAGACGAAAATCCCTCTTAAGACCAACATACTTGGCATATTTCTACACAATTCAGAGATAAAGTAAGTTTTTGCAATAAAATTTCAAACTAGGTCAGATAAATCCACTTTATGCTCTACATTACTCTACTTGCCTCTTGTTGAAAAGCAAAAAGAATAATGGTTGGAGCTTGCACTAGCAGGCAGTCATTATGTCAATAAAGTAAGTGGATATCAATTCAACAGAAAGCTAAGTTTAGGAACCATAAATTATTTTAAAGTTGATAACTAAGAAAGATTTACTTCATTAACAGGGGCCTCATTGTCTCGAAAAACAGCATCATGAATATCAATTTCTTTCCCAAATTCGGTCTTCAGAAGGTCCCCGGAATTCCCAACAACAGCACAAGTACGAAACTGTCGTGGATGAAAGGGGGGCTTTGCAGGCAATAATATATTAAGTTGTTCTTCACAAAGAGTCTTATTGTAGCACTTCTTTGCCCCCCTACAAGAACAAAACTTGTAACTGCACTTGCTTCATAACAAAATGCTCAGAGCAAACACAATTAACACACAAACAGGAGAAGCTAGGTTTTTAGATGCATACAATTGTGCTATCCTTAGTGGAGCATAATCTAACCAACCACCAGGACGAGTGTCAAGATACTCTCTTGTCAAAACTGTAGTCATGTTACGGTACTGCAACGTCATACCATATCAATATTCAGTTCAGATTCATATCGAAACACATAACTTAAGCATGGGTAAAATAAAAAGCATAGGAATCTACCTGTTCCCACAATAGTATTGCCTCACACACATCATATGTGTACTCCAAAGGCTCAAATTTTTTAAACTGCTGATTGTACTGCAACCATCCAAAAATCAAAAATAAAAAATATATGTAAAAAACCATCATCTAGCTATTAATGAAAATTGAATCCGGAGAAAAAAAAAAAATACCCAAGTGCTGTTAGTGCCTTCAGGGTATTTAAGGACCAACGTGCAGTGGTCAATAATATCTGCAGTGAGTCCAAGCCCCCTATTAGCCTGTTATCAATCCCAATCTCATCTCAGTTCTTCACAATACTATATAATTCAAAAAATTTAACCAAAAAAGCAAACAAAAAACCACAAACACAATCAAATACAGAACAATGTTTGGTTTCACAGTAGATAATCTCATAATTGATTTTGCCACCAGCCAACGTGATTTTCATAAAAATATGTTAACATTCATATGTTTTATCACCATTCTCGTAAACTTGATTTTGTCTCCAAACATTTGTTTACCTAGAAATGATCATTAGGCTGAAGAATTTATAAGTAGTTTTTACATAAAACTTGTTTTCAGATAAAAGACATCCAAATATATTTCAGTTCAAACTCAATTGCAACCAAATCAATTTCATTAAAAAACATAACCCAAACACACGCGCGCACACACACTCAAACTGAGGTTCTCATAAACCAATTAGAAACTATGCATAGCAAAAACACCACAAATTGAAAGATAAATAATGAAATTATTCAGATCCGAAAAATACCACACATTGCTGAACAGTAGACTGAAATTGTAACAAAACGCGAATGGAGTCGGAGTTGCGATCTGAATAAAAGGAGCCTGAAAATGCGAAAAGGAAATAGAAATAAGGAAAGGTGTTAATTAAAAATAAGGAAATAGAAAGAATGAGGATTGATTTAGATTACCGGTGAAGAAAGAGGATTGGATGGAGAAGAGGAGGAAGAGGGAGAAGAATGCAGCGGCACACAGCAGATACAGAATCTTCGGTTTCGCGGATGCTAATTGCTTGTGCTGTCTCATTGGTATATACTTGCTATTTGCTACAACCACACACACACTCCCACTCAGTGAGAGAGAGAAAGAGGGGAAAGTGTTGTGCAAGAAGATACTGGAACGAAGGACCACTCAACAACGACGTTTTTCGCTCTGATGTAGTGATGAACTTCGACTTTGCTTCTGATGATGGAATAGAATGGAACTATCACGCTCTTACACCTTGCATTTGCATTTTTTTTTTTTTATAAATAAGTTTTTTATTCTTTTTATTTGTAAGAAATTACATTTCAATGTAACATATATTTAGACATTCACAATTACAATTGAAACAAAAATATCATTCATTCAATAGTATGATTGTTTGTTATTGTTTACGATTGTACTTTTGGGTTGATCTAAGTCTAATACTGTTTCTCTAATGCTATGTATGCCTCACATTGTTACCTATTTAATTTATGTCTCATTTTTTAGTATTTCCTTAATAGTTGAAGTGTATGTAATAGTTGAGATCCGTAGTACATAGTTATATAAGGTATATAAAAGTTGTGTTATTCAAATACAAAACAAAAATCGTAAATGTTATATAAAAATAAATCGACTATTATAATTTGTGCGTTGTATGCTAGA
>JBBPBR010000006.1:49700166-49741404 GCA_037974775.1 Cicer pinnatifidum
AATGGAAATGAGTGATTTTAGACGGAAAAAAAAAAAGTCCCAAATCATTCTATTCTAGACAAAAATAAGGAAAAAAAGAGAAAGAAATAAAGTGCAAAAGTTAGGTTTTTAGGTTATAATCTTAAACTTCAACCATTTGAGGATTGACTTTTGAAATATTACAAAGACCAAACTAAATTTATAACTAATAACAATATTTTAATCTTCAAAGACCAATCACGAACCAAAAAATACATATTTCATAGATTTTTTGAAAAAAAAATCTATAAGAACTAAAAAAAACAAAACCAAAGACATATTAAAGGTCTTTATGGAAGCTGATTAGGAAGAATTGAAGATATGGTTTAATGCAAACTATCCAAGAATCAAAAGCTTCAAACTTTATAACTATGACAGATTATCATGGTCATATGCTAGTTAAAAAAAAAAACAAAGACTTGATTCATTCAACAAGTGATTTATCTCTACAATGCATCAAAAAGATGGTTACTACGATCAAAGTAAATGATAAAAGTGCGGATTTCCATTGGCGTAAGCTCCACAGTTAGCTCTTTCGGATCAACAGGACCTCCCCTTGTAACACCTCCATTTCCAGAAGAGCCTTCTACTTTCCAAACAAGTCTTTTCTTCTCCATCTCTCTCCTTTCTTGATTTGCAGATAAGTTCATCTCTTTCACTTCTTGAATCTAATAATACCAAGGAAAAACACACTTCAGTCAGAAAACGAGGTGAACAATGTCTTTGAAAAGTTTTCATCCTTTTCTGAAACCTGCCATTGTTTACCTTCTTTCCTGGGAAGATCTTTTTCAACTCCACACTTGTTATTACAGACAGATCCTTGTCTTCTTCAATCTGTGCATATATTTGTGTTAGAACAGCAGAACCAGTTCTACAGAAAACAGATAAATAGAAGCACACAAGAACACAAACAATTTATCACTAAGTTCGGTCAATCGTGACTACATCTTCGACAACAGAGTAATTGTTGTCGTTTTTCAAATATGCAATGTTTATATACTACGATCTAGATTATAAGTTTACTCCTAAACCGTACTGCGGAGGCCAAAGCCCTCCACACCCCCAACCCTCCTAGTTGAAACCCAATATTGCTTATCAGTGAATATGAATATGAGTTATATTCAACAACTTGAATGGTCAAGAGAGTGAGGGAGGAAAACCTAAAACAAAGAAAACACGCAACTTGTCAACAGCGTTGCAACTATGTGAGCAATCTTAAGTCAGAGCAAAGCAAAGTACACATTTGAACTTTTGAATAAGAATTAAAATAGAGACCTCGTATAAATGTGCTAATCGAAGAAGAACTGTCCCGTGATCAAGTTCCTGAAAGGTCCAAGAAAGTATAGTTACAAGCTAGAGAATTTCTGCCCAACAGAATAGACGTACACTTCCATGCATGCACAAAAACAGTCAGCTCTTATGTATACTGAACTAACACTATAGGGCGTAAGGTAATCCCAGTATTTAAGCAAGGGATAAAGACATGAATACCTGTAATGTTATAATAACAATGTTTTCTGGTAGTGTGTAAGAAGAATCAAATCCTGAAAATGTTGTTACATGGGTATTCATCCAGTCATCTTTATCATCCTACCAAATGAAGTTGATCTTTCAGTGAGTAACACACATGATATCCACATACACATAACAAAATTCATGCACGTATTTCCAACATTGAATTTTACCTTTTCAGAAAAGGCTAACAAAAGTGGAGAATATATTTCCTGGCCAAAAGTACGGCGCCACTTAGCTCCCTCACCCAAGGGATCTATTCTATAATAATATTTACCTTGGACCTGAAAAATAAGAAGTAAATTATAGATTCCAAACTTCCAAATTTAATTGACATAGCAGCAACATTTTTCCATGCATAAATTGGCAAAAACACTGGTTGGGAGTAATATCTTCTTTTCAAGGCCTCAATGTAATTGGAAATTGGTTACTTTCATTCTCAGTATATCATCGTTAAAAACAAAAATGCAGGCCAAATTATTCACATGATATGTCAAAACCTTTTCTAGCTGTCAGTACTAAGACCAATTGGACAGAAATTATGAATTTGATAAAGTAACAATTTATAACCAATATATACATCTAACATTACTAGGAAAAAAAAATGATAACCTCTATTTGGTTTTCTAAAGTTGGTAAGAAATTCTTACAGTTAGACCCCTGCAATTGTCAGCAACACAGTCTGTTTCATTTAGGGCTTCTGCAACACCTCTGGAATCATCAAGCAGCAATCTCCTATTGATGACAGGAAAAGGAGAAATTTGGTTAACTTTTGTTAAAAATAAAAGACCCACATTTTCAAGAAACAAGGCAGTGTTAAGCTAATATGAGTATATGACATTAAATTAACTGTAAATGCTGGTATCGTTGCTACACTTAATTTGAAATCAATATAGAGACTGCTTGCATGAAGAATAAAATATACCTGTGGACCATCAGCTCGATTTGTCCATCTTCTAAGCTGGATCCTCCGATAGATCTGTCCACCAAAACTGAGAATTCTTTCTTATTATCCTTTATGTATATCCCGAGATTAATCTGAAGTGCAAGAAAGTTGCATATTTTATCATATGAAACAAAACAACTAACAAAGGAAGAGGGAAGTTAGATCTTGTGAGTATTACTGATTATTTTAACTGAAATGTTCTATAAAAGTTAACATACTGGGTAATAATTTCCAGCAACGGGCTGGTTCACTTCCAGGTCCCAGTCTTCTCTATAGTCGCGTACCTGCAGAAAGATGAAATCCACAGATTAAGTTATGCCCAAATCAGAAGAAAATGAAAGAATTGAAAGTTGCAGATACTTTTAAGTGCCAATAAATTTTTTTTTGATTAAAATACATGTAGAGAAAATTGTTTCCATTTCTTATATCTTTGAGAGGGAACTAAACTATATTCTTACAATCGAAACATAGCATCAAGAAATATGAAGATATACTGATGACAACTTACTCGCTGTACAAGGTAGTAACAAGTGTCAGCAAATTTTAGATGATCAAAACTAATTAAATGCAGTATTGCAAATAATTTAATCTAAGCTGCTTACCCTTTTGATAAAATCACGGCCATTAGAATCTGTGTAAAATGTTTTATTGGTTTCCATAGTTGTTGAAATCCGAGTGGAAACTTCTTTACCGATTCCATCTTCAATAGGTATAGGACCAACCTAATATTCCATAAAAATACCATGAGTTCAAACAATTTAATATTATGTATATAAAATCCATATATGAAAATATATCTCATTTTTTGCATGGCAATGAATACAAGCAACCTAGTCAAGGAAAAATCAAACAGTCATAAACAGATCTCATACAATGACTCCGAGAAATGGCACAAATGTAAATAAAAAAGGGATCATTTGAAAATCTTACAATAAATTCTACTTCAACATGTTCCTTTCCTTTGTACTGTCTGGTAATCTGCATAGATATTTAATGCAGATAAGTAGATATAAAAGTCTTATTCCTCATTATTATTGTTATTGTTATTCCGATTCTGCTAAAGATGAAAGTCTTGTAGCAAATACAAGTACATCACCTGATATATCCATGGATTGATTTGTTGATGCACTTCATCTACTATTGGTCCACGTAGAACAGTCACTGGATCCTATAAATTCAATCGTTTTTAAGTAAATGTTTTAATAGGACTTTCTTTGTAGGGATATTAAATTTCAGAAAGCATTTCAAACCCGTTTTTCATGGTTTATGAGATATGTGCCATTTGGACGGAAGATATAGGCGCCAGCATTCTGTGACAGAAATTAAACGACAAATTTAAATTCAACATATGATGTGTGGAATGGAGAAGTAAAAAATATATTGATATCTATGGTAAGAATGTCAACCTGTGGATCTTTTTTATCAGTTCCGTTGTATCCTGAATAGTAAACGTAACTTAGTTCAACCTGTTCCTCAACCTTCCATGTCAAAAAGTAAGAGTGTTTAATCAAATTTTAATTTTCTATCCAACAGTATAAGAGGAAAACTAACAAAGGAATTACAAACGTGATGAGAGGAAAGGAGAAATGACAAATACATGTGAAGCAAAGTAACTAAAATGGAATCATGTGAAGCATCACACACCAAGTTTTTTGCATTAACATAATCAGTACGCTTTTCAAGATCTGTAGAAAATTTAAGCTTCAGATTTCCTTGACCAACTTCAAATCTAGATTTTTCATGAATTTGATGTGTATATACTGATGATCTGGTGGAACCTAAAAACAATCAGAAAGGACTTATCACAAAGTTCATGTTACGAACATGGAAAGCAAATAAACACTTGTTTGATGAATAATAAATCAATTAACCAACGTATATCTGAACCTGTTTTTTTGGCGGTCAAGACAGTGTAGGTGCTAAAACCAAAAGGCGGTACAGAAACTTCAAATGCAAGCCAATACTTGGGTGTTTTGGCTGGATTTTGTCCCAAATATGCCTTGACATAATAGTTTCTCAAGTCTACATATACCTCAGCAAGAGGTAGAATTTGAGATGCTATTTCTACACCGTTAGAGTCCTGAACTGTAATTTTGTCATCAATAACCTGCATATATTTGCAGTTTCAAAAGACCGATATACTCATACATAGAGTAAAACACTATTATAATTAAGTAGATCATAAATAATTATTATCCTGTCCTCACAAGTATATACATGTTTATTTTGAAGCTACAAACATGATAAGATACAATATGAAATATTTCTTTTTATAATCTATGACCAGATTCAACTTAAATCTCTAAGCACTGCTATTTATTGAATTTATGACAACCAAGAAATACTAGAATGACATCACTCACAGGAATTCGAATCACTTCATTCCTCCACCAACCAAGTGAGTTATAAACCACAATAACCTAAATATGGAAAGAACTGATGAGCAAATCAAAAATTAAATATAAAACAACTGAATGCTAAGAAAAAAAGAGAACAAAATATGTGGTGACTGGTGACAGAGATGTTTGCTTACCAAACTCTTTCCTTGAACCAGTTCAACTTCTGTTGCAGGACAATAAGTTATGTTCAAAAGCGGACACTGAAAAATGAATGAAAAAAACAAGAGGAAAAAAAAAAGAATGTGAGTTAAATGCCTTCATTTTCTTTCACTTACAAGTTAATCAAACTTCATCAATTAAATAACTGTTCAGTATTCAAGATATTTTACTTGTCGAAACTTTGTAACTGTGTTCTGACATCCAGTAAACGATGTTGATTCAACCAAGCAAGCCAGTGATGATGAAACTAGTTCCTCTGCCTGCACAAAGGCAATATCACTAGATGACATACAAACAAATTAATATAGGCAATTACTTGAATATGGATAAACTGAAGAAACTGCACCTCCTTGTAGCCTATCGCCAATCGTTTAGAATAATCATTAGCCACATGCTGCTTTTCTGTGCCAGTGACTGCATCATGGTGTTGAGCAATCGCTAAAGCATCAGCTAATGATTCTGTATTTGGGCCTGGGTTCGTTCTCCCTCTAAAATATTCTAGTTGTCTCGCAGCCTGATAATTTATCGGTGTAAAATAAATATTCAAATACTAGTGAACAAGAAGACTTCAATTACCTTATATAAACCTATAAATACACAAGTCATACCACATAATAACCACTCATTAATCTGACATAGCGTTTCAAAGCTGGCCTACTGGTAAAGTATCCTGTCCAGTAACCGTTTGCACGATCTGCATAACTGGGTTTGTTTTTCATGCAAATAAGAGAGAAAACATCATACACAGAAAAGAAAAATCAAGAAATAAGCAAATAGATTATGCAATAATTACATATTAAACTCACGGGAAGAAATCGTGAGTCTTGATTGGCCAGGACTCATTTGCAGCATATTTTGCATCAGTATATATGGATGGCGTAGAGTACAGAGCATTGACACGTCCATCCTAAAGTTGTCCATCCAAAATCATGAGTCAAAACACAGTCAAATGGATTCTTTTTTATCTATGGATTACTGTTTGTCTTTACATGTGTGTGTGTTTGAAGTGAATCCTAAGGATTTCAAGGAGGTAATATTTCACATTCTTCTTTGAGAAAGTTACCTTGTTGACATAATGAATAAGCTTGTCCAACTGCCGGTACCATGTATGTGCATATTGATACTTAAAATCAGTACCCATTGTCCACATAACATGATTTGTTCGAGTTATGTTTGCCTGAAAATAAAACAATATAGATGAGGTCATGCGTAGTAGTTAAAGTTCCTTCCACTTCAAACTCAAATAATATAATTGAAGTTTTTGCTCAAGTTCCAAGCTAGAATAATTTCAGTGTGGTTGATGTAGATTGTCACTCGAAAGCACTCATTTAAAGAAGATCTAAACAGTAATTACGTGCTAAAATCATAATCCAACATTGCAGTAGACAAATTATTGCAATACATTCAGAATTAACCCTAGAAGTGTTCAATGTGTATTGCCAGATATTCTGAAGCAAACATCGCTCACTCACTTGACTGACCCCAAAACAGATTCAACTATCAGATGGAAGAGGCTCTAAAGCCATGTCATAAACCAAATCTCTCAAAAACTTAAGCTATTAAGCAGTGGCGGGTAATGAAATGGTTATAATATGTTCACAAACTGATCTTGATAAAAAAAATAAAATGTACCAATTTGGTGCTAAAAAATGTCAAATTCAGTCACATTAGTCTTTCTTAAGATTATTTTTAGAGACATTTTAGTCATCATAAAAAACTATTTGACCAACATTCGAAAATATTTAGAACGAAATTGATATGTTTTATTACTAAGAGACCAAATAGATCTCAGTATTTTCTTTTCCAAATTTCAATGACCAGTTTAAGCCATTAGTCAAAATATTATAAGCTTTTCTCTTTCATTCATTCCAAATATCTCAAAATACCTTCTTGTATCACAAAAATCATATATATTCTTCTGCAGTTTGAAGACATGCTCAACTTACTTGTGATAATGCAGCAGCAACAAAGTCATTCACTCTATCTTGCACATTGTAATCAAACAAATCCATGTTATCCTTCAGCGGGAAGTAGTCAAAATTTAGCACCAGAATACAAAAAAATATATATACACAATAGCAAAACTAACAAGTTTTTATTATTTACTTGAACTATTGCTGAATCATCATTAACTTCAAAGTAAAATCCAGAAGGAGGTTCATAGTTCTCAGGGAATGCACCAGCAAAGATCTGGCAGAACACAAAGGCAATAGGCACACACAAGAAAATTAAAAGAAGTGTTAGAACATTAACCCCGGTTCAAAAGAAAATAGATATGAAAAGCGTAAACAAAGAACATGCGAGATTTAATCACGGAGTTTGGCCAATTGTGTCTAGGTCTCCGATTGCAGAGCGGCTGCAGTAACCTATAAAGCACAGACTCCGACACGAACACCCGACACGACATGGACACGTCGACACTGCTAATGTCAAAAACATAGAACACCGATACTGATACATATATGATAGTTTTTCACATTTATTGATGAATCTACTACCGAAAAACTAAACATGTTAAATTTAATGGTTTTAATCCACATCATTAATCATCATTGTTTTGAGACATCTTTAACCCCTGTAGTTGTGTTTGAGATGTGTCCAAGGGGTCTAAGGTGTGTCAAAGCAAAGAAAAACAAGTTTTATTTTTGAGACACTTATTTGAGATGTCGTACTAACGCATGTCGGATACAGTAACATGCCTAATCCTAGAGGTGTATGTGCTTCATAGACATTAACTTTCTATTGTAATTCAAGTTTAGGGTTACAAGTTACAACTTGTGTTTAAATACTACGGTCCAATTTACGAAAATCCTCCCGCTCGAGCGACCTACCCACTTATCATAAATATGAACCATACCCAACAAGAAGCATATAGTTTAATAGACGCCAATCATGATGAAAAACAAAAGCAATCATACAAATATTATATGAGAGAAAAATGATAATTCTCGACACTCACTTGAGAAGATGAGCCAAGGCTCTTGCTACCCTGCCAGATAACCTCAAGACTCTTCTCCTTTTTGCGTTTAGCCCTATCTTGGTAATCTATCCTACCAAAGAAAAGTGAATCAAAGCCAACCTGCATCCACAGTATAACCAGTTGATAGTTATTATTTTTTAAAATATGTTAAGCACAAGATTATATGGTTGAAGATTTTTGGCATACTTCAGCTCCCAACAAGTAAGCCTGAACAGCGGAATGTCCAAAGGGATCAATTTGCCAACCAACTCTGGGAGTCACACCGAACTCCTCTTTCAGAAATCGATGTCCGAGTGTAGTCTGATCAATCATGTCTATGTAGTGAGTTACTGCCTCATCATGCATACACATGCCCCCATTTCTGTGACATGGAAAAAATAATGAAAGAAATTAGGCAAGAGAATAATACAAAATGGTGAGAGACAGTAAGGCATATTATTTGAAACCCTCGCAAACATGAAGGGTGACTTTGTTCTAATCATAATGAAATTGTATTAAAAAATGTGATTTACATGAACTCTAGTTGACCCGAACTAACAAGCTTCTTAACTACATCCTGAACAGCTTCACTCTGATCTCTCCACCATCGCTGGAAAAAGGCCTGCATTGCGTCCACATGTAAAATGGACATATGGTTACCTCCTATGCTTAGTTACATAAACAGTGGCAAGAAGGAATGCAAAACAGTGAGTACTTGAGATACAAACACTTGAATTGAATCTGAATATTTATTGTGATATTTACTGAGAGTTGTACAAAACTACAAATATATATATAAAAAGAAAGAGTATATGGATCCCTGAATTTTGAGACCAAATCAATTAGTCTAAGCTATCTATGGTAACTATGAAAATGTATTAAGAAATAAGGAAAGAGAAGTAGCAAACAAAAACAATTAATGCTAATTATGATTAATTAACAATCAACACTCCCCCCAGGATGGAGCTTATATGTAAGATATATCCAGCTTGTCACACACATACTATATACAATCAATTTTATAAGTATTAGCAAGCCTATCACGCAGCACAGCAGTAGCCATTGATCAAGTATAAAGCATTTTACAGTTAACTTTCAGACAAGCTTTGAAAAAGGTCCATATTACAAAAAAAAAAACGATGTAGTTTCTAAAAGTAACAATTCCATGACTCACATAACTACATTGGACCCTAAAAATAACAACTTTTTCAGTTACATATTTTCCTCTATGCACAGAAGCAGTAGCACTTCACGCCAATAAAGATTGTCAAGAGAGCAAAATAAATCTATTTTTTATGTTTCCTGTTTTCAGTTTCACCAATAAAATAACCATTAGAGAAGGTATTATGGAAGTTTCTGAAAACACATTTTAAAAATAGATTGAATATTTTTGAAAACTTTCAAAATATTTTTTCAATGTTTCTGGAAAAGCATTATCTCTAGTTAGCTTCTATTTTCTCTCTATTCACAATTAAAAATTAAAATCTATAACCAAATGTCATTCCAGCTACCCATGTACAAAATAAAATAAAAAAAAAAATGTTAAAAAGTAAACAGCCCTAAATTAATTAAAAACTTACCATTTCCACATAGATAAACTTTCTGTTCTTATCAGCCAATAGAGCATGAACCATGGAATCCAACACATTTTGCACACAAGCCCCCTACACATTGCATCATAAAAACTCCATGAAAATTTGCAATCAACACATACATTGCTCACAAAAAAAAAAAAAAAAAAAAGAGGGAACCAAAGAAATACATACCTGAATAGAATTGTTGGAACCAACATAGTATTGATCAACAGTTTTCAACCACCCAACATCATCGTGGGTATGAGCAACAAGATGAACATTGAGCTTCCCAGAGACTATTCCCTGCGAGGTGTTGTAAACTATAAACTTGGATTGGCCTTCATAGAAGAGTATTCCCAAAAGGGTCAACAAAAAGATCAATTTTTTCTCCATTGGGTTGCTGATAAATGACGAGTGAAGTGGCGTCTTCACACCCCAAAAGCGAAAAACGTTTTCAGAGACTAAAAATGTAATCTTTTTATTAATTAGTCTGATAAAATGAAAGAAGGGAACTTCCACTTGGTGATCATGCACAGTGCTGCTGTTTCAAGCTCACAAGAGCACTTCCATGTGGTTTCAAAGGTTACAGATACAAGTGATTTTATCAGACACTGTATAAATGGTAAGTTTCACTTTCACACCCAAAAATATAAATGTAAGTCTCTTTCTCACCAAAAAAAAGTCTTCATTTTATAAATTAGGTATGTAAAGACACGTGGCTAATTGAAATCGTAATTTGAATTTTGTGAATCAATAAATATATTTGTGCAAATATAAAATATCAATTTTTGTATGGTTAGATGTTTTAACGTGACATAATGAAATATATTGATTATAGATCAATATAAAATAAATGATTAATTTTTAAAAAAATATATATATAATTTTTAATACTTGATATTACTAATTGTGCTAAATATAATTTTTTTTTTAATTAAAATATGTTAATATGAGATGAACCGTCTTATCTAAATACTTAAATAAATGGCGAGTTAAGTTGACTTCACTTCTAATGTAACAAAACTTCGAAATCATTGAAAGCATCCTTTCATGGGTTGGTATAGTGGATGCATTTTTGTTAATTCAATAATTAATTACTTTTGGATGACTTATTTTTTGACAAAATACTTTTGGATATCTGGATAAGAGTTATTTAGATCCAAGACAAGTGATGTTGCCTTTTGGAATTCCTTTTTCCTTTTGCTGAGTCAATGCACATTGAAAGTTGTTGAATGCAAAATATAATTGCATGCTTCAGCAAGGATTTAAAACGATTTCCTTTTACTACTCCCTCTGCTCCTTAATTATAAAAAAGGTTACAAACATCAAGAAGCTTATATAATATTACAAAATTAGATTCCATCATTAATGCTTGTTATTGTTTACTACTCCTTATTATATAGTAAAAGATTACAAACATCAAGCTTATATAATACTACTTTATATAATATTACTTTATTCGTTCGTTCTTAAATATAAGCGAGGTTAAATATAAGGATTGCATATTTACTTTTACAAAAAAAATTAGTAGTATAATTAATGTATTAATTTTATATAAATGATTAAATTGTTTTTTTTTATATATAATGTATTTAATTTTGTCGTTTCATATTCTAAGATAAATTATGTTTGAAAAATAAATGCATGTAGTAATTTGAAATGAGACTAATATTTAGGGATGTTTTTTCCAATTAGTGTTTATAATTAGAAACCAAAGTATAAAATTGTAATTTATTTCAATTATATTCAAAATATTAAATATTTTATATATACTATGTAACTTTCTATTAAACATTATCTTTCTATTTTATTTTAGAGCACTGCTATAGTATACAAAGGAATTGTGCCAAGAACACGCACGATGAAGACATGGCTGTGTTTTTTTTTTTTCTTCAAACAAATATTAATTAAAATAAATTTGAAAATGTAAAAAAGTTCTTTGGAAAAATACAAGGTCTTATGATTTGGACGAAGATGATGTCGTACCCTAAAAAAACAATAGTGGATGATCAATATCGATTTTTTTGCAAGAACTCTAAAACAACATATCTATAATATAATCGCAAATGGTGCGTACTAAACAAATAATATTCGCTATGAAGCTGTACATATGTAAAAATATGGTATACATTATAAAAAGTTTCAATTGTTGTTTGGTTTTAGACGTTATCTTTCTAATCTTTTAAACCACATAATTATGCTCTTAACATATAGCTTCTCATGCATTGCTCATGACAAATCATTTTCCTATACTATAATTAACATGTGCATTGCTTGGCAGCATGAATCTATTTGAAAGAAAGAAAGAAAAAAGAGAGAATCATAGAATGAGAAGAGACCAACACGAGTCAGTGAGTGAGTGTGACTGTATCTCAGAGTTCACTACTTACAAAGACTTAAATCCTCTAGAAAGTTTTATTGTGTCCAACTTGTATTTATATTCATACTAACTCATATCACAAAACTTCTCATTTATTTACAAGCAAATATGGAAAATACATATCATTTCAAGCACTGCAACAATAAAACATATGTGCTTCTCTGTTACATCGCTACATGATCTTCTGCTGCAGGAACTGTTTGGAGGGGATTAAAGTCAACAAAGAATGTCCTAATCTCCATTGGAGCAAGTTCAACAACAAGCTTTGTAGGATCAACAGGTCCACCTCTCACCACCTTTGATTCTTCATTGAAGCCTCCTTCTACCTTCCAAACTAATTTCTTCTTTTCCATTTCATCTCTTTCTTGGTTTGCAGACAAACTCGTCTCTGTAACTTTACTTATCTGAAAAAGTTGAGTTGTTAGAAGGAATCTATACATGTATCAAAAAATAGCTTTGAATAGTTAGTTATCACTCTTACCTTCTTGTTAGGGAAAAGCTTTTTCAATTCTACATTTGCGGTAACTGAATAATCTTTGTCCTCTCCAACCTTTACATGTGGTAATACCCAACATACATCAAATCAAATTCAAGAATATATATATATATATATATATATATATATATAGAGAGAGAGAGAGAGAGAGAGAGAGGATCTTTGAAATCTGATTTGATAGTTAATGAAGCTGATATTTCGTCTGATGCATGCGAAACATGATAAACCATTCATTGCAAGACTATTAAATTTATTTGCAAGGGTCAGCTTAACTCTGTAGTTGGATGGACAAACTATTATTGATTTCTAACTGTTACATCGATAAACAATCTGTATATTTCCATTACTAAGAAATACATGAATGCTTGTTTGTTTTTGAGATTATATGGTATAGGTTAAAATGCAAGTAAAACAGGTCACACAAAAATCATCTGAACATGGATAAGAATGCAAGACGGCATTCCTACACAGAGACATGTAGAAAGAAGTCTTCGCAGATTATATTGTAAGGGAAATTTAACTCTAAGAGAGAATTGGATATTATTATAATTTATAAGTAAATGTGAAATAATTACAACCTCATAAAGATGAGCTAGCCTTAGGAGTACTTTTCCATTTCCAAAATCCTGCAAAAAGGATTCATAAAAACATCAAATACAAATCAGAGAAAAGATGAAGTAAAATTTTATAGGGCTTAAAGCACGATCTATTATATTGTAGCAAAGGAATAAATTGGAGGGTCACATGATGTAAACATGGCAGCTGATCCCATTAGTGATGGAATGTAGAGTGATTCTGTTAGGCACAGTAACAGAATTAGAAAAATGTCATTACAGTTGAGAGTGAGAGGGAGTATATGTTATTGAAAATGAGGGGGGTAAAGGTGTGTAGAAGTTTTGTGTGGAATCTTCAGTGTTGTCCCTAGTTTTCTCACTGAATTTGTTTTCCTAGTTGCATTGTTTTCTGCTGTTTTTCTGTATTGAACAGTTATTTCCAATTCTGTCATACTAATTTTCATAGAACTAATATCACTTGAAGATTTCTACAGTTCTATGCTGTGTAGTTTCTGATTGTGCAAGGATAATGTTGCAAATAACATATATTTGTAATAATCGTATTAGACTCATTAATCAGCCCCATTAGATTTACAATAGTTTATTTAATTGAATTAGTGTTTGTATCCTATTCACAACTTTGGAATATATTAGAAATATTTTTTGCAAGTAATATAATAGTCTCCCTAAGTCAATCCCCATCATACCTGCAGAGTTAGAAGTGCTGTGTTGTTTGGTAAACTGTAGGAAGAATCTATGCCAGAAAATGTTGGTTGTTGAAAATGCAACCAATTATCCCCATCCTTCAAGACAAGTAGAAAAAAGTTATGATATAGGGTTTAATTACCATATTTTTTTAATTTCCCCCCCTTCAATTTACCTGCTCTGTGAAGGCCAGCAGCAATGGTGAATATAATTCCTGGCCAACTGTACGACGCCATTTAGCACCTTCACCTTTATGGTCAACTCTAAGGTACAGTTTTCCTTGAATCTGGAAATACCAGATAAACAAGTACATGTAAGTGGCAAGTTGGTCAGCGAAATTTATTAGTTTATCAAATACGTAATCTATGTCGCAACCACATCAGGATTCATGTGCAAGAAAATGCTGTTCGATGATTTTGATCTATAAAGCAAAAATGTATAATTGCACATAAAAACACCATCCATATCTTTGATAAGATTAAAGTAATAAAAGGAAACATTCACCGAGCATCTTCAAAATGTCCTCATATCAGGAGGAAATAACCACAAATCATTATGCAAGAAGAGGTAAATTTGTTTGTCAGAAAATATACTTAACTGTTAAGCCTTCACATTTATCAGCAATGCAAACAGTTTCATTAAGTATCTCTCCAACACCTCTTGCATCATCATGAAGCAACCTCCTAGAACAATATAAAACAAAATTATAGAACCAGGAGATGTCAATCATTACTAATGCATTGTTATCTTCCTATGTAGTGAAGTGCAAAGCAACTAGTAGAGATCAATGTCGAAAGAGATGAATGAGAAATATAGCCAATAGTTGAGCCAACCTGTGGAGCATAAGCTCTACTTGGCCATCTACCAAACTGGAACCACCAACTGAGCGGTCCACCAAGACCGAGAGTTCCATAGTGCTATCTTGCAAATATATTCCTAAATTAACCTGAAAGAATGATAGAAGCCATAATTTTTTAAAAATATCCATTTAAAGCAAATGGATAAAATCTTATTTGAAACTAAGCAAAAGCTCTATTTATGTGACAAGTGAATCATTGTGAGCTCAATGATTGGAACTCAGAAAATAAAATAAAAAATATCATGAGAACTAAATTCATTCTCTCAGCAAAAACAGAAGCTTGAAATAGATAGTTTACAAAATCCTTAGATACACATAAGACTGCACCAAGCTTTTATATAAACAGGAAATAGAAGTCTGTATTGTGAGTCATTATTTAAATGAAACATACTGGGTAATAGTTTCCAGCTATGGGTTGGTTCACTTCTAGATCCCAGTCAGCCCTGAAATCTCGAATCTGCAAAACAACATTATATTTCAATAGAAATAGAAAATAGTCTTAAAATTGGGTTGTTCCTAACTCAGCCCTACAAAGTCGCCTTTTAAGGTGAGAGTTGCCTCTCACTTATAAACATATATTCAGAAAGGAAGGGAACAAAGCTAGAGGTTAAGACATCTCTCAATAATAATACAAAATAGAAGCACAGCAAATAAATTTAACACACCCTTTTGATGAAGTCGCGTCCATTAGAATCTGTGTAGAATGTCTTGTTGGTCTTCATTGTAGTTGAAAATTGAGTAATAACTTCTTTCCCAATGCCATCGTCCACAGGTATAGGCCCAATCTACATAGGCATAAATAGCTTTAAAACGAAAATCTCCAACTGTTTCGGAGCCATATAAGTGAAACTATCAGTTGCTTTCCCAATCATATAACAAGGAAGATAACCTACTGTGAACTCAACTTCAGCATGCTCCTTTGCTTTATATATCCTCAGAATCTGTACACGATGAAAGCAAAATAAGATTTCCATTCTTAAGCTCCATAGGAAAAGATATCACAAGAAAAACAATTTGTAAATTTACTAAAATTTGAGGAGACAGGTGATGCCACGGAAAGCGGGAGTGATGTTTATACCTGTAGGGAAGAAACTATTTACGGTTAAGTGAACTATAGTTTACCTGAGATACCCATGGATTGGGCTGCTGATGTACTTCATCCAATATTGGACCACGCAAGACAGTAAGTGATACCTGAACATAAATAAATATACAAAGTAAACATTTTTTAAGCAAAGAATTAGAGTGCAAAAGCATCACGTGATTCTCAAGACATCCCAACTATGTTGACATCTCTAAACAATTACCTATCATTTGCAATTCCCTAAAAATTTATTCAATAAGAAAAAAGACAGATTACAAAAAATTGGGGGCCTAGGCCAAAACGCAACATAAACAATGAAAGGCACATACAACATATGCCTCGTTAAAAACTTTACCAGGAAAACTGAAATGGATAAAACCCTGGTTAAGGGAAAAAGAATGCATAGCAAATAAAAGTCTAATCTCTTGAAAAATATCAACAAAAAACAATAATCTGAAATTTTGCTATTGAAATTTTGAAAGGAAAAGTTTGTAACCTGGTGATCAGATTTAATGGGAAACGAGCCATTTGGACGGAAGATGTATGCCCCAGAAGCCTTAAAAAAAAACACAGTTCACAATCAAAAAATATATTTTTAATTGTATAGGCTTGCCACACATGTAAATATACCACACTCTTAATGTTAGGATATATGAAGTTAGCTAGTTAAAGAAGGTTTTGTATAAATTGGAGAAAAAAGAATAGAGAGAGGCATTCTCTACATTTGAAAAACCAGAGTCATTTTGGGAGCGCTTTTGGTGCTTTTCACATTTATAAAAGAAAATACCAAAATGATTATGTAACAAAGATGCTACATCATCTGGTTGAGAATCTGGTACAACGCACAAGGATAAAGACAACAAGAATTAGATTATGGCAAGAGATACTTCAACACTGAATTTTTCGTGTGCATGTGACTACCTGAGTATCTTTATCATCCCCGACATATCCAGAGTAAAAACTGTATGATTGTTCAACTGATGCGGCAACCTTCAGCCATAACCAAAACAATAATAAACTTCAGCATTACTAACTTTATGCCTTAATGCAAGCTGAAATTTTAAATTATTAGCATAACATATTCAGATAAAATTTGATCATGGAACATATTTTTAGGAAAACAAATACATTGATAATGAAAACTTACTAGATTTCTACTGTTAATATATTGAGTCAATTTTCCTTCATCTGCAGAATAAAGTAGCTTTAAATTCCCTTGTCCAACTTCTATGCTATTATTAGTACTTCCGTCTGATCTAAACTCCTTTGACATAGTTGAAATACGACCTTAATCATTTGAAGAGTCATAAAAGTTTGAGTTAATAAGTGAAATCTTTCAGTCCAACATTACCGAGACAGATAGAAGAAGAGAGAATATGTCCGGTTGTTGTTGATTTATTAGTCCCTTATTCACATCTTATACTGATTTATTGCTTTATTCAGCGATAATTCAGGAAAATAACGGGTGTCAGTCTCTATTATGAAAATACCAATTTAACAGTGAATTGTTCATAAATAATATAAATACATTCAAATTCTGCTTTAAAGTTGAAAGCAAAAGTAATATCACTAACCTCTCTGTTTAGGCCTTGATACGATATATGTGCTGAAACCAATGGGAGGTACAGATACTGGAAATGCAAGCCAATACTTGAGTTCCCCAGAAGGGTCTGTTCCAATATATGCTTTGGCATATTTTTTTCTTATGCTAAAAGTAATATTAGATAGAGGCAGAAGCTGAGACTCAATTTCCTTCCCAGCAGAGTCCTGGACAAAAACCTCTCCAGTGGAAACCTGTGGCAATTATGTTCTGAAGTCAGTCATGTAAAAAAAGCATAAATCAATGTCTAAAGACTTTAAAACTTAATCAAATAAATTTGTCGGAATACCATATCCAATGTGTTCGGGTTCTGTCTCCATTAGGGTGCTTATTGGACGATGGGTGCATTAGTGCATTAGAGCATACATTTATGAGATAAGAGGGAAGAATAAAGCATATAAATGTCTATGAATACTGTTAGAATATATGAAATATCTCAACATCTTTGATATTATGTTAGAAAATTTTATTTTATCTCCTAGGATTAGTTTCTATATTACTTAGTTATTATCATGACTTGTTTCCTGATTTCATTATTTAATTAGGATTAAGACACTTTTATTCCTATAAATGAGGGTAAATGGTTAGTCTTTTATAGTTTTATATCAAGTCAATATAAAGCTAATTTCCAATCATTATCAATCACATTCAAAGTTCTTATTATTTCAATCCCCTTTTATCTAAAATCCATAACTTCAATAGATCCCTCAATTTATCTCATCTCAGTCAAACTTGGAGCAATTATTTGTTTTATCTCAGAATCTTCAAGCCTTCAACATCTCATTGCAAAGCTATTTAATGCACACAAAAATATTGGGCATCATAGTTGGAAAGAACACATCTAACAACTAACAATGAACAGATATATCTTTCTAGGTTAAAAGATTCCAATGAATAAGAAAATGAATCTTTAATTATATGCCCAATAAAAATTAAAATAAAATAAAATACCATTAAAAATACCTACAGGAATTCGAATTACTTCCTCCCTCTTCCAAGCAAGAGGATTATAAACAACAATCACCTACAAAAAGCACAAAAATTGAGAGACGTTTTAATAAGATACATATTTAATCGTACTTTAGAGTGATGCAACTCTAAAATGGTTAAATGATGTACTGATAATATGATAAAATATTTTTCCTACCATACTTTTCCCATTCGCCAAGGTAGCTTCTGACGGAGGACAGTAGCTTATATTAAGGAGAGGGCACTGCCAACATATTCACATAACAAATTTATGGTAATATCAGTTTTCTCAAACTCAATAAGATTTAACGATTCTGATATCTTGCTGCTAAGGAAGCCCTAGTTCATAAAGAAAATTAAAGCTTAAAAATAGATCTCAATAGCCCATCCTAAAGCGAAACTGTCAAAAAGAAACAGAAAAGCACACTCCACAATTATATTCAGTAGGTTCAAAAAAAATCTCTCAGACTTGTTTATATAATTTATTATGGACAAAAACAAAAAATAGGAAACCTTATCAGGAGACAAAAGGTGATGCAATAAAAACTGAGTAACCAAATTTGGATGAGCTTATTTTGCTGATACAAATTTGGCATGAAACATAAAATCAAATCATTAAAATTGGATTTATAGTGGACCTATGTCAATATTAACAACTAGCAGGTATATTACAAAGGATTTTAGCACCAAAAAAATGAGAGAAACTTATTCTATGACTATAGTACACCTGCTGGAAGCCTGTCACCGGGTTTATCACATTTGAATTTAATCTTTGGTTTACCAATGAAGCAAGTGCATATGCAACCAACCCTTCCGCCTGCAAATTAAGAAATTGTAAACCACTTCAGTTTGCATTTATGAAATCAGAAGTTAAACAGAAAATTATTTACATGCACCTCGGCATAGCCTATTGAGATCCGCTTTGCATAATCAGCAGCAACATGCTGTCTTTCTGTACCACTAACAGCATCATGGTGTTGAGCAAGTGCTAAAGCATCAGCTAATGCATCGGTATTTAGTCCTGATTCATTCCTCCCTTTAAAGAATTCCAATTGCCTTGCCGCCTAAATATCACGAAGAAAGGAATAAATGTTTCCCAAAGAAGGAAGAATGAACTATGCGAGCTCAGAAGCATATAACAAGTTACCTCAAAAGTCAGAGAGTCCAAAATTATACCTGATAGTAACCACTCATCATTCTCACATAACCCTTTAAAGCTGGTCTACTTGTAAAATAACCAGTCCAATATGCATTTGGATGATCAGCATACCTGAAAAATTGTGTCTTCAATTCAAAATGGAGCTCTCTAAATTATGTGTGGCAGCTTTGAGGGGAGGAGAGAGAATATTTTTTTAAAAGTGTGTTTGGTTCAAATTTTAAAAGGGGAGGGAAGCATAATCCCTCCTAAAGTTGTTTTTGCTCTCCCTCTATTTTGGGAGGATTTGGAGAGGAGGTAGCCAATATAACTTAAATCCCCCTTCCCCTTGAACTAAACACAAAACCATAAAAAAATCTCTCCCCTCCCCTCTTAAAATAGTTACATCCCTTTATTTAATTTAAAGTAAAAAATTTCCCTATTCCTTCCCCTCTACCTCCTTACCTCTCACTTTAAACATAAATCTAGAACTAAAGTCTCCAATAAAAACCTATGTAACACCGAAATTTCAGAATGAAGGTGTCATTGGTGTCTGACACTTGTCGGTGTCCAACTCTGACATGACGCCAACACATGTAGTTACATTCCATTACTTCAATTTTTTCAAATAATTACTAGTGTTGATGTGTCAGTGTCAAGTTTGGTGTCCGTGCCCATGTTTGTGTTGTGTTTGTGTCAACTCTTCATAGAGAAAAACTCACGGGAAGAAATCATCAACTTTAAGAGGCCATTGCTCATTAGCTGCATATTTTGCATCAGTGTAGATAGATGGTGTTGAATACAATGCATTGACTCGACCATCCTGAGAGTAGAACAGTGTGAAACAAAAAAGCAAGCATGAATTTTAACTCAAAAGGAGATAAACTAGAAAGAGACATTAAAGATGTCAAACAATAATTTCAGAAAAACATTTTACTCAACAACTGCAAACCAGAGCACCTGATTGACATAGTGAATAAACTTATCCATCTGCCTAAACCATGAATTAGCATATTGATAACGGAAGTCTGTCCCCATCATCCACATTATGTGATTCGTCCTGGTCACGTTAGCCTAGAAACAAATAGACAATGTAAATATTAATAGCCCATCTCAAGCAACATAAAACCAAAATAAATAATAAATATCTAGTATATAAAAACAATATTTAGTGTCGTAAAATTATTATTGCATTACGAGGCCTTCTATAAGGCCTCTTTCGAATTATCTAGCTTTTCAAAAAAGATAGAGTGCTATAGGTCCAGTGAAAAAGCTACCTTGCATAAATGTTCAAAAGTTTAATTAAAAGCTATTGAATGTGTTGAAAATTGTACTTTGATAAATAAAGTGTTTCATTCCATTTATGAAAATGATAAACTTTTGAGGGCATCTAAGGCTTTCTTTGGGAGATGGGTTTTGGATGCGAATGGAGGGGTGGGGGAGGCCTTTGGGAAGGTGAACACTTGTTGGGGAGTTTTTAAACTTAAGGAGAAAGGTTTGGGTTATTTCTGAAAACCCCTAAAGGCCTCCTATGGCACTTTTTTGGAATTATTGGGGGTTTCAAGAGTTAAATCATACATATTTACAGTTAGCCCTTCCAAATTTCAAAAATTACTTGCATTCTTGTTCTTCTGATGTGCAATAGAGCTGAAAATATAAAAAGAGATGATCTAACAAAAGGAGGTTCAATAGTCAGCCAGACCTCACCTGAGCTAAGGCAGCAGATACGAAGTCATCGACTCTTTCTTCAACATTATAGTCGAACAGTAGAATGTCGTCCTTCAATTTAATTTTAGATGAATTTTAGAAGAGGAGTGAATAGAGTATTAAATGTACTCTTCCAATAACTTTAAAAAAAATAAACGAACTCTACCTGAATAGGAGGGGAAACATCATTTATCTCAAACGTGAAACCATCAGGAGGATCATAGTGCCTGGGAGATATCCCAGTAAATATCTGAAATGAAGTTCACCACAAGAATGATTCATGCAAGAAAGAACCAAAAAATACGAGAAATATTTTTTAGTAGACACAATATCATTAAGCAACTTACTTGTGAAGAAGAACCAAGAGACCTGGAACCCTGCCAAACAACCTCTAGCGTCCTCTCCTTTAATCGTTTGGCTCTATCTTGGTAATCAATTCTGGCAAAAAAGAGTGAATCGAATCCTAGCTGCAGCATAGACACAATCACTTAAGACGTGGAAATTCATAATGACACACTACAACTTTAATACGATTGTGTGAAGATCTAGTGCATTCAAACATGCTACGATGACAACTAGTATGCATAAGTTTCCACACGGTTTAATCATAATAAACAAGAAGATATCATACCTCAGCTCCAAGCAAGTAAGCCTGAACTGCAGAATGGCCAAACGGATCAATCTGCCAGCCAACTCTTGGAATCTTGCCAAACTCATCTTTGATGAATTGATGCCCAAGCGTGGTCTGATCAATCAGGTCAATGTAATGCGGGGTTGCCTCATCATGCATGCACATACCACCATTTCTTCAAAACCAAAAACAACAATTAATGGAGGAGAACAATAATATACTAATCATATTCAAAACTCAAAAGTCATCAACAATCGATAATCAGGGGATGGATTCCTCGCGACCAAAATACCACAAAGTCACAAATGAAAAACATTGGATGACAATCAAACAGCTCGCATCCCGAAAATCCAATTTATCCAACTTAAAAAATGAATTGTCTGATTTTCATCCATCAGTCTCAACTTACTAATTGTGGCGAATGTGTGCTTATATTCTGACAGTTAACAGTCCAGGTTCAATCATTAGTTAATTTAATGTTACACTACAGACACAAATTTGAAAAACAGTTAAAACAATGTTGTCAAGTGCAGATCAAGGAAAACACTTTGTATTAAATAGCCTATCACAAACCAATAGCAATTTGTACAAATTAGTTTATAGCCGCTATTTGACATAGTGAGAGATATAGAAGGTAGTTAAATTACATGAATTCCAGCTGACCCGAGTTGACAAGCTCTTTGACTTTAAGTTTCTTAGCTTTACTTTGCTGCCTCCACCATCTCTGGAAAAATGCCTATACATATTTTTTATTAAAAAAAAAAAAATTAACATCCCAATTAAACTCACACACTTCTAGTTCCTACCCTTCAAAACCCCTCCCTTAATTTTTTTTCTACAAAAACAAAAATCAAAACTTTAATAATTATTATTATGATTACCATTTCAACATAGATAAACTTGCGATTTTGATCCTCCAAAAGAGCGGATATCACAGAATCAAGCACATTCTGCACACAAGCACCCTAAGCAAGAAGAACAAAAAGAATTAAACATCATTTTCATCATGAATGAACTTTGAAGCAAAAAAAAAAAATGAAAAATAGAAAGACAGACAAACCCGAATAGAGTTGTTGGCTCCAACGTAGTACTGATCAACGGTCTTAAGCCATCCAACATCATCGTGTGAGTGAGGAACTAAGTGCACGTTAATTTTGTGAGGGACGATTCTATGTGTGGTGTTGTAATCTATGTACTCTGATTTCGCTGCACAAATCGCCGCCACCAAAACGACGAACAGCAGTGCCGTATTGGCCATCATCGTCACATTCACTGTGGTGGGAATGAGTTGGTTGGCTTGTTACGGATTATTGCACAGACCAAGTGTTCGTTTTATTGTTACTGAATTGGGAAGTTTAACTTTAGAGTTTGCAGTGTAAGGAAAGAAATAAAAGAAACAGGTCCACTTCATAATTCATTATACTTGATTAATTAATTAATTAATTAATTACAAAAATTAGGATAATGCTAATTCGAGATAAACATCATAGTAAATTATAACTAGCATGTCTTCAATGTGTTTGTGTTTGGTGCAGACAGACGAAGTGGCAGCTTAAAGCCTTAAACAAATCGCTATAATAAAGTTTGGGGTCGTTGGTAAGAAACTAACAACATAAAATTATAAAGATATTTGTGAATTTAATAATACCTTTTTTTTTAAATTATGCAATTTTGTCATGACTGAAAAGTTGACTTATATTCAAAAATGATTTTTTTTTCCTTTAATTAATTATGTCACGTGTTGCACTTCCAACTTCATATCTCAAATTGTTTTTTATTTTCTTTTAATAATAAAAATTGTTAATTGAATATATAAGCTATCCGATCATAGAATGCCTGAAAAAATAACTTATTGTATAAATTCGTGCAATAAGAAATCTAAGTCCCTAACTTATATAACCTCCCACCAAAGACTTTCTTGTTCCAAGTGACTTTCTTGCATGAATGCGTACAGATGTCGTCACTTTGTGGGCACATTTCCCTTGTGTAAAGAAAATGTGAATACATCTAGGTGATTAAGTTGTTGCTCGTCCAACCATGTAGTGTCTTTTCATATGTGATAAACCATCCATTTGTGCTTTATATATATATATATAAAGAGAGAGAGAGAGATTTTGAGTAGAATTAATGATACTTGTGTTTGTTGCTAGTCCAATTTTCATATTTTAACTTTATGTTTTCTCTGTTTGTGTGTCGAAGACGAAGTATAGTAGTTTTAATGTGTTTTTTTTTCTTAATATTTGATTTAGTTAATTTTAATATCGTAATTTGTTTATTTGTTCATAAATTGTAAGTTCAATAAATACTTAATAAAATAAATATGAAATTAATATCGTAATTACCGCTTACCATTCTATTTAATAACTCAAAACATTACTTTACAAACTCTAAGTCAAATTTTTTAGATATAGTGAGTCAATAATAACAAAAATAATAATTTGTCCTTAGAGTAAATTTTGACAAGTTATTTTTTTCTTTTTTTTCATTATTTATGTCTTGTCCTTCCTTTTTTATCCTTGTTTTTTGGGAACCGAGTCAGACCCAATTCATTACTTACGAGTCAAGACAGATTCATACGAAAGACTGAATTCTATTCACCTCTAATATAATTTAACATTTACACTTCATTATTATTTCGGTTGAAACTAGAATCACGGGTGTTCAAATAAAGTGTTATTTATGATGCTGAAAAGTTCTCAAAGTGATTTTCAAAGATACATAAATTGTCAAATAGTGTACTAATTTTATTATTGAAAAAATACAAATAAAGAAAAGTTGACAAAATACACATGTGGTCTTTTAGGTTTCAATTGTTGTGTTTAGTTTGTTTTTTTTTTTCATTTTGATTTGGTCTTTAAAGTTGCATTCAGCTTGCACATTTAGTATTTAAGTCGTATTGAATTGCAAATTGCGCATGTAACCTTTTAAGTTTGACAATTTTATTGAATTACTATTTTGAGGTGTTAAGATGTAATTCAAACGACGCAGTAAGTTGACTGTCAAAGTTATTATGTAAGTAGAGGAAATTAATTACATTGATTATATTTAGGAGGACATAATTTTATTACCAATTTTACAATGGTATACACTTGTTTACATGGTGGTTGTCGAGATAATCAATAAACATATAATATTTATAACATTCATCGAATGTTTTTTGAATGATTAATAAAATAAAACAAATTACAACAACATTTAATACAATTTAAAATGATCAGATGTATTCAATTAAATTAATTATTGTCAAAAGTAAGACAAATAACTAATGATACAAAGATAAATGTAACTTGAATATCCAAATTGAAAAACAAACTTAAAACTTAAACGAAAATTAGATTAATATGAAACTTCCATAAAGGTGTGTTTTAGCCGAGAGAATGTAATTTTTTTTAAAACAACTAAAATTCTTCAAAAGTAAAACATATTACATTGTTTGAATAATAAATTTTCAAAACAATAGTATTTCATGAGGTATTTATTCAAATCTATGTAGTTAGAGAATTTTAAATACCATATAAAAATTAAATAATTTAAATTTCATCTTTACTATATAATATATGAATCATAAAAATATATCTATAACTTGTTATCAAATTTACAATTGTGATCCTATATGTTTCAAATTTTGCAAACCAAACCTTAAAAAAATTCAAAATAGTTCCTCAATTTTTTCAAAAATTTCATTTTTGATCCAAACATTTTATTTTTATCACAAAATATTTAAAATTTTCAAAAATACTTTAATTTTGAATAAACAAATCATTTATCAAAATGAAAAATACAATTAAAACATTTAAATTGTTTATAATTTAAAATAAAATAAAAAATTGAATTGGACTTATCTTACAAGTTTGTTGCCTATGTTGGGTTGGAATAGTTTAATTCCAATAACACCCTTTCCTTCTCTCACACGGTGACACTTGACCTTGCAAAAATCAATGATTTAAATGAATTTTCCGTTGTTGGATTCGTGAGCGTGCAAATCAACATGGAAGACAGTTTCAGAGTTCGAGTTGAGAAAGCTTTTGGTTCTCTTCCAATACCATCTTCCGCATCTCTTTGGTCTCTCACCGAAGATGAAATCAATAACCCACCCAAACCTAAACCCGAACATCAACCCAAACCCTACCCATCTTCATCTTCTTCCTCTCTCGACCCTCACCTTGAAAACGACCTCCAACAAGACCCAAACGCAGGGCCTTCTAAGCCGTCCGATTATAATGATGAACAGTGGCAGATTAAATCTGGTATTGGCCTCGATTGCACCCTCGATTTCGAGGTACCTTTTTTATATTTTTGTTATTTGAAAATTGCTTTTTTTGATTATTATTATTATTATTTTTATTTATTTTTACTAAATAGTATTGCTGTTGTTATGTTCTTTAACTAATTTGAATTTTAAGCCAACTTAGTTGGATTAATTAGATGACCTAAATTCAAGTTCATTCACTCGTCTAAGAAAAGGAACATCACGGTGGCAAATAAATTAACGAACAGTGTATCTATTGTGGCGGTGTTCAAGTAATAAGATTATGTGATTGTAATTCTAATTGAATCAGCTTCACTCAACTTATTAATGCTATCAAAATTTGTTATTATTGAAGTGTGTTTGATTATGTGCTATGGTTTTGTCTCCTCTTAATTGAGCATTTCACTTTGGAGATGGATTCCCTAGGGTGACATGAGAGGGGAGTTAAATCCGAATCCTTGAATAAAAAAGAGGTGGAAGGGGTTCTTAATATGAAAAATAGGTGATAAAAACTTTTAAGGGTAAGATTTGAAATACTCGAGGGAAATAAGATGGGGAGAATCCATTCCCCTTTCACTCACTTTAGAGGCTTCTAAAATTAATAGTTTATGAGAAAATTGATTGCTGATAATCCAAACACGTTCGTTATTAGTCATGCATGTACACGTAATATTAACTGAGTATTTTATGAATTAAAAATACTTATGTTATCCTTTAATAAAGTGAAATGATAAATTTGAAAGTACTATGCATTCTCCTCCTCCTTTTTAGTTTTGTTTGCTTTTGAATTTTTGTATCTTGTTTAATGTGGTTACTGTTTGTTGCAACTTGAAAAATCTTCATTCTCAAAGCTGGTTTGAGATTAAGAAAGAACTTGACTGGATCACTTTATGCAGGAAGAGGAAGATCATTATGACAAACAGGCCATCGGCAAAGATGACAATGGGGATCGTTTGTATATGAGTGATATAAATGAAGATGGGATTGGAATAAGTTCTCGTGCGTTCGGAGATTTTGCAAGAGACCCGCGAGCAAATCACATGGCTGCTAGGATTAAGCTGAAGCAGGATGATGAAGCGGCTAGAAAAAATGATACATTGCATGTCTCTGAGAAATCTACACCAGAAATTGTTGGTGGGGGTGATGCGGTTAACCCCAAGTCAATTTTGAAGAGTAAAGATAATCCTTCAGAGTCTCGGCCCAATAAACGTGTTCGGTTTGATTCTGAATGTGATGATAGAGATGGTAATGATGATGATGGTGAGAAGGACGAAACCAGGGACGTTCGCATGAAGACCTCTTCAATGGAAGAGGATGCGACTTTAAATCAGCCATCAAAGTCACGGGAATTCCAATCAGCAGTTCCTGACTATATTCGCAATCCTTCAAGATACACGCATTATACTTTTGATTCTTCAACTGACATGGATGACAAAGCAAATAAGGAGGCATACATGAGCTTTCTTGCACAGATAAAAGGTTCAAATGCATCATCACAAGCAGATGATGCTTTGGATGATCTTCCTGCAGTTACCTTTATACCGAAGAAGAAATCTGGTGATGTCACTATGGGAGAGAATGAGACAGTGTCAAAGGTAAAGCTTGATGTTGGCAAGGAGTTCATGAATAAAAAAGCCTTCCCTGTTACCATTGCTGCTGCTGGTGACACCGAAAACAGTGATGTATGTGCAATGGAGGAGGATGAACATGAAGTTATTGAGGATACTAAAAAAAGCTCTCAGAAGTCAAACCGCAAGTACAGGAAGAAAACCGAGGAGGAGTTGGAGGAGCCTAGTGTGTAACTGCGGAGTGGGTTCCTAGATTTATTATAGTATCTTGGAAGCACGGTAGCTCGTCTCCCGCCGTGCGGTTTTCCACTGCCTCTAAGTGTAGTTTCCAACTGACTACATGGTGCCACTGCGGTTTCCTTCATTTTCAAGCACTTGCTTACATAATTTGGTATAATCTGACTTATCACTAGCTTTTTTGTTCCTTCAACTTTGGGGTCTTATAAGGCCAACGTGCCCCTTCATGATTTGTGGAAAGACATCAATATACCTGGATTTAGACTGGGAAAGTTATGTAGTTTCTGTGTAACTGCTGTAGGTGTAAACTTCAAATCAAACTAATCAAGCATAATAATTTGAGTGGAGCTTTAGAATTAAGATCGTTGTCTCTTTGAAGTAACAAATGGTAGCAAGGTGCTGTGCTGATGGCAATTTTCACTGGTTTATGATTAATAGATTTAAAGAACTTTCTGCCAACAGCAACTTTTCTGTACGTAAATTGTGTCAAATTTGGCGAATGGAAAAATATATATCGGATAATTTTATTTTTTTTTGGATTCCATATTTGAATATTTGGCAACCTCTAGTTTTTGTACTGCTACTTGAATCGATAACATGCAAAATGCAACAACTGAGAAACATGTGAAGTTAAACGTTAGTCCATACTTTCAACGAACGTTGATTCATTCAACTGGATAGAAGTTAATTCGTATTATAGGGTTGTAGGTTCAATTTCCATTGTCAATATGATAATTTCCTCGGTAAATGATTTGTAAGTAAAGTCTTCAATTTTATTAGTCTACTAATTATTAGTTTAGTCCACAAATTTGAAGGATACAAAATTTCATAATAATTAAGGTCTTAAGAAATGAAGTCTCTAAAGTTAAAAAATTGAACTCCCTTACTTAAGTCTACAAAAACAATGAAATAATGGGTTGAGATTTTAAAAAATTTATTCAATAAGAGATCTAATATATAGGCTTAATAGATGATTTTTTTAAGGAGAATTTTGAACTTTAGAACTTAATTGGCGGCTCTATAAGTACTTTTGTCAATGTTTTTGTAATCTTGAGGTCTTCTCTGACCTTGATGAGTCAATTTTTTACGATCAAATTTTCTTAATGTTTTATGTTATCATGAGACATGTTTTCATACACAATTTGTTTGTTTGCTTGCATATGCAGTAGATGGACATGTTTATATATGATATTTGTTTAACATTTATAATATAAATAAAAATGTAGATATATATGATCTAAAACAAAAGATTTACTCATTCTCTCTCATAATATAAATAAAAATGTAAACGTATATAGTCTAAAATTTAGATCACGTCCATTTATTTTCGATGACTTATTTTTTATTATATTTTGAGACAAATGGAGTATATATGTTGAGAACATGATGCCATTCAATGTATGGAATATGTGGAAGAGCCCCAACTAAAGGTTGGACATATGAGGAGGAGCCACAACTCCAAGTACATTGACTCAATGTTCAATCATTACCTAGAGGCTTCAAGTTAGTTCTTAGATCAAAAACATATCTTGACTCTACTCATTCATGGAGCGAGAAGGTAATGAAATGTCAAATTCTTTATCTATTATTTTGTTTATGATTTTCTCAGTTTCAAACCAAGGTGAATTCAAAAGTGGTCAACACTTAAATTATATGAATAATTTTGGTTTTCGTCCCTACTAAACCACAAGTGCGATATTGCAGACAAGGGTTTATCATCTACATTTGTTGAGAGATGTCACAAGGACACATGCCCACTCCATTTACATGTAAGAGAGATGTCAATCAACCTTACCATGAAGGTCGTTAGTTTCACCTTTGTTGTAGTGCACATTAGTTGATGCATAGAACGAGTCCAAAATGTAAAGTAAATTAATCATGTTTGTTTTTGTTGGCTAGGCAACATATATGCATTTTGATATGGCAACAAAATGTTATTTTTGTCAGCTGCACAATCTTTCCCAACAAGAGTACCATAAACACTAATGTGCTATATCCGCAACTTAAACAATTTACGTTGGGAGTGTTATGGTTTGCATGACAATTTGGATGTGTCGAAATTGCATCACACCCAACAGGTCGACGGTTTGATGACCATGACACAGACAACAGAGATCTCGTCTTCTCTTTGACAGATATGAAACCAACATGGATGACTCACCTATAATTTTTTGAACTCATGGTTGCACTTCACACAATACATTTAGAATCCAGCCTTCAGAACTTGTACTTGGTCTTCCTCTCAATCTAACAGGACACTAAAAATTTCTAAAACAATAAAAATTTAACAAGATAGGATCAAATCATATGTTTAAAATAAGGCTATCCAAATTGAAACGGATCAGATGACTTTTGTTTCAAAATCAATCTAAACTAATAATTGGTAGAGTACAAAACATATGGTCATGCAATTATTATATTCTTACTAATTTAAAGAGATTTGCTTCGCTTGGATACAGTAGACATTCTGCACCCAAATAATAAATTGCAACATTCAATAAATAGGGCTATTTTGATGGGAAGAAAATCTTGACCATTCTCTCGAATTTACATAAAAAATTACAATTTCATTTTTGGCCCAAATCTATATTGTAAATGAACCAAGTATGTCAAGAGCACTAGCTAATTAAGTTTCTGGAGACAATGTGTTGATGCACACCAAAAATAATACACAACCGCTCTAATCGACAAAAGGACCTACAGCTTCTATCACAAAAAGGTAAGAGAATTAGAATAACCGCTTCCTGCAGCCTGTAGCCCCACAATAGCACGGCATTTGCTTTATCTTGCCATCAGAGTCTAAGACGCTATCAAGCTCATAGCCATAGTCATATGTCAGCTCCTGCAAGTAAGAAGAGATTTAAAACATTTAAAGAAAAAAAAAACAACTGATAGTGAACTCACTCCAAATGAAATACGGGAGAAGCTTTGAATGAAAAATGAAAAAATAGAAAAGGGAAGCCTCCACCCATCTTTTAAGAATAGTGCTTAGCCTTGTACAATTATCTTGATGAAATAAAACAATATTTTCATTTGCAAAACTACCATTTCTTTTTATTTACTTTTGTATTTCAAGAATAATAGCATTAAATAGGATGGAATTGGTTACATAATGTTCAAATTTTGGATCACCAAATATGACACTTTGTCTATATTTAAGTAGAGAGTAATACAAACTAATTACAATATATTTGAATTGATGTGGACATATGTGAGTCAGCTAATATTTAAAGGAGTATACTATAAACTAAACCTAGGTTATATAAAAAAGACTAAAATATGATTTTGGTCCTTCATCTTTTACCCAATAATCATTCATTTTCATCATTTATTTTTCAAAAGATGCATTTTAACCCTGCAAAAAATGAGTCTTTTTGGCCTAAGGCAAGATCAATAACTTGTACTACCTCCAGACTAAAAACAAATCATGTTTGATGGATTCAAATATAAGCAAATTATAACTAACTTCACCATATTTAATGTTATCATTCCAAAAGTAACCTTGAACTAATGTTCTTATAAAATAAAATCTCATAATTAAATGAAAAGTCTGGGACTTTATCTTTTAGAAGAATCATTTCGTCCCTTAAGTATATAAATTGTACAAATGAGTTATTTAGGTCCCCAACATAATGTATGTTCTCTTAAGATATATAAGTAAGTCATGTATTATACTCCCTCGTGACTCCAGTATAAGCAAAACTAACCATATGCACACTATTAAGAATGTTAGTGAATTTCATTAACATTCTTAATAGTGTGCATATGGTTAGTTTTGCTTATACTGGAGTCACGAGGGAGTATAATACATGACTTACTTATATATCTTAAGAGAACATACATTATGTTGGGGACCTAAATAACTCATTTGTACAATTTATATACTTAAGGGACGAAATGATTCTTCTAAAAGATAAGGGATGAAATGAGCATTAGGAAAAAGATAAAAGAATCAAAATATAAGCAAAATAAGCTACCTGTAAAGGGGGTATGTTGTCAGCAGCAAAGAGCATCACTCGAGCCAATCGCAAATCATGGTGTGTGCTCAAAACACATTGTACAAACAAATTAGGCTCACAACAATGGTTTATAAACCTAGCAATATTTCCAGTAGATCCTGCATCAATGCAAAACTCTGGTGCACTTTCAGAACCTTGGTCATCATATTTGTCCAACAGATTTACAGCAAATGGTACATTTTGTGACCGCCTCTGTCAAAATTAGCATCACCAAATAGACAAAGAAAAACAAATTAGCATAAAAAATAGAGAAGAAATATCTTAACACCAAACTGAAACAGCAGACAAAATACTTATGGTGTCATAGAAATCAATACCTCTCTTCCACCAAGTCCCTTGATTGTTTGCAAGCAATCTATCTCAAAAATATAGTTGTTTTCCAATACACTGTCCATATCTTCTGTCCTTGCAAGTATTCCTGTGTACTCACAAACTGGTGCTCCAGAAGGGATAAAATCCCAGGATCTAACAGCCCATCCTTTCTTTGCCGTACGGAAAACCTACATAATAATTTGATTGAATACTCAAATTCAAGATCAAAACTCAATTTTTTTTATAACTAAGATTGAAAAGTTGCAAGAAAAAATAACAGTATACAACCTCAAGACGATATCGAAGTCCTTTTTGAGAAGTTCGGTTCACGCAACGATCATCACAACCACAATTGGGACCACATTCAAACACAACATCTTTGGCTTCAACTAATCTGTCAATAAATTAAAAAAAAAATATTGTATCAAACATAATTGAAAGGAAGGTATATTTCCTTATGTGCTTTGTGATTATAACAAACTTTGAGAAAATTATGAATTTGAAAAAATCATAGTTGGTTAAGTTAAGAACCATACAAAAAGCACCTAAGGAAATGCTCCTAATTTAAATGCCATTTCAATGATGTTTCTAACCTGCCACCATCCTTAGATACATAGGGAAATTCAGAGCCATTGCGCTTCGCACATTCGCAAGTTGTTGGATCATTACAAATGCCTTTGCATTTGCACCCAGGGGCATTCACGGGAAACTTAACACTTTTTGCAACCTTCAGAGACTTACAATATTTGAAACCTATATTATCATATTAAAAAATCAACCTCAAAGCATGCACAAAGGGAAATCTTGCTTCATAACATTCACTACAATGAAAAGACTGAACTTTATAAAGATCTTCTTTAGGCTATACTCCACCCATAAAAAGATTCTAAGATGGAATCAAAATTTAAAGCCTAATTTAGATATATTTTGGGCCACCTGAATCACATTCTAGATGTCCATTCCTAGGTTGAGGGGTTGTTCGTAGCAGAAATAGATTACACATGGACTCCAACTAAATTATCCATGCACCAAGAACAATACTGCAAGGCTTGAGGGGGTGGATTGTAAAAAACCCAAGACCCACAATGACTAGAGATGAGGCATTGAAAGAGTTTTTAGACAATGGGATCTTATAAGTTGGTTTTATGGGGTTGCATTAGACTCAACTAAGACCTAAAATGATAATGAGCAAACACAATGCAAATAAAAATCTGAGCACGTAGACGTAGCAGAAATAGATTACACATGGACTCAAACTTTGATATGACGCACAGAACCAGTGTGAAATGTAAATAAAAACACCAGCACCCCATCACCCATAACCATAAAATGCAGGGGAATCAAGCCAAAACAACAAATTCAACTTGCCTGTGGGTGGAACAGGGGGGTCATCAACCAAATTTGTAGCAGGAATAGGCACATCTTCTTGACCTCCACTGATATCTTCACATACCAACCTGAGCAAAGTATAACAAGGATGTAAGGCAAATGTAATCTTGATAAAGCATAATAAAATTCAATTTGCAGAAGTACTTTTCATTACCCTCGTATTTCTGCTACAGACTGAGGTACACGTCCACATGTGAAATAAACCTGTCATTGCAATAAAACAAGGTAAAATCCTTCTAAGCACCACTTCTTAAATAACAAAATCAGCTCAAAAAAACAGGTCAAACATGACAACCTGTAGGAATTAAAAGAAATAGAATTGCAGTTTGTAACCTAAATCTTTCTTTTCAAATATTTGTGCATAAAGTCAATAAAACAACATTCAGTGCCAGTACAAATATATGAAAATAAGAAATAAAATGAAAACAAAGTGTACTTCTGTAATTATTAAAAACAGACAACGGAAACACAAGCCAGTTATGAAAAACAAACTATTTCACATTTTGTAATTTATTGAGACAAAATCTCATTCTGCTGTATGCATACACTACATACTTCTTGTAAGTAGTATCGTTGATGTAATTAGATTGCTACAGGATAGGTTGAAGTGGATGAAAAGTTTCTTTGTAGGCTTAACAGTAAGCTCTGAACAAAACCAAATTGTGGTAGAGGACTGACCACCTAATATCACCATGGACCGTTGAAATACTTGTTCACCTGTCATTGAAATTTGTAACTCCAGCATTTGTTTTTGCATCTCCCTGCAGCAGACAAAACACTAGCTTCCTTCCCATCTTCAGTTAATACACCATCTAAATATTTGTGTACTTTCAACGTCATTCCATGTTTCCAAAAGTAAAGGGGTTTCGAATGCCTCTACTTTTCTCGAGTTGCTCAAATTCCTAACCCAAATGACCACAATAAACATAAAGGCAATAATAACTACAATCATGACTAGGGGGTGCATCGTGTAAAAGGAAAAGAACCAGAGATGGGTACAAATAGTTTGTTGTGAGGATGTGGAGGCAAGAGTATAGTTGGGGCAAATTTGATAACATTATATTTTAATAGAGATTAAAATAAAAATAAATGGCATGCAATACGACCAAAAGTCCAATATAACCTTGAAAAAAATTCACAACCAAACACAGAAGGAAGCAACACACAAAAATACTCACAAGTCACAATTGAAAAATGAAACTAGAAAATTTATAATTAAACCTGATTTGTGGTTAATGTAGGCTGTCCCTCAACCCTCCTAAGCCGAAACTTGTAGACTGTGAAGCCAGATATTCCCTTCTCTGCCCAATAATTGACAACCTGCAAAACAAGCATAAAACATTTAAAGCAGAGTGTGGAATTATTATTGTTGATCGGATAAACGAAGGAGTAAAGTTGACAACTTAATACTCCCTCCGCACCACAATAAGTGATCCATTTCAAGAAATATTTGTTTCGAAATGAATAATAACCCTTTCAATTTTCAATGCAATATTAATTTTTTCCCAATTGTAGTATCATAATTAAGACTACTTGCATCAATCTCAAGCCAATATCTTCTATTTGCATTTATGGTGATTGTGAATACACTAATACATGTGATATGGATAATTCGGTAAAAAAAAATTATATTCTTTACAGCTTAATAATTAATAATACATGTGCATTTAATTACCACAAGCATAGCCTTCAATTTTCAATCAACAATTATTACCCATTAATTTAACACTATAAAGCATACCCTCTCACTTTACATGTGTCATATTAGCTATATTGCCAATATAAATACACAGCACAAACAGTGAAAATAAATACGTACAAGACAGCACATATGTTCTAAAAGCTGCAACAGAAACCATAATTAAACTATTAATAGGCCATTTACTTTGTGAAAACATTTTTTGTTTACATTTCCTAAAATTTCCATTAATTTTACTCATTGTTAAGGAGGTAAACTTTTTAAGTGAACAATTAACTATATTTTTATACACAATGAAAATGTCAAAAATTGTTTTCATTAATTTTTGAAAATGCATCTTCATTAATCAGCATTTCATCTTATCTTGATGACAGTGGTTTACTACTAGAGCCTCTAATCAAGGTAGAATAAACACACATTTAAAGAAATGAAAACAGAAAATGTTTTCATAAAGTAAAAAGCCAATAAAAAGATTTGATATTTTCAACTTTTTACAAATACATACATTTGCACAAAAAGTGACCTAATTACTATTGAGAAATTTAAGTCTTCAAAGAAGTTACCTTGTACAAACCATCATATGTGTAGACTTTACGAGTGTAACTGCTAGATGATTCATGACCTCGAACCACCCTAACTGGCACACATTGCTCTGCACAGTTCTACACTTGAGCTCAAATCATGTTAGATGTGCCTTTGTACATCAAATAGAGTACAATTGTTTATAGAAAAGAATCGTACTAAAATAACATAAAAGTATATGCATACTAGTAGGGTTCATTGGCTGGTTATTTCTGCTCATGTGTATTAAAACCGAATTGGGCTTGATTTAATCCGTTCTAGAATCTAATTTATGAATTAGGCATACATAGAATACTGCTCTTGTTGTTCTCACTGGTTCAACCCAAAATGTACCACTCGTTATATCCCATGTTCTATTATGCTTTCAATAAGCATGAAACTAAGAATAGAGTATGTGCATGTTCTATTTTGTCGTGTTCTAACACACTACTAAACACTGTCATAGATAATGATGGTATTTGTTTAATCCATTATTACGAAATCATAACTTTTAAAAGTGTTAAGGACGTTTAATCAATCACTCAAAAAAATAGAATCTAAATATAACGACTAAAGATAATTTTGAGAAACAAAGTAACTTCTGAACAAAACAATTATAATTTTAACTGCCTTTTAAAATAAGAATTGTTTTTAGTAATTTGTACCCAAACAACAAATAATGTTAAACAGGAAAACTTAAAAAAGAAATTGCCATTTACATTTCCTAGCATCATAGATATTATTGTGAACAATGGCATAAATCTTCCCCAAAAATAATCCATGATTTTAATCTTGAGATATGTTTGGTTGCAACGATCTGCACAAGAAATAAGAGAGAGAGAGAGAGGAGAAAGGAAAAATCTTCCAAGTTTAGTTTATGAAAGAAACATAGGAAAAGAGAAACAGTACCCATCAGGACTCCCTGTTGTTTCAATCTTAGCTGATTGTAAGGAAACTCTGGATAATGATCGCTGCCAGTGAGGATAGGAAGGCAAGCAGCGAGCAGGTCACAGGGGCATGCAAGGGGTTTTGATGGTAACAAATAATATTATGTTTACTAGAAACAAAATGAATTGGAGGAGACAGGAGAAGTGGGCAGTCTGGACAGGGAGGAAGACGCAGGTACAGGTGTGGAGGAGAAAGCCACTGCCAACGAGAATGGGATGGCAAGCAGGATGCAGGGACATGTGATGTGAGGGGTTGTGATGACAACAAAACGATATTATGTTTAACTAGAAACAAAATGAGTTGGAAGAGACAGATTTAATATCATTTGTAAACATAATAATTATGGCAATTGTGAATACACCTAATCCACTCCCTTTCTTCTCAGTTCTCACAACTCTCTTTCTTCCCACTTTCTCTCTCAGACCAAACCAAGTGTTGGTGATGTAGATAACATAATAAAGTATTCATTAAATCGCTACGAAGAAACAAGAAATTACTATCAGAACTCAGACATATTGAGCGGCCATTCAAATGCATACCTTGAGTGCTAAATTGCCCCGCTCCATTTTCTGATCTCCCATTTGACGCTTATCACCAGTCAGATTATGCCCACCTTGACCAGTGTACACAACATCCTCTGCGTTATCCAGATCATCCTCATACATGCCTGACAATACAATGGCCACTGCAACTGGGAGTTCGTAGCAGCTGTACTGTGACAACCAAAGATAAGAGATGAAAAAAGAGGTTTATATGGAACATTATAGTAAAAAATCTATTATGGTAATCATATGAAAAGGTCGAGATCATTTGATATTCAAAATTAGACTATTAAATAGTAACAAGGCAGCGAGAAGTTGTATTACCACTTTGGAATAAGACTGGCCAATAAAATCAATGCCATTTAACCAGTGGCTATGAAACCCAACAGCTACCATTTCAGCACGAGAATAGAACTGATATCCAACCTCAATACCTTCAATTAAGAGAAAATTATAAATAATTAAATAACAAGCTAATCATAAAATATAAGAGATACAATATAAGAGTTGAGAGACAACAAGTTAATTATGTCTAATAAGTCATACAAGTTCAACAATAAATGCGACACAAAATGAAACTACGAACCTGGAATGTTGCCAATTCTTTTCTCAGGATACAGTATCTCATTATTTTGCATCATCTGTCAGATCTCCAATATGAAGACAACGTTAAATAAAACAAGCGTAGATATAACAAATAGACTTTGATTCTGGCTTAGCTTATTTTGACAAATTAATACTTTTTTGCCAACTTATAGATTGAGCATTTAAGAAAATCATTCTCCCAATATCAATTGTTACAAAAATACCAAAAAGGAAGAAAATATATAACTTTAAGATTACCTACACTATTGATACACGTAGTTCTTATCAGCTATCATGTCTTATAACTAGAAGAGGTCAATTAAATTGTTTCCAAGAGGAGGAGAAAAAACTGACAAACAAAAGATAGATTAGGTAAACTCGTTGAAATGTGAAATCCTATACTATGAAGAGAAAGAAAAATATTGGGGGACTCGTAGTCAAGATTCTACCAAATTAAAATAAAACCACTGAATTTTCACTTGCCTTGGTTAAAGCCTTCAGATCAGGTCGCTTGGCAGCGTGCTTTGAATCATTGGGTTGAATGTCTTTCTACACAGATTAATACAGAAAGTTTTGTAAGTGATATAATGTAATACAATATAAAACATTTATTTAAACAGAAAAAAAAAATCAGTCAAGCAGCTCAGGCTTAAATTTCAGTAAGCAACGAGTATTTAAAGCTTGACATCAAAACAAACCAATAACAAAAGCAACAGATCATAGTCTCAACTGCAGAGAGATTAACTGTTTAACCAAGACAGAAAAGAAATTGTAACTTCAAACCATTAACAAATAACTGTGAATTCAAAACTAACTTTGACCTCATTCTGCATAGAAACATGCACCATATTCCAAGTGGTAAAATTGTCGAGGGCTTGAGGCAGTACATGTCATTTAGGGAAAAATAAAAAGGTGAACAGCTAACTTATGAACCATATGATATGATATGATATTCTACTTTAGATAACTCAGATAAGATATAATGCAACTACGCTTGTAAAAATAATTGGCAATACTCAAGCAAAAAAGGCCAGTTATCATGACTACAACAAAACAGAGGGCACAACAGCTGATAAACTGTTCAGCTGTTACAAGGCTTAGGCAAACACCAAATCAAAATAAAATGAAAGGCAATTTACAATGCAGAACATTTATTGTAGCATCTAGTTCATAATTGGCATCCTCAAGTAAGATCACCTCTATAATAATATACAAGTAACAATAACTTATGGTAATCAGTGACCAACCTTTGCTGAATCTTTTTTACCAGTTTTCTTCTTCTCAGCTTCGGCCTTCGAAACTTTTTTACCAGCAGTTTTCTTCTTCTCAGCTTCAGCCTTTGAAACTTTTTTACCAGCTTTCTTCTCAGCAGCTTTCTTCTTCTCAGATTCGGCTTTCGCTTTAGCACACCTCTCCTCCTCGTCCTGTACATTCCAATACACAGTACTCAACCAATGGAAAACACAGAAACACAACTATATCAACAGTAGAAAACCCCAAAACAGAGAAGAAACTAGCCTTAATCAAATGAAGATAGTGTTTATTGAACACCCTAATAGTTTCCTTCACTTTGGCGGTTAAGCTCTTATCACCCAATGCACCAACCGCATTTTCCGATACCACATTTTCCGAACCCACCGTTATTTCTTCATTCCGAACCTCCATCAGCTCACGTCTCGCAGTAGCTGGCGACTTCTTTTTCTTCTTCTTATGTTGCTCCAAAACTACCTCTTCCTTAACCACACTCTCCTCCCCGTTAGTTTTCTTCTTCTTCTGTTGCTCCGAAACATCCTCTTCCTTAACCACACTCTCCTCGTCGTTAATTTTCTTCCGCTTGTTTGACTTCGCCGTCACTACCTCGACGGATTTTTCTTTCTCCTCTACGACCTCCGCTACCCTCCGAAGCTTAATCTCCTCAACCTCTTTTTGCTTCGCTTGAATTCTAGCACTCGATCTCCGTTGCTGCATTGGCGTGTCCTTCGATTCCGTTTCTTTTCCGCCATATTTCACGGCGATTTTGAGCTTAGGGCTCATTTCACCCTTCTCAGAAACCATCAAATGCTGCGGAGCAACAACAACAACAACACCACCACAGTCGTTCGCAACCGAATCCTGAATCTCTAAGGATTGCACAACCATGTAAACTTAAAAAAAACGAGTAAAATAAAAAACAGATTAAATCGAAATGCCGAATAGCTAATCGAAACAGCAAATCAAATTAAAGCTAAAAGAATACTTACAAGAATGAAAATTTTGAGCGTAGAGAGAAATCTGAAGGAGTAGCTTCTATGAGAAGTTTCTAGGGTTTGGAGAGAGAGTGTGAGAAAGAAGAGAACAGAAGAATTTGTTTGAGTATTTTTTTTTTTTAGTGATGATGATGCTAATAATAATTATAACTCCACTCTCGGTGTGTGGAAAGGGGAAGCGCCATTGCCGAAAATTTGGGAATCATTTCGTACCATTTTGCATTTACATTAATTGTTTTCTTTTTCATTTTGGGATTTTTTTTTTTTCTCTGCGCGTTCCCGCTTCGCGTTATTTTAATCTCCCACTCTCGCGGTATACCGACGAAAAATGTGTTTTTGGCAAATTGGATGGATGTCACGTGTGAATTTGGGGATGAATGATTCGGTGCTTCGCATGAGGACATGCCTAAATTGGCTAACTTTTTGACCGTTTGATCATAATTCGACGGCGGATCCGGTGCTATTCCAGATTTTTTTTCTTTGATAAATTCCAACGTATTCTCTCTCCAAATCCAAATGCAATAAAGTTTTACTTTTTTTCATGAACGGGTGGAAATCGGAAAGCCAGCTGGCAATACACGTATTTTGTCTTTCCTCTATTTTTATTTTAAAATTATTAAATTACACCATTAAAATATTATACTACTGTATCATTCAATAATGTTTTTTTCTTACATCATTAATAGTGTTTTATCAAATATTTTTAAATTTAATTATTAAATTGGGAGGTTATATCGAATACGTTTTCAATATGAATTTTTATTTAAATTTAAAATTATTTGATGTATTGTTGAGATATATAAAAAATAATATCTTAATTATATTAAATTTTAAAAAAATAAGTTTTAACTTTTAAGTAATTTTGTATAAAATATATGTGTTTAATTATTTATATTTTCATTATTTGTTGTCTCTGAATTTAATTATTTTTTATCTAAGTAATTAAAAAAAATCAATCAACCTTCTTCAAATTAATAAAAATTTATTAACTTTGTCAAATACGGTTAAATATCCTTTGCGTTTGCACTTTCATTAACAATAATTTTTATTTTTAAAGGATAATTTTGTAAATATACTAAAATATAAAACGACATTAAAAAGAAGGAATAGATAATAACTTTGCAGACATTTTAAAAGATAAATAATAAATTTATAAATGTTTTAAAAGACAACACTAAAACAAAAACAATATATGC
>JBBPBR010000006.1:49795294-49817210 GCA_037974775.1 Cicer pinnatifidum
AATGAAATATAATATAAAAAATTATAAATGCAAATGCTATTTAAATAGGGTATCATAATAAAGCTATAAATTGATAAGAAAAATTTATTTATCAAATACATCACTTTAATACTACAAATTTATAATATAATTTAATAAATTATAAATAATTTATTAAAGTTACCGAATAGTGTGAAAGTCTCTTAACGTAATATGGACACAAATACTATATGATATGTTGATTAAAAAAACAATAAATAAATAATATGAAATGGGTACATGATATAATTTTTTCTGTTAGAAAAATTAAAAATACAACATGACTTAAGTACGATTGCAAAATTTAATTAAAAATATTTATACAAATATATAATATTTATATTTAAAAAAAACATTAGTATTTTTTGTTAACGTATATTTATAAAATTATACCGCTCACACTATGCAAGAAGATGTATGTCTCACCATAACAAAATTGTAGGATTTTGGTCAAAATCAAAATATATTTTATGTTGATACAAAAGCAGGTACAACAACGTAGAAAAGGGATAGTAAGACTACTTTCTGTTTAAAAAATTATTTTCTTTCAACAAACATGTTTAAAAGTGACACGCGGTATTCACGATGCATCCGAGTTGGAATAAATAGACATCGGGAAATTGAAGAACATAATTAACCCACATGAATATAAGTATTCTCAAATTGGAGAAAAGAACTGTGACAAATATCTAATGATAATTAAATAAGAAATATTACATGAAAATTGTAATAATACAAATTTATCTGAAACAACCCACGCACCACATTCTCTAAATGTAAACATCCTAATTTTTACTTTATAACACTTCAAAACAAAAGTATAAGGAAAAAAAAATTATATATAAAATAATTTAAATAATTTTTAACTTTGTATATCTTGTAATAAATAATTATAATATATATATATATATATATATATATATATATATTTCACCATAATTTAATTTCAATCAAATCCTACAATAATCCATTTTGAGTAAAATTGCACATATAATGTTTTATTTTCATCATCAATATTAACTATAATAGTGTATAATTTAAAGACAATCTCATAGAAAACACTTAAATTATCAAATATTTTTATATTATTATCCATATGTAAGTTATGAAATTGTTAATTTTAAAGACAATTTCATAGTAAACACTTAGATAATCAAATACTTTTATATTATCATCCATTTGTAATATTAAAATTATTAATTCAATGACAACTGATTTGAGATGTCCCTTAAAGTTTCTCTCAAAGTTTATTGGTTCACCATATATCCTACACATTTGCAATAATATTTTTAGTCAAACACAAGCGAATTGCACTTATAACTCTTAAATCTAGTTTTTCTCATTTGTTGTTTTTCATGTTGAAAATGTTTTATTTCAGCGCCTTTTGTAAAAATATTTAGAAAAAGTAAGTAACACCACAAACCACAAGATATGACTAGGCATAACAATGAGACAGGTCGGAGACAAATTTTGCCTCATTCACCTTTGCACCCAACTAATCGAAAAAATCTACATTCACCTTTCGTTATTTAGCGGGTGCAAAATTTAAACACTCATCTCTGCCTGCAATAGGATACGAATCTCCGGGTCTAGACCCACACTCATTCATATATATAAAATTATAAATTTAAACTCATATTTATTATAATTAATATAATAAAATAATAAATATTTGACAATAATAAAATTAAAAAAAATATTTTCTATATAGATGCAATTATAATTTTTAATAATTTTTTAAAAAAATATATAGTATATTTAATATGTACATGTATATAAAATTTAAAAATTACCATAATATTACTAGTAGAACAGATTTGTATGCGAGGTAGATATCAATACCTAAAACTTGTCACGTCTACAAATTTAATTTCGGAAAAACTTGCATCAAATCAAAGCGAATTTTCGCTGTCTAAAGTAAAACGAGTTCGACTGGGCAGTTCCATATGCAATTTATGTTGCAATCGATAAATATAACATAAAATTTTCATAATTAAAGAAAAAATTATGACCGTTTTTAATAACAACCAAACAAAAATATTACAAAAATTATTATAGCATATAATTTTCCATTAACTATTAACATCAATACATCCACTGTTTCTTATGCAAATATCTAACTGAGACTTTACAACACTCTAAAACAAAAATTAATGATAACAAAATTATATACAAACTTAATATATTTTCTAAACAATATAACTTATTATAAATAACTAATATATATATATATGAACTTTAGTTATTTATATTTAATATTTATTCCTCTTTCAAATTTTTTTCAAAATAATTCAATTTCAACTAAACTAAACAATCTCAAACACATTCAAATCCGATGATCACTTCTTGAAAATATAGTTAAAAAAATCGGATACTAAAAATATTCGAGAATCTAAGGGTATTGGACATCTCTCGGACACACAAACCTATTTTGGATAACTTGGCCTCAATGAATTATAATTTTGTATGGGTACCACAAGGAAAAATGTGGCATTATAGTAGCCTTATAAAGGAGATATTAGCCACAGACATAGTAATCAATCGTAAACGTAAGAGAGATGATAGCCATAGATATTAAGGTGTAGAGATGATGGCCAGATTTGGAAGTAAGGAAGAATCAAAAGTTTACTTAAAGATAAAAAAGTCCACTACAAAAATAGATATAATAAATAAAACTTTGAAAAAAAAAGAGAAAAAGAACATTGCAGTCATGCACCGATATTTGCACGAATTGCACGAGGTTAATAAAGTAGCAGCTAGCGCCATTTACAGCCGAGCGAGCCAAAGGCACCAAGCGGAGAGACTGATTATCATATTTTGACAAAGATCTTGCGTAGTCCACTAGTCCATAGAATTAATGTGAAATAATGGTCAAAACACAAAATCCTTAATGCTTTTTATTTTACGGAAAAATCTATAGGCTTATAGTACGAACAAAAAACTGAAAATTAATTATAACAAAATGGAAACCTAATTGTGGGAGGGTATATATCCCTTAATCCATCGTTCTACAAAGTCTTATAATTAGCACATTTAATTTAATTAATATAAGTATAAGTTGTCGTTGTTTATCATTTTATCACCTACATAAATGTGACTATATTAATAAAAAAAATAACTATTTTATCAGTAATAAAAATATAAATAACAAGACAAATAAAATATTACATAAGTTTAATGGTTATGTGTTAAATATATAAAATGATTTTATACGACTATTCAATGAGTACTCATCATCTTGTTTTATAAAATTATTTTATAACCATTTGAAAAAAATAATTACCATATTTTTTATTCTTATTAGACTTTAGTATAAAAATAATTTCCACAAATAATGCATTTTTTTTCTCATATTACAAATAAAATATTTAATATTCCTCTTCGTGTAAAAAAAAAACTAATCAATTAAAATTGAAATGTTTGATAAGTGTTGTAAATATTGAAAAGTGTCATAAAATTTATTATTAAAAGTACATAGAGGATGTAAATTCGATAAACTAATTTAGATAAAATTAAAAAAAATAAAAAAATTAAATAATATATTTTAATATAATTATTAAATTTTAGTTTAATTAAAAAATATTAAACTTGATCCCAACACTTTATAATTATGTATAAATTTATAATTTTATTTATCATATTTTTTGCATATAAACTATTTTTATACATGTGTCCAAAATATAATTAAAAGTTCAAATCCAAACTAACAAAACAGTAGTTACAGAAGGTACCGGTCCAAAATTAGTTTGGGCTTACAATAACCAGCCCATATATCCACTTCCCTAAGAGATACGACTGTCAAAAGAGAGCTAACCCTAGCAGCTAAAGCCGAGCCGAGTGGAGCCCAAGTACGCGCGAATGAGCCATTGAATGCGGAAAATAACGGTTCAGAGGCCACACTCGTCTGATCCTCACTCTCAATTGTGGTGTGTGTGTCTTTCTTTCCATCTTCATATATTCATATAATCCCAAATCTCTCTCTCTCTAGGTTACCTTCTTCTTCTTCTTCTTCTTCTTCTTCTTCTCTCAACCCTCGCTTAATTTCATTCTCTCTGCCAATTTTTCTTACTTCGATTTCCTCTGCTTATCAAAACTTTCCACTTTCCCTCTTACCACCGTCCGCAATTTCAACGGTAATTCTCCATGTTGTCTTTAGGGTTTCGTTATTCCAAGGTTAATGTGATTTCATTATAATTTCTTAATTTTAAATTGGAACTCTTTATCTTTTATTTTTATTTTTTTTATTTTTCTTTTTTTTCTTTTCAGGCCTGGTGTTAGTTAACCGTGTTGGATTACTGCGCACAAAATCTTTCAATGTGAGGTGTGGTAATGATTTATATTTTGGCTGTGGGATTATTTATTGTTTGGGATTTAATTGATTATTTTTATTTTAGTATATTATTTTGTAAGTGTTGGAGAACTTAATGGTTTTATGGTAGTAGTGAGTTTAGCAATTTATCTGCTTCTTAAATTTTGTTGGTATTCTTGTATTCATGTCACATCAAATCTGTATCGGACTATGTATTTGGGAATTTCATCTTAGCATTGGGATAATTCTGGTACACTGAATTAGCCTGTTTCATGTGAAAAATAGCGAACAAATGTACTTGCCTTGTCGAAGTATGAAAATGTAGGTGATCTAAAAGGATAATAGTACTATAGTTGATTCACTTGATATTGTTTCTCATACCTATTTTTTCGATAGCTTTTTTTCCTTGGTGTGTATTCTGAACTATTCAATTAGCTTACTGTTTAGATTTTGTGATGGCTGAGTTCCATTTTTGGTGCAATTTGATCTGGAATGGAATCACATTTTACTCCATTCGTTTTTGTTTTATATTTTCAATACACAGAATTAGTATTGAATGCAAATATGACATCATAAATATAGCAAATGAAGATAAATAGTTAGGTATAAGATAGGATTACAAACTTTAATCATTATGGCCAATGGCCATACAAAATTTTCCATTAAGCAGTTCTTATTCCTGTGACAATAGAGGTAAGAAAGGAATGGCAATTGTGTGCCAGACGTGATCATTTTTTGTTATCCCTGGATTCTTATGCTAAATTGGTTTTTGTTCAAACCTGGAATTGGCTTAGTTGATAACTTTCCAAGGAAGGGATTTTACCAAGTGAAATTGCATGTTTTATTGAGAGAAAATGATGTTGAACTTCTTTGGACATATTGAGGCATGGACTTGGAGAATCATCTTATAATTGTATCTTTATTTTTGGTGCTTGTTAGGTTGCTTATGGAGGAAAGAGGTTCATTAACAGTGAAAAACCTGGTGTTTTGCTTCGTACTGGTGTAGTGTTTGACTCTATAATATTCCACCTTATATGCCAATGGCTTCTGATCAAAGAAGAAAGCGATTAAATGGGGCAAGCATGGTTCGTTATGGTTCTCCAGAGCAACATAGGACTAAAAGAAATAATTTTGGACCAGTGCAAAGTGATTTAACCATGAAATCTCATGTTTCTGTTGAGTGGGATGCTAATCACCAAAGGGTTGTTGCCAAGCGGGAACAGATTGGCATCAGTTGGAGACAAATGAGACCATTTGCAAGTTTTGATCACGATGGACATGAAGTCTTGGCAGATGTGCTTGCCATACCTGAAGAAATTTTTGGCCTTGATAGTTTAAGTGAAGTGCTCTCCTATGCGGTAACAATATTTTGTTATTTTTTGCAGCTGAAAAAAGATACATTTTTTGACCAAGAGTATTTCTAAATTGTCTTTTGTGAAACTTTTTTGGCAGGTTTGGGACACACAGCTATTGGATAGTGAGAGAAAATTTCTTATGCAGTTTCTTCCTGGTGACATAGAGCCACATCAAGTTGTGCAGGAATTACTCTCTGGGGATAACATTGACTTTGGAAACCCTTTCTTAAAATGGCAAGATGCTTTTCTTTTTATTTTCTCTATATAGACATGGGCTGCCTTATTTTGCATGTGTGGTTGATCTGATTGCATAGTCTGTGCGTGCATAAATATATGCTAGATGTGATTATTTCTTCGATTGAATGACTGACGAGGACTAATATTTATTGATATAATGTGATAATAGATTTACTATCTTTTTGGGTTGAGTTAACCAAATTTGCCAACTGCATATTTTATAACAGATCCTATTTATTGCATTTTGCAAAAATTGATCTAGGTTGAATCATAAACTTCAATATGCTTTTAGTTTTGTTGTATTTCCACAATTGTTAACTCTAAGGGACTTAATTTGGTTGTATTTACTTTCTCTGCTTCATTAGTTTATATTCCGGTTAAATATGTTTTTTTAACCTTGTAAATAAGCGAATTATTGTTTTGGTACTTAAACTAACTTTCTTTGGTTTTTATCATTTCAAAGTGTAAAATCATAAATTTTTGGTTCATATTGCCATGCGACATATGTTAACTGCTTTTGTTTTTCATGGAAGGTCACATGGTCATCTTAGGTGACACCTAATAATATCTATTGTGTCTTGTTAGCATGTGACTCCCCTAAAAAAATTTCCTTGAGCCCTAAAATTAATGATAAACCAAAATCCAATATTTCAGATTTTAGAGGAATGAAAACCAAAGGAAAAACTTCACCGAGACTAAAATCAAACTTTGCTCGTTTTACAACGACTAAAAACAGTAACAGATTTTGTAGGCGTGAAAATCGAAGATTTTTTTTTTACAAGAACCTAAACAAAAATTGTCTTATTTCATATAGACTAAAAACATAGTTAACCATTTGTATTTTATGGGTTATGTTTATTTGATGATCATTTCTTTGATTGTACATCAACAATGTTGTTAAGCATGGTTCCAGCTCTAGAGTCAATTCATAGAATTTTACGTATTCACGACTCTAGGTATCCAAATTGAGTTAACTTGCTGATATTATTGTTTTTGTGTAAACTTGGGCAGTCTCACATAGATTTGTACATCAACAATGATTTTTCCCCCCTCAGACATGCCTAAAACTACAGTGGTTCTGTATTTTAAGATTAACCCAGAATGCACATAATGGTTTGGTTTTGTTTCCAATCAGTTTCTCAATTATTTTCAGTAGGTTCCTAACATTATGGCATAGCATCTTTCAATTGTATAAAATGCCTCTAATCTCATCAAATTATTAATACAACATGAAATTAACTTTCCTGTAGTTTGTGGATCCTTCATGAAAATATTATCTTTTTAGACTTTAGAGCCACAAATAAATGGTAATATGCATTTGCAGGGGTGCTTCACTCTGTTCGGGTGATCTTCATCCAGATATGGTTGTTTCTCAGGAGCAACATCTAAAGTCTGATAAAAGAGCATACTTCTCGCAACTACGTGGTTATCATAAGGAGTAAGTCATGGGCAATTATTTTATTGTAGATTCTGATCTTGTTTCTTTTGGCATAATATTTAATATAATGTTGTCATTTTTCTTCTTGCAGTATGATTAGATTTCTAGTTAAGTTGAAGGAGAGGTGGGATAGCTGCCAAGATCCAGAAAAGGAAATTCTACCGAAGATTCTGAGGTTTGACATTTGGAAGACTGTTTATATATTGCAATTTGCACACACCACACTCTTTCACACAGAAGTATTGTAGAGACAGGTTTATTCCATACTTTTATGACAAGGAATCAAGGACGTATACTTCACCCATGCTTTCAATATTTACATAGATAGTTATCCATTATGGAAAGAAAGCACCATTTGTATGAGCAGGGGATAAGGCAACTGGAATGTATCATTGACAGTCCATAATATTTTTTTGAAATAATATGGGGTCTCACATTGTATCAAATCTGAAATGATATAAACCTGAAAATCTATTCAAGATGTATATCTGATGATATAGAAACAAAACCATTCTAGTTTTTGTTTGGCTAATGCCTTCATTATTAGTAGATTGAGGGTTGTGTAATGTGCATTTATCTATTGTATATATCTGCATTAAAAAAAACATTATATCATAAGCATTTTGCTTTATGCAGATCAAAGAATTACAAAGAGAAAGGAAGACTGTCAAAGTTGGATGAATTTAGAGATGATAATCATGATGGGAATATTACAGTGACATCTGAGTCGTATTCCTGGGGCGCAGAGGAGAAAGCATACGGTGACAACCAAATTTCCTCAATGCGACAGGGCAATGAACTTCAGAGAAGGTAAATATCACTGCTTTGGTTGATGTTGGGTAGCTTCTGTAAAGTTGCTTCATATATTTGTTTGTTCTGCTATGGCATCTCCAAGATGCAAGATCTTGAATTTGACTGCTGTTGTTAATCAAAAGTATTTATTGATTACTAAAATGATTATCTATGACAAGTAGGTGCATAACTAAATCCTGAGATGATTTGGTGCAAAATTGATAGAAACCTGATATTTTATTAGAAAAGTGCAGGAATCGCAGGTGCGACTCTTTTTGCTCACTATCCGTGTTCGACAGTTGCGGTGAATGCAGCTGAGTAGCCCTTTCATATATTAGAAAAATACTTGTCTAATAAATAAATAAAACTGAAACAGAAAAGAAAATTATTTATAATTTTATATACTCATGTAGTATGAATTAATTAAAATAATTATAAATATTTTAATATAACTTAATAGAAATTACTAGTATTAATTATTAATAAATATAAAAAATATATTAGAAAAGTAAATTCCCACTAAACCGCTATCCCAGTTTTAAAGTCGGTCACTTTGCACCTATGAAACACGAATATTGATACATACACGGCATTGACATGGCGATGCTGGTGATAATTTGAGAGAATTAATTGAATATAACCAATGTGTCTGTGTTGGAGTGACGCGTCTTTGATCAGAAGTGTCATGCTACAAAGCGTGCTTCTATATGAGATTAACAACATAGGTTTATATGTATATCAGCCTTTACTGTTTCAGTGGTTATCTAACTGTTTATAGAATGATGTTTGACAGGGTGCTCGGCAAAAACTTCAATAAAGGTAAACCAAGAAATATGATGACCTCTTCAGATTTTATGCTTAATGTGGGAGGAAGACCCAAGAAAGGAGGCAAACTATACAAGCCGAACAGTCATGCTAGTGATGGTGACCAATATATGTCATATATCAAGGTTCGACAATCCCTCTTGAATCTCTGAATAATACTGAATTTGTAGTGTTAAGGGTTAGTTATGTCATTAGTGCTCCTGTAAGTAATTAGAAGTACAACAAAGTTGGTTCTCCATTATGTAAAATAATCATTGTTGTCACACTCACAACTCTTAAGTCTTTAAACTTGAAGGAACTTGTTGAAAAGTGATTAAGTTTTTAAAAACTGGTTTGTTCTTCTGTTCTCTTAATTCTTATTTGATAGGATTTTAATGTGATTTATGTTAATTCTGTATAGCGCAGTTCTAATATAGAATACAAATAATATTATACGGTGGTTTTTTATTTTATTTTTTATTTTATGATGAGACAACTAAGCAAACTTTTGCATTTTTTACTGCACAATTATTAGTATATCTAAGGCATTTGCTGACTATGTCCTATGTTTCAGATTAGCAAAAAGCAGCACGAACTTGTTAAGAGTTTGAAGTTATCATGTAAAAGTATACCGGCTAGGTCTCTCAACTGTGTTTTGGGTGACCTCGATAACTTCCATGTGCAACCATACAAATTATTTATCAAAGAAGAACAGAAGAACTTGCATGAGCATTGGTTAGTGCAACGTCGAGGGCTACCTTTGTCACATTGTTATCGTATGGTACAGTACATTTGAAATTTATTTATCATTAGTGCTTACTTGAAGATATTTTATTTGTATAGGTTACAATTGGTGAAGAAACACCTCCCTGCAGCATATGCAAACCGGACAGAGAGACTGATGCGGAAACATGCAGTGAGAAATTCTCTGTTGCTTGAGATGAAAGATAAATCAAATGTACTGATAGAGGTTTGTAATATCGTCTTCTTTTCTGAAGAACTATTTCAATTTCCCAGCAGTGAGCTAGCTTGCATACTTTGTATCAGTGTATATGTTTCTTGAATCTGACCAGATACTTAGCAACTTGGATCTAGTAGCATAGTAATGGACATTATTGTTAATAGTTTTGTTAAAACCTTTTCCTTTAATAATTTGTGATACAGGATGATGATATTTTGAGCACTGGGGTCCAGACTCAGGACCAGGAGGATGGTGGTGTTAATAGCCAGTCTTGTTTGGAAGATGATGAAGATTCTATTGCTGAAGTACCAGAGAACCAGTCTCTCCATAATTCTTATCACAGCGATGATGGGGATGATGAGCTCCACCCCTTGCATATAGATTTGGAAAAAGATATTTTATCAAACGAAGATGATGCTTCACATAACAAAACTGAACATTCAAGGATTATGAAATGTCAGGATGATACCATTGGTGAAGGAGCTTCTTTCTCGCCTGATGAAGATTCTATTGGTAGATTCCAAGAGAACTCGCCCCTCTGCAATTCTTATCATACCGGCGACGATGAGCTGCACCGGTTGCATATAGATTTGGAAAAGAATATATTATCGAAAGGAGATGATGCTTCGCAGAACAAAACTGAGCATTCAAGGATTATGAACTCTCAGGATGATCCTATCGATGAAGGAGCTTTCTCCTCTGATGAAGATGCTATTGCTAGATTCCCAGAGAATCTGTCCGTCCATAAATCCTATCACAGTGGCAATGAGGAGCTCCACCACTTGCATATAGATTTGGGAAAAAATATATCAGCAAAAGGAAACGATGCTTCACAGAATAAAATTGAGCATACAAGGGTTATGAACTCTCAGGACGATTCCATTAGTGAAGAAGCTCCTTTCTCGTCTGATGGTCATGCCTGGCCAGTAGTTGAAATGTCACATTCTTACTATGATTCTGCTGTGACCCATGACTACACAACAGATGGGTTATCTCTGGTAAATTCTCAAATTAATGAAGATAACCAAACCCAAATAATTGGTCCAGAATCTAATTTACATCAAGAAGAGACTGGTAAGGGATTGTTACATAGGCAGTCTGATGATGGTCCCTTCGGCTCTTACCAAAGCCAGGATCAAATTGGCTTGATTCAGTCTCTCATCAAGGATAAGGAGGTTAACTCCTATCATCATGAACAAAAAAGAGCTGGGTTAAGTTTCCCTGCTTCAAACAATGTTCCAATGGGGGATGGCCAATATTCTAGTCATTTTAAGGAGTCATTGCAAACATCGGATCAAGGTCAGAGGCAAGGTGGTAACGTTTATGTGCCAGAAAACATATCAGGTAAAATTTATTCTGATGCAGGAAGATATTTAATCCCTGGGCAAGATCCATTATCTGTAGGAAATACTACAGGTTGGGCTGTTAGCACCCCTCGCATGGTAGCACCCTCTCAATCGCATGTAAATACCGGAGCTTTCATTGGTCAGCCTTGGTTTGCAACAGACCATCATGTTCAGGGTGCCTGGAATGGATCTGGCAATGGGAGTCTTTCTAGTCAGAGTCTCGGCACTGGAGGGAACTCTGATCAAAGCTTGTTTAGTGTTCTATCTCAATGTAGCCATATACGTTCAGGTAGCTCTTATGAGCCAATTAGACACACAGACCAGTTCCTTTCACCCGGAAACTATGGAGTAGTAGATGCAGGTACACATAGGATCAACGCTGTTGTACCGCCATCTTCTCATCCACTAGACTATTTCAGCGGACGTGATGCACCTGGTGCTCTGGTGCCTGATGATATGACATGGATAAGCTTGCCTCCTCAGAATCCTGCTTTAAATGATCAAATGGGAAACTCATACTTGAGGTCATGGAACCGGTAAAATATGTTTTTACCTAATTTAGCATAGTTAGTTTGTGCTTGAAGCACAATCCACAGAAGGGATACACATCCTGAGATAAGATAGGTTTATGTAAATAACTATACCATGGCCAACTCCAACACCATGTAAATATCTAAATCTTAGATGTGATGGAAAGAAAATGCAGGGGATGGGTGTAAGCTTAAGAATTTCATGTTGATAGGAAGTTAGATATTTCATTCTTAATTTTGTTTTGTTTTATGTGTTTCTAGAGAGAGATTCTTTAATAATTTGAAAGGTATCAAATGCTGAAAGCAGGTGCCTCTTTTTGAGCTATACTTTGTTCTTTTCCATAATTTATGTTTGTATTGTTGAAACAGGTCTTCTTCAGGTATGGTTAGAAACTCATGAAAGGTATTAATGATAGTTTATAAACATTATAAATTATTTTATATTATAAACTCTTCCAAGCACTTGCTATAAAATAAGATTTATTTATCAATTCGTTTATCAATATTTACTTACTAGTGTTGTATGTTATAAGCAAATAATTTTTTTTTAAATCTTCATTTGTCCTCGTTGATAAAATGTTTGTTTTCTGAAGAATGTTTTTTTACAATATTTTGTTGATGAAAACAATTGTTTTCTGAATTACTTGAAAAGCTGTGTGTCTTTTGATATTCAACCGCAATGCTTAATACACAAGCCATTAAATACTGGGACATAGTGGCTCATAAGTGATGCAAGTATAACCTACGTGAAGTTACTAGAGAAGGTATCTCAATTATTGTATTCCACTTTCACAAACAGGAGGAGCTGGCGGTCATTTGCAGCGTTGGTTTTTTCACAACCACACATCGCACGAAAGATAATAAATCTGGAGACCTTATGAATTTTGTTCCAACAATAATAACGTACCAAAGACATCGTGCTAAATTTAGGGCAATTTTTTTTTTTTTTATTGACAACAAAATGTTTAAGGCAATTTATTCCTTCAACTTTGTAAGATGTCAATTTAATCTCTTAAAGAATATTATCAATGTAGGGTCCCCTTTATTGCAGTTATTTTTGGAAAATACTCACTTTTTTAAATGAATAATAATGTTTAAGAATTTTTCATGTCTGTTTCTTACAGCTTAAAAAATAGAAATCTAAAATTATCTATTGTTTTTAGTAATTTTCAAAAAAAAGATTTTTATAAATGATACTTTTTAAAAAATAAATTATTACAACAAACAAACATAAACGACTCTTCAATTTCAAAATATTTTTTATAATCTGCAATAAACACCTCTTTAGTTTTGTTTTATAAAGATTTGGTATCATAGTTTAAAAAAATTTATATGTCTTAAAGCATTAAGAGACTATTGAAAACAATAATATATAATTTATTATTTTTAATTAATACTTTTTAAATAGATATTTTGATGGAGGAGCAGTTGATCGACGTTATTTAATTAAAGATATTAAATTATTTATCAAACTATTTTTACAATATTAAATAATATCATGAAACAATCTAGTAATATGTAGAGACATTACCTTTTAAATAATAATCTTAATTTAGACAACATAATAATATCATGAAACGCTAACTAAAAATGAAAACACCTTTGAGTTGAATAAATCCAAATTCAGTTTTGTTTTGTATTTACCGTTGATAGTGATGAAATGATGAACAATCGCTTCGCCATCTGAACGAGAAATCCAACCCGCGAAGAATCCAAAGTTTCATTAAACGCATGCGTTGTGATCAACTTTCACCTTTCATCTCTCTTTTTAATGCCTTTTCTTGAATCCTTTGTTTCATATAGCCTATAACCATTACCCTTTATCCATTTACCTCACAAAATCTTTTCCTTTCTTGAATTTTCGATTTTTTTGAATTGTGTTGCTGAAACTACTTAAAAGGTTAGCTTGAAATAAAAAAATGGCACAATCTCAGGGACCGGATCCGCACAAGCATGAAGTTATCCGTTTAGAGCGTGAATCTGTCATTCCAATTCTCAAGCCTAGACTCGTCATGACCTTGGCAAATCTTATTGGTATATTTATTTTATCTGAAAAATTATGTATTCTTCTCTAATTTATCCATTTGGAAATTCAAATTGGTATATTGTCATTCATAGAAGCACGTTTCTGGTATACTGTTTTGCAATTTGTGGTTGCTGTTGTTGTATTGTGGTTAATGATTGTCATTGAATGAAAGAAACAATGTTGGATTGCAAATTGTGTTTTGCATTCCTCTCACCTTTTAAAACAAAATTGGCATGAAGACTCTAGAAATTTTCAACCATTTATAGTGTGATTTAATTTTTGAATGCTGTTCTCGAGTTTTTTTTTCTTCCCAATATAGATGAATATAAAGGGTTTTGTAAAAAAAAGGTCTGTGAGTGCCATCTGGGTTGCAACATCATGGGTTTTGATGTCTCTGCAACCGCAATTGAGGCTGCATTGGCGGCATTTGAATTTAGTTTTCCACAATATCCCTTTAAAACCTTATTTATCAGCAGTTTATCCCTTTTTCTTAATACAGTGCTGTTATTTTATTGTGCTTTGAGTCCTTTGGGTATTATATGCAGAGCACAGTTCCGACCGGGCGGAGTTTTTGAAGCTCTCGAAGAGGGTAGAGTATACAATTCGAGCTTGGTACCTTCTACAATTTGAGGATTTGATGGTACTATTCAGTGCTTGATATTTTTGATTTATAGCATATATATATATATATACACGCTGAGATTGTGGAGAGACTGATTACTTTATGCCTTCAGCAACTCTACTCCCTCTTTGATCCTGTGCACGGGGCACAGAAGTTGGAACAACAGAAGCTAGCTTCTGAAGAAATTGATGTACTTGAACAGAATTTCTTGACATACCTATTTCAGGTACTGTCTCCAGTTTATGCATTGTGAATGTACAATTCTCTTGGGGGAATCTTGTCAGTATAACGTAGACTTGAAAACTTGTCACAAATTATGTGTTAATATAAAGGAGTAATCTGTTAGAAAGTCGTGTAAAGTTGAGAGAAAACCAACGTCTCTGCTAAAGATGGTTTTGGATATTTTAGTAACAACTAAAGTCTCATTTACACATCATACTCCTTATGTTCCATAATAACTATCATATTTGCAAAACAAAATTGTCTCAAAAAGTGTCCCATTTAGTTTCAAATGTAATTTTTTTCAATTGTACCCTCTAATTATTACTCACATCACTCCCTCAAGTTATTATTCTCCACTTTGCATTTATGATAATGAGAATACACCAATGGTTAATAAGGAAGATTTAATAAAATCATCATTTTCTTTCTTCCATTTGTTATTTTTTCTTAATCTGTATAAAATGATTAAATGCGATAGTTATTATCAGATGGAGGGATTACCTTGGATTAAAATAAAAAGGCTAACCTGATAACTTCAACATAAAATAATGGAGGTGGATTGAAATGAAGTATCATTACATGTATCTTGTAGGTAATGGAAAAAAGCAACTTCAAGATAGTGACTGATGAGGAGATTGAGGTTGCACATTCAGGCCAGTATCTTCTAAATCTTCCCATCACTGTTGATGAATCTAAGGTTTGACCATAATATATGTTCCTTTAATGCCACTGTTACTTGGGATGCTTGATTTTGTTGCTAACAGTTGTCGATTTCTGTTTTATTTGGCTAATGAAAGCTTGACAAGACACTCTTGAAGAAATATTTTGCAGAGCATCATTGTGATAACCTTCCAGATTTCTCTGATAAGGTATGACTTTGAATCTAGTGTAGGTGACTTTTACCTATCAAGGATTTCCTGGTTTCGTATTTTGGTGTTCAGTATCCAAGAAAACTGTATGAAACTCCTGAATTATGATTAATTATTGCCTATCTCATTGGAATTTGATTTCTTTTGATTTATTGGATGGTGTTTAAATTTGTTCTATGGTCTGTTGGTTTTTTTCTTTTTGACTCATTAAAACATCTTTATAGATTCATTATTGGAAATCAGAATCTTCGTTGTGTGCAATTAATTCACTGAATATTGGTTTTTGGGGAAATTTCTTGTTTATTAAAACAGCAGGGAAAGAGGGTTTGATGATGCCTTTTCACCGGTTCTTTCTTCGTCGTATTTGCTTTTTTCCTGACCATTGTTTTTTAATTAAAAAAACTATCCACTAATTTACTTGTTTCTATATCTTTTTTTTTGTCATGACGTTGGCATGGATGTTTGAACTATTTATTATCCAAAAGTTGAACCTTTGACTAGTATCCTACTCCAAGTGGTTTATAATAATATATTGAAGTATTTGCAATTGATCCTTGATGGAGAGATTCACAATCCTACAAATGGTGTAGTTATTTTACATGCACTGAAGTTTGGCAGCAGAACATGAAACATGTTGATTGATATATTATGGTAGTCATCCACTCAGTAACTGGTTCACAATTATGATTATTTGAATTCTTTTTATGCATTAGATCAGAAAATATGTAACTCCTCGACAGAGGAAAATAAATTTTGTTCCTCAAACTTAAGTCCTTATTGTGAAACAACGAGCTAATACATCTTATTATTTTAGTATGTTATCTTTCGGCGAGGCATTGGAATTGACCGAACAACCGATTATTTTATCATGGAGAAAGTGGACATGCTCATTGGAAGATTTTGGGCTTATCTGTTAAGAATAACTAAGTAAGCAAACTCCTTGACTGGAAAGTTAATGTGATAGTCGATGCTAATGATTAATCCATTATGATAAGTCAATATATTGATTACTATATCAGTTTGTCTCAGTAAAACCGATAAAAGATCAATGTAACATAATTTCATGTTTGCATCAATCAAAGTCAATAATATCATAAGCTTCATATGTGCTGCCAGTAAAAGACGATATCATGAAATCTATGCATGTGAATGTACCATAGTATAAACAACGTGTTTCTTGAGCCTTTTTTTTTCCTCTTTCCAGAAACCATTTTAAAACTGTGGTTCTTACAGGTTGGAAAAGGTTTTGTCAAGAAGGGCAAAAAGGTTTAGTAAGAAGGATTCAGATGGCAATGAAATTGTCCGTGAAGCAAACGGGGATGGCTTTTATGTGGAACGGATACGTCTTGAAAATATGCAACTAAGGTCTCATTGCATTTGTTGTGTGTGGGCGTGCACACATTTTTGTTGCTGCTACTGTTTCTCTAACGGTCACTCATGAGATTGTTTGTTGCAATTTCCAGCTCCCGTAATTTACTTGGCCAGACCTTGATCCAAGAACCGACTTTTGATAGGATAATTGTTGTATACAGGTAGATCTTCCTTTCATCTCAAACATGTATCGAAAAATTGAAATCTAAGAAGGATATTGTTTTCAGGAGAGCCAGTACCAAATCTAACGCAGAACGAGGAATCTTTGTGAAGCATTTTAAAAACATTCCAATGGCTGACATGGAAATAGTTCTTGTGAGTTTTGTCATTTGTTGAATATATAAAAAAATTCCAATTTTTTTACTTGATAGCTTTTTCATTAACAAAACACAATTGATAACTTTGGTTAAACAATTCTTACTTGGCAGCCAGAAAAGAAAAACCCCGGATTAACTCCAATGGATTGGGTCAAGTTTCTTGCATCAGCAATAGTTGGACTGGTCAGTTTTTTTCAACCTAAATTGAATATTTATATTTTGTTTTCATCATCCTGAGCTAATGCATTTAATATTCTCTGTAGGTTGCTGTATTTAGTTCACTCGAAATGCCTTCGGCTGATTGGTGGGTCATATTTGCCGTTCTTTCCACAGTAATTGGTTATATTGTTAAGACATATTTCACGTAAGTATCTCATAATCGCTATTGTTCGTTGAAAATATATAGTACTACCTCCGTCCTTTATTATAATATAAGCACGCATTTCCTTTTTCACTCTTACTAAAAATAGTTGGTAAGATAGTTAATGTGTTTATTTTATGTGTTAATGTTCCTAAAATAATGTTTGTATTTGAATATATTAAACTTGATTTCATATTCCAAGAAAAATTAGTAGTATTAACCAAGACAAATTAGTACTATTAATAAGGGGTATGTTTAGGAAAAAATAATAAATGGACCTAGTAAATTGAAAATGTGCTTATATATTTAGGGACAATTTTTTTTCTCAAATGGTGCTTGTAATTAGGGACAGAGGTAGTATGTAATGATTATTGTGAAAACTATATACATTTCAAAACTAGATCAAATTTTAATATGTATTAATCTAAAAAAATATTTCTAGGCATTGATTTATTTAATTGTTGTACTTTTGTTAAATAATTTCTACTAGTAATTCTTTGTTGGACTAGTCTCTACTTAGTAGTTAAGTTGCTCTTTGAATGTTGTTTGCAATGTCAATTGCCACACTCCACAAGTTTGTGGTATGTTTATAAGTAAATGCATACTATTATTTTTCTCTCCATAGGTTCCAACAAAACTTGGCTCAATACCAAAATTTGATTACACAGTCAATGTACGACAAACAACTTGACAGCGGAAAGGGTACACTTCTCCATTTGTGTGATGACGTCATTCAACAAGAAGTAAGTTACGATGAATTTAAGCAATAATTTTTGTATGTAACGATGAATTCACCAGCCAATTATCTAATCTAACAGCGACTAATCTGAAATTCTTCTAGGTCAAAGAGGTGATACTTTCATTCTTCATTCTAATGGAACAGGGTAAAGCTACAAGACAGGTTTGTACATAAACACAAGTTTCTAATAATCTTGTTTTTGTTCTTTTTGCTGCCATTTTTAGTTTAGAAATTCTAAGTTTTTACTTACGGAAACAAGTTACTTTTTGTGTAACTTAAGTACTTATAATTAGCTATTTGGTAATGTAAATCAGGATCTTGATCACTGGTGTGAGGAACTAATCAAAGAAGAGTTTGGCGAGGAATGTAATTTTGATGTGGATGATGCGGTTGGGAAATTAGAGAAATTGGGTATTGTCACTCGGGTGAGATTCCCCAAAATTCTCTCATTCTAATCTAAGAAATGATTGTATATCTATGGTAAAATATTTAATACTGCATTTATTTTTAAAAGAAAACTAGGCATCTTTTCCATTTCCATTTCTTTTTTATCTCTCTATCATCCAAGTCTTATAAGCACTACTCAAGGTGATATCTAGTTGATGTGAGACTCTCAACCCCCTCTTCACGCTCAAGATCAGAGGTTTGAAGTGTGGATTAAAGAGATCTCACCGAAAATAAATGTTTGCTCGAACCAAATTAACACAAAAAAAATATATTTTTTGTGAAAATTTTGATTTGTTTGTTGACCGGTGATTGATGTTGGAATTCAGGATTCTATTGGTCGATATCAATGTGTTGGACTAAAACGGGCTAATGAGATCATTGGCACCACCACTGAAGAGCTTGTGCTCAAGGCGAGACAGGGAAACATGACTACTTAATGGTGTTTAGCAGTCTTATGTACATGCTAGTGTTGGTTAATAATGATAATCTTGAAATTAGTGGTTACAATTTTTCTTTAAGAAAGGCTAGATTGATGTCTCGTCTCTTGAATGGAAGAAATTGGTTACATTTCTGCTTTTAGCTTCGTGTATAATTGGTTTCACTTTTCCATAGGGTAAAATTTATTCCAAAAGTGTAGAATTTATTGTCACTTGTTTTTTTAGTAGAGGTGATTTTGTTTTCACAATTAATTCTTACTTCAAATTAAAATTTAAACCTTTTGTATATATAATTGATTTTTGGTCTCAAATTTATGTTTAATTCACTTTTATATATAATGCATCTAGAGAAAATACATTTTACTTTCAATCCATTTTTAGCTTGAGTCGAGTTTACAAAATCAAATAATTCAAAATTAATATTTCTCATTGCAAATCAAACACATTCGACATCTATATTTGTCATTTATTTATTTATTATTATTGTTTGTAACTTGTTTTTTCAATTTTTCTGTATTATAAGTGTGTTTAATTACGATGTACCAAATAATGTTCAAGTTTTTATATGTAATTTAGTTAAATTGTCATTGATTGGTATCACTACAGTTCAAAAATCAACAGCAAGAAAGGTTTAATTTTTAGTTTGAATTTTACACAATTTTTATGGGTCTATCTTTTACAACAATCTTGCATGAAGGAGACTTAGGAATGAAGATAGATCAAACTCTACGTGATCTTTGTCTCAATATTAAAATTATAATAAAACTTTTCTAAACATGATTGGGTGATTATAAAGATTAGTAGTATTCAATAATTTTAAAATATATATAGTTTTCCAATCAAAAATATTAAATATTTAAACGCATAAAAAAATTATTGAAGCATTTCATTTTTTATTTTATTCTAAAGTTTTTTGGTTGTTAACTTCCCTTAAGGAATCACTTCATTCACTAAGGATGTGTGTTGTTCAACAGAGAAACAGAAAAGAGAGAAAGAGTGTGAAAAGAAAGAAATAGAGTAGATTTTATGTGTTGTTTGATATAAACGAAAGAAAGAGAGAAATATAATTTTCTCTTTTTTTGTTTGGTTTAATAGAAATTAAGAATAGAGATTTATAATTTATTTTGAAAAGGCTAAAATATCCTTATACTTAAAACTGAAAAAACATTTTTGTTTTGTTTGTATTTTATTATTTTATCAAAATTATTATTTTATTATAGTTTAACTAAAGGATAATATTATTTAATTAAGTTATTTTTCAATTTAATGTAAGTAATACATTTCTATTATTTGCTTTAACATAACTTAACATAGCATAAATATATGTATTATATTTTATTATAACAATCACCGTGTTTTTTTTATTAAGGGACGTTACGTTCACATAGAAATAAATAAATATATAGAAAATAAATTCAATTCATAAAAGGGACATAATGAAGTTGCTAAACAAATATATGAATATTCACGTTAAAAAAGTCTTCCACTATAAGGCATAAATAAAATAAGATAAAAAAGCAACCTCTTCTCTTCCCTTTCTTCGTTGATGAGTAGAGATTCTAAAAAGATGTGGATCCCCATCAATTTTTAGTCTTACTTTTCTAATTCTATGACAACCAAACAAGAGAAATTTAGTTTTTTTTTTCAATATCTTTTTTTTAAGAGGATTTTCTTAAGTCATTTTTTTTATAAAAATTTTAATATATTTTTTTAATATATATATATATATAATTAATATAATTCATAAAAATACATAAATACAAAATTTAAATTACATAGATTGATTAGAGTTGTCTATAACATTTAGACAATGTTTTTGAGTATGACTAGTTAACCGACATAATTTGTATTTTTGACACTTTGATTTTTTTGGCGATACACCATTATCACTTTTTCATACCGCTGAATATCAGATTTGTTAGTAATATATACATAAAAAGAAATAAATTAATATTTTAATATATTAGATCGATAATGGTCATATGATCAATTTTTGATAACGAGATGTATTGTCAAATTTCATATTATTTTATGATATACAAAAATGAAATTAATTAAAAAAGTATTAAAAAAATACGAATTATGTCAGTTAACTAATTATATTTGAAAACATTGTCTAAATGGTACAGACAACTATAGTCAATTTGTGTAATTTAAAATTTATATTTATATATTTTTATAAATAATATTAACTATATATATATATATATATACATATATTTTTAATTAAAAAAAATTGATTTTTTTTTATTTAAAAAATAATTTAAAGAAATCGCCTTTATAAACTTTATAAATGAGGGTTTCCTCGAGGAAGTCGTCATTTATAACATAGAAAAAAGGGATATATTGGTATATAGATTTAAAAAGGGAATAGATTGATAATTGATTTTGAAAAATGAATTATTGACAAAAAAATCTCAGAAATTTATCTCTCTCCGGTTTCTCTCTTCTCTTACTCTCTCTACCTTATTTCTCTTGAAACAAACAGAGTTTAAGGCATCTACTAAGTGTATATTAATTTTAATGATAAAAATATTGTAAAATGCACATTTTAATATATTTATTTCATTTTACGAACCTTTACCTAAAAAAAATAGAATGAGATTTATCTACCGGCGCCTAAAAATTTATATATTTTTAAGGGTATTTCTGGAAAAATAATAAAATAATTTTAAGAAAGGAAAAGGAAAAACAGCACCGCATAATATTCTTCAA
>JBBPBR010000006.1:49849543-49861631 GCA_037974775.1 Cicer pinnatifidum
CATAAATTTTATGATGGTTTACAATTAAAATACATATTATTAGAATATTTTTAGTTTTCTTGGGAGCAGTAGCCCCATAAACTACATGATGAATCTGCTATTCCATATACATTACATGATAAGTAGTTGAAATATCTATTTAATTTGTATTTGACAAGTATTGGCTTGTCGTGAATTTTTTACCTGCTAATGTTCCCTAATATAGATTTATTTGCCAATTGTCATCCTAGATGTTTTATTTTATACCACAATCAATATAATATGTACCTATTAACTCTTACTTATCCTATTATTATAATTAGTAAAAAAAAGTTAGTTATAAAATTATTTTCCATCAATTTTTATTTTATTCAAGAAAATCGTGATTTATAATAAATAAGAAACATATGCTATTATCCTTTACTTGCTTGTTTTCTCGTGTCTAGATTTGTTTTCAAATTAATGTTACCTTACCAATTTTGCTCGAAGACGTTATGCCTAACCCAAAGCAATAAGGCAGAGACTTTAGGCTTAAATTTTTAACTCAAAATTTGACCTCCAAATATATTACTATTATATATTATGTTAAAGTTCGAGAATTGCATTGTCCTAGCAGTTTTAGTAGAGGGATAAAGTAATTGATGGACGACGATTTGAGCTGTATGACAAAAAAATTCTCGTTTTTAAAATTTATTAAGAAATTAATTACAACAATGATTGCAATACAATCTTATAGTGAGGTAGTTAAGGTCCCCTCAATAACAAAAGGATCTCTCCTTCTAAAAAATTATTAATAAATTAATTACAACAATGATTGCAATACAATCTTATAGTGAGGTAGTTAAGGTCCCCTCAATAACAAAAGGATCTCTCCTTCTAAAAAAGAGCAAATATGAGATTAGTTTAAGAGGGACGCCGCTTGTAGTCTAAGACCTTACCTTAAATGTAGATTACAAATTTAATCTTTCGAATTACTCAGCATTACAATGTTTGGATTTTGTTAATAATAGAAGGAACAAATCTTTTTAAAGAAAGGGAATATGTAACACAAGAAATAGTGGAACATTGCTTGTCATAGGATTATATATTGATTACAATCCCTTGAATTACTCATGTCTAGAGGATTGTTAGAAAATACTTAATAGGACTCTATGGAGCGAAGAGTCAATTAATATCCCAAGCAAGAGAATGATGATCATGGTGGCACTGACAATGATCTTAATAACAAAAGCGACATGATGATCGCCATCCCGCCGCACTTTGCCTCCTTGCATGCCAGCCTCCGCCCGCGTTGTCCTTCATGTCGTCTTTGGATCAAAAGCTTTTGCTATCAACTTTCACAAAGTAAGAAAATTTGATGTTACCCCGAAAGTTGTTTTATGTCTTGCGTAAAGAAGAAATTATGGAAGACACAAGCAAGCTCCAATTTTGGATTTCTCTGCTTCTGTTTACTATTTTTTTTGGGTGAAATTTTCACAACATGTATGTTGTATCTGTTCTTATTGTGAGTTATGCATTAGCATGAAAACAAACAATTTCACTTTTCTCTCCAATAACAAGCCACCCTGTTGAGCTAAAACACTGCACTGCCATGATTCCCTATTGATCTAAAAACCATTCAAATCACCTTCGTAATAGGCATGTCTACCAAAATATATCATTTTTAACACCCTCTCTTTTAAACCAAAGTATAATAATTAGTCTTCATTTTACTCTGAAGTTTTATTTCATTTAATTTATAATAAATAAAACAAGTTATGGTTGGGATAATAGAATGTCATATTGTATTATCGAATCAATACTTTGTGGGTACTACAATCTCAAACATTAAGCAGTCATATGGTGAAATATATGACAAGTTTTATAAAGCTCTCTTCGCAACATGATCTAAAAAATAATAAGAACTAGGATCTGCATAGATTAATATACTCACCTAACACGAGTACTTGTAAGACTACTTAGGAGAGCTTATAAAAAACAACTTATCATATGTATATAAGCTGACCGATAAGCACTTCAAAATAATTTATAAAAGTGCTAATATATCTTATATGAAAGCAATTTGATTTATGTTATCATGTTACACAAATAGTTTATTAATAGGCAATTACATGATACTAGCTAATACTATAAACACTGAACCATACTGCAAGTCAATTACATCAAATCATACCTTAAGTTTCTACATTTCACAACATAGGAACCAACTTACTACAAAGATTGATGAAGTGATATCTGTTTGAGGAGTGCACCATTCACAACAAAAGTACCATTCTCAGAAGTATCAAGCTGCTTCAACCTAGCCAATTCCTTCCTCTCTTTTTTTCTTCGGAAAATGGAAACAAAACGACACCATTGCGGCGAATCCAATGGAAGCATGTGTGGCGACAATTACGGTGGTGACCACGACAATTGAGACTGTGGCAAGTGCACAAACGGTGCAACTAGGGAATAGAAATCAAATTCTGTCTAAAAGAAAATACAACAAAAGTATCTATTCCTCCATTTCTACCGACTTGCCATCTCGTATCTTTCAGCATCATTTGGCCTTTGATAATTTGGGCAACCCTGCATTGAAACACTGATGTTAGTAGTAGCACTAGAGTTTAACCATCAAGTGTTACTAGATACTTAAGTTAAATTTACCTTAGAACAGACCAAAACATGAAATGTACTTTTCTTTGGGAATGATGCATAAGACTCGGTACATTTCTTCTTCACATGTCCAATCATGCCACAAAAGAAGCAACCTTTTCATCCTTATTTTGTTTCTTTTGTGGTGGACCTTTAACAACATTATTGTTTGCATCCTTTAGGTGCCTTTGAAATTTCGTGCTTGATGATCAAATAACTCATGTGATTAAAGCGATCCCACTTTCATGAAATTTCCTCTATTTAGAGGTACTAAAATTCGTATGAGAAATGAGGTACTAAAATCTGTTTAGAGGTACTAAATATTTGTTAGAAAAACATTTAACCGATTTTGAGGTAGCTGCAAGTATTTATGAAATTTGAATTTTTAAAAAATATGCGATTGCATAAAAAAAAAATTGTTTATGTTATTATGCGATTGCAAGTATTTATTTAATGACAAACGACAAGATGAACGAAATATGGGTGTTTGATTGAGGTACACATGAATTCCCTTGTTGTTAGACAATAGAAAAAAGACTAAGTCAATAACAGGAAAAAGAAAAGAAAATTTTAATTTGTAATATGGAAGAAGCAAGCAAGCTCCAATTTTGAATTTTTCTGTTACTATTTTTTGGGGTGAATTTTTCACAACATGTATTACGTATATGTTCTTACTGTAAAAAGAGTTATGCAGCAGCGTGATTCCCTATTGATTTAAAAACCATTCAAATCACCTTCACAAGAAACATGCCTCCCATATATATCCTTTTTAGCACCTTCTCTTTTAAACCAAAGTTACATAGTCAGTCTCATTTTACTTTGAAGTTTCATTGCATTTCATTTCTAATAAATAAAACAAGTTATGGTTGGGATAATAGAATGTCATACTGTGCTATTGAGTCCATACTTTGCGGAAATGGTGCTTGGTAAAAAAATATGAAACAATAGCTTGGCTTGAAATTTCTCAGACATAATGTGATGATCAATATTGATATGTTGTGTCGTTCATTAAAGCTGGGATTGGAAGCTATGTGGCGTGCAGATTGACCATCACAATAGAGTAATGAAGGGCAGATAAAAGGAAAGTGAGTTATGCAATTAGATTTCACAAGTAGTACCTAGCTACGGCTCGGTACTCGGCTTCAAAGGATCACAAGGAAATTGTGGGTTGTTTCTTTGAGCACCATGATATGAGGGAGTAAACCAGGTGTGATTTTAATCTTTAGATTGAACAAAATTTTGCCTCAAAACTTATTCAAATCTATCCACAAACACCCCTAATTTCAAACCAGCCTATCAACATCTAATGGCAATGTTCGAAAACATCGTCTCTTGAATTCATCGGAAAGACATACAATTGAAGTGTCACGAAACTAGACGACTGATCCAATCTAAAGATAAATACTTATTATGACAATTTCAGTTTGAGATGTCTAGTGGATGTTTCCTAATACACTATTTCAAATATACTCTAGAAAAATGAAACCTCTCTTGAGTTGGACAAGCGAAGACTACTCTGATGACCCTATACAATAAAAATGCTTCATGCGAGATATAAAACTTGATGGTAATTGGAAGAGGCTAATGGGTACTACAATCTGAAACATTAAGAGTCAAATGGTGAAATATATGTGTTATAAAGCTCTCTTCATAACAGAGTCTAGAAAATAATAAGAACTAGGATATGCTTAGATCGACGTACTCATTGTGAGACTATTTGGGAGAGTTTATAAAAACAACTTATAATATATTTATAAATTATTCGATAAGCTCTTCAAAATAGCATATAAATAAGGCTTATATACCTTATATGAAAACAATTTGACTTATTCTATCCTGATAGATAAATCAAGCATAAACGCAATTGCGGTACTGCAAGTCAATTACAGCAAATCATACCTTAAATTTCTGCATTTCACAACATAGGAACGGACTTACTACAAAGATTGATGAAGTGACATCTCTTTGAGGAGTGCATATCTAGCTTTGTTAACAGTATAAAAGCATAGATATATATGTTGCTCAAGATCCCTAAGCAACTCGTCGAAAATCGGCTGCGTCTTTCGAAGCTGCTTGATTACTTCCTGTATGGGATGTCTATCCCTTCCCCTCCCCAATGCAAATTTAACGTAAGCCTTATCGCCTTCAACCGCAGTTTGAAGCCGATCAACAAGGCTATCAATGGTGTTAATATCATTCACAACAAAAGTACCATTCTCAGCAGCATCAAGCTGCTTCAACCTACCCAATTCCTTCCTCTTTTTTTTCTTCGGAAAACAGAAACTGAACGGCACCATTGCCGCGAATCCAATGGAAGCATGTGTGGCAACAATTAAGGTGGTGACCACGGCAATTGAGACTGTGGCAAGTGCACAAACAGCGCAACCGATGGTGGCGCGACGGAAGAGACGAATTCTGTGACGGCATTTACGCCGGTCGATGTTGATTTTGTGTTTAAGATCGGAGAAACTGTTGCGTAGGGTATGAAAATGAGGGAAAACGAAGGGATTTTCGTGACCGTTGAAAATTGGATAATCAATATTTAATCTGATTATAATAAATATTTATCATTATTTTTTACAAATGATCAATTATAATTTATTTTTGTTGGATTAGGAATTCTGTTTTTTAAATAAATAAAGTGCAAAAATATTACATAATAAATCTAATAATATCCTAATTCAACTATATTATAATATTCTAACACTTAACTTCTACTATTTCTTTTACTTTTACTTTTAATGAGTTAATTAACATTTGCAAAATGGATCTAGATTTGTGCACTACTAGGAGAGTAAAGAAACAACGGATTTTGTATCTAAAAAAAATCATTTTCTTAAAAGTTACATTTTCCTCCATCAATCAACCGAATGTTTATCATTAACTTAGTACACAATAATTAGTTATAAAATTATCTTTCCCTTGTCTTTTATTTAATTTAATAAAATTGTGGAGCACGCGGCGCAGAAGTTGGAACAACAGAAGCTAGCTTCTGAAGAAATTGATGTACTTGAACCAGAAGCTATTTCATGTACTATCTCCAGTTTATGCATTGTTGAATGTACAATTCTCTTGGGGGAATCTTGTCAATAAAATGTAGACTTGAAAACTTGTCACAAATTATGTGTTAATACAATTCTCTTGTGGGGGAATCTAAGGTTTGAGCATAATATATGTTCCTTTAATGCCACTGTTACTTGGGATGCTTGATTTTGTTGCTAACAGTTGTTTGATTTCTGTTTTATTTGGCTAATGAAAGCTTGACAAGACTCTCTTGAAGAAATATTTTGCAGAGCATCATTGTGATAACCTTCCAGATTTCTCTGATAAGGTATGACTTTGAATGTAGTGTATGAAACTCCTGAATTATGATTAATAATTGCCTATCTCATTGAAATTTGATTTATAGGATGGTGTTTAAATTTGTTCTAAGTCTGTTGGTTTTTTTCTTTTATGACTCATTAAAACATCTGTGCAATTAATTCACTAAAGTTTGGCAGCAGAACATGAAACATGTTGATTGATATATTATGGTAGTCATCCATTCAGTAACTGGTTCACAATTATGATTATTTGAATTCTTTTTATGCATTAATTGGATCAGAAAATATGTAACTCTTCAAACAGAGGAAAATAAATTGTTTTGTTCCTCATACTTAAGTCTTTATTATGAAACAATGAACTAATATATGTTATTATTTTGGTGTAATTTTCACAATAGTTTGAACTTCATTATATAGTTATAAGTAAACTCACGTATATTTTCTATACAATGTGGGACTTTAGTATGTATACAAAATATGATAATTTTCTAATGTGGGATTTCAAAAAAAATTCTTTCCAATGTGGCACTTCAACACATTTTTAAATTCACACTATAACATATTCTTATTATTTTGGTGTACTTTTCACAATAGCTTGAACCTCATTATATAGTTATAAAAGTAAACTCACGGATGTTTTCTAAACAATGTGGGACTTTAGTATGTATAGAGTTGAAACTACACAAAATATGATAATTTTTTAATGTAGGATTTCAAAAAAAAAAATTTCAATGTGGGACTTCAACACATTTTTAAATTCACACTATAACATACTCATGTTCCAATAGTTATCTTTAGGCGAGACATTGGAATTGATCGAACAACCGATTATTTTGTCATGGAGAAAGTGGACATGCTCATTGGAAGATTTTGGGTTTATCTGTTAAGAATAACTAAGTAAGCAAACTTGTATGACTTTTATGTGGAATGGTTGAAAATATGCAATTAAGGTCTTATTGCATTTGTTGTGTGTGTGTATGAATGTATTTGAATATTTCAGTTATGGATCTAATAAAAAAACTAATATACTTTTAAGTTTTAAGTAACTCATAGTTTCAGTTAGAATTCATATATCAAGATTTTGGGTTTATCTGTTAAGAATAACTAAGTAAGCAAACTTGTATGACTTTTATGTGGAATGGTTGAAAATATGCAATTAAGGTCTTATTGCATTTGTTGTGTGTGTGTGTATGAATGTATTTGAATATTTCAGTTATGGATCTAATAAAAGAACTAATATACTTTTAAGTTTTAAGTAACTCATAGTTTCAGTTAGAATTCATATATCATGATCAATATTTACATTTGGAGTTTTCAGGAATGGTTAAGTGATGCTAACTTACAAAAATGCATTAGATACATTAAGGTATTGTCTCAAAATTGTAAACATTATGTCTAAAGACGTTGGAATCAACCGAATTCTTAACTCATTCGGTCATTCCGGTCGGATGTGGGGAAATCGTGTCAGAATCATCGGATTACTTTACGATGGAATCAAGAGCGAAATCGAGGTTGCGAGGGATGCTTGGAACAGCGTTGAGGTGGGGCTTGGCACATATGTAACTATATGTGCCTATATGAATGAAGTGTGAGTGTGAGATTTTCAATCTTTTTATTTGATGGAAAAAAAAATAAATTTTGAGAGATGATTTCCGTTGGTTTTAGTTATTATAGATTATATAGAATTGTTTTAAAAAGTTACATACCATATATATTATAGTGATGGTAGTTAGTAATTAATACTTCTGTTGCAAACTATTGTTTTAATGTCATATTTTTTCAGATCTATTATAGAATCAATTAATCTTTGTTTTAACTTGTTCTGCGTTTTATGTGATGGATGTTGTAGGATCAATTTCAGGTGATTTTAGGTAATTTCTTAAATTTCTTCTGAATTTCCACTTAAATTTTGTCTGTTTTATTTTTTAAACATTTGTTATCGTTCCAAATATGGTCTTTTAGTTGCTAATAAAGTTGCTAATATATTTTCAACAAACACCAATAACTTATGAAGCTATCATAGGGGCATGCAAGGGAAACATAAGGCTTATCATATGAGTTTTTAATATACCCAATACTGATTCAGTGCCTTGTTGGCTGTTTATTCAAATTGCATGAAGGAAAAGTTTAATAGTATTGGATACATAATTTACTGGTCAATAAACTTCCATCGAGACATTGCATCATACACAAGGCCTTTTAGCTTATTTGACTCAACATGTGAAATTTTGAATATATACTTGCATATTATATTTTAATACTAACTAAATGCATGAGCCCAAGTGGAGCTTCTGTTCTATTAAAGGTTAACGTGCAAGTTGCTTTGAACTTTGAAGCTTATTTCAAGTCTTACATGGTTTCCATATTTTTCCACTTGATGCAGGAACTTCTGTATCTGTATGGTTTTGTCATAGATGGTAACACATATGACTACCTCATGGTAATGGCTTACCCTTGTATCTTGTGCATCAAGAGTAAAGTTTCTACTTAACATTTTAATTCCATTCCTTAGTTGTTTCTGTTGGCATGATTCAGTTTCTGTTGTCCCTCAGGTCCATTATCCAGCAGAAGCAATAAATACTATTCCTTTTGCAGAGTCTAAAAGCCAACTTCTTGAAGTGCAGGTATGCCAATAATTTTTCTTCCACTTTACGCAATTCTTTTAATATTATCTATTGTTTTAAAGCTCTCCCTTATGTAACTTCACTTTCTGTGTTTTTCTGGGTTTGTGATTACAAAAAGCTGAAATGAGATAGATGTCTTTTACCCAAAACTCTGCTGGATTTTTTCCATTAGGCACCCAAAAGAGTGGAGAAAATAACAAGTGCATCCGAGTTTGTAACTATAGTTGGAGTGGTCAAAGCAAGATTCCATCTTATGTAAACAAGCTTGTTTTTCCTGAGAAATTTATGGCTACCTCGAGGACCATAGCCATGCAAGAGGATGAGCTTTTCAAGGTTTCGTCAATGCTAGATGAGGTACAATGTCTATGCAACATTTTTCTTCATATTTCTCTGTTTGGATAAACAGTTTAATTAATCGCTTATAGCATAAATGTTGACCACATAAGTGCTTATGTATAAGCTATTTCTATAACAAAAGATAAAATGAAGTCAAACTGTTTTGTATAAACTATCATGGAGATCTTAAGGAAATAAGTTGAAAACCGATTATATACATGTCATAAGTTGTTTCCATAAGCTTTTCTAAAGTCTCACAAATGTTTGTTCGTAGGTCGGGTCAATTAAGTCAATCCAAACATGTCCTTACTATCTTGCGCTTTTCATCACTTGACTACTGCAAGTGATGTGATTCTGTCTGCTACTCGACATGTAAAATAGTCTGCTTTTTGCCATGGGGACTGCATGTGAAAATTGTATAATTCATTTCTCTTTTGAAGACAAAAGAATATACCTGACAATTGAGTGCCTGAATTATATTTGGTGTCCTAATACTACATGCATGCTTCTGATTGGAACTTGATTTTACAAATGAAGTTGAATGTTGTTTTTTTATATCCGATGTGCCGTTTCATTTATTGAGGAAATATGGACAAATTAGAGCACCAACATTGATGTATCTTATGTGCAATGCCTAATTGATTTAACTGCATTTCAGGCTAATGGATCTTGAAGAGCATTCCGGAACAGAGGAAAATGACTTTGAATTGCTCAAGAAGGCTCTTATCATCGATTAACCAGATAGATAACAAACAGTATGCAATTAGAAATCTCCACTCTTGCAATTTACAACACAATTATCAAATTTGATTTCAACACTATGCATTGCACTTTCTAATACCTTTTTCTTAATTTCCTTTGATCAGAATGGCAAATGATTCAGAGGAAACAAAGTTGATGACTAGAAACAACTGGTCTGCTATAGTATATAGGCGAGGTCAGAAGCAGTTAACTCTTCTTAAAAGAAGCAGAACATGCTATGCAGTTATCAATGACTGAAGAGATGAGTGTTCCTTGATAACCATGTCACATTGTAAAGTCCTCTTTCTTGTTACCTGATTTTTGGTCCAAGTTAGATTTAGGAAATTGGTAAAATAATAACTGTTCTTTACCTTGTTCATTTAGCAAAGTCTAAAGGTACTTGAGAGATGTTTAGAGATACAGACACCACATAGACCACTCATAAGCTGAATAATCTATTTTATGTTTCTTCAGCTCCTTCATCATAACAGTCAGGAGGTTGAAAATAAACCATCAATTAATTAATTTTCAAATGTACTTTTTATTAGTTAGTTTAATTTAAAAATTATTTACAAAAAAAGATATTGAAGATATATCTTTTAGTTTTAAAATAAACACTAAGTCTTATATGGTTTTATCAATATTATCCATTCAACACGGTTAATTCTTAGTTAAATATAAAATTAAATAACTTTTAAGTTCGGACTAGAACATTGATGGTAGTGCATTGTGCTCTTAAATATCAACATCTTTTACATAAAAAATTCGGAAACTTGAATTCTACGTGCTACAATAATGAATTTATTTAAAAAATTAAACAGCTTTTTATTTATTTATTTTTTTTCATTCAGTTCAATTCAGCATCTTTCTCAAACTCGTTCAATTTATTTAGCAAAACTAGTTGTAGTCAAAATTGGTTCTCTTAATATTGTTCAAACTACTCATTCAATTTGGAGGGAGTTTTAAATATTAATATTGTTCAACTACTCATTCAATTTGGATGGAGTTTTAAATATGGCATCCAAAGCAAGTTTTTTGAAGGAAAGTTGGTATTCAGATTTATACATCTTACAATTATGGTACCCGAAACATGATTGCACCCAATATCTTAATATGGACTATGGCACCAGATAGATAGATGATCTAACATAGTTTTTGAAACGTGATTTTTTCATATAGATGGTCTAACAACTTTCAACTTTTAAATTTAACTCTAATCATAATCGATTATATAAATAAATAAATAAATTTAAATACACAAATAATAGTTTATTAGAAAAATGAAGGGAAATACACAAAAAAATAAAGTAATTTAAAAAAAAAATCATATTACAAAGACTATACATAATCTAATTGATATCTAATTTATGTGTTCACACTCTAAAATTATTATGCAACACTCTAATAAATTATTCTCGCGCAGATGAATATCGTAATAGTTCATAATTTTGAAAGTACACTTCATAACAATGGGACATACAATGGTGTATTCCATTATTCACAAAATTCATAACAAAAGATAGATAGTTGCAATTGCCACATATGAAAATAAAACTAACTTTAAAAGGAAATATATTATTAAATACATAGTATATACTTTTAAAACCATAAAATATGTAAATATGTAGGTATAGATATACGTTAATTAAGTAACACTTAGTTGAAATATCTGTTTAAATTATTCAAATGTATTCTTAATTTAAGCCATCGTGAATTTTATTTGCGAATTGTCATCTAGATATTTTTTTTATACATCAGTCAATATAATATTCACTTAAATAACATACTATCATAATTAGTTATAACTAGTAAAAAAAAAATTAGTTAGTGAACCTAACAATATACGTGTGTTTGGGAGAACTTAGCTATTCCAGTCAACCTAACAATATATGTGTGTTTTGGAGAACTTAAAAGTTGTGAATAATTATTATATAAAGAGAGAGAATAAGTCTTAGCCTTTACAAACATTTTATCTTTTACAAACATTTTAACAATTTATAAAATCAAAAAATGAGTTCTCCTCCTCAAACCCATGTTCATGAAATTGAAATATCAATTTATCCCACAGCCACAGCACCACCCACAACACCACCCACCTCCACCATTACTCCTCCCACACCTTCTCCATCTCTCACTGCACCACCCACCTCCACCATTACTCTTCCCACACCCTATCCAGTTTTCACTGCACCACCCACATCCAGAAATGTTGTTTTAAAGAATGTCATTAGGAAGATTTGTAACTTCATTGTGCATGAAATACGTAGTGGCACTATACCCTATATACTCGGACTTTCTCCTTCTCTCACATTGACACCGGAAAACTCATCCGCATCTCTTTCCACTTCAAGGATTGTTTGCAGTTGTGTACTGAAAGGGATTTGTGCACTTATGAAGCTTGTTTTGAGGGATTTGGTAGAGATAATTGTAGCATCTATCGTTGTCATCTAC
>JBBPBR010000006.1:49866005-49876827 GCA_037974775.1 Cicer pinnatifidum
AAAAAATAAACATCATCATTTTACATTTCAAATTTGAGTATGTATTAAAAATAAAATAAATATAAAAATAAAATAAGACTTCTCTTGCTTTGCTTTTTTATCAACAAGGCTTCTCAAACACTCAATCCACTCCCAAACACTCAATCAATCTACTCCCAAACACTCAATCAATCCACTCCCAAACACTCAAACACTAGCACAACTTCCTTGCCAAAATCAACACATATTTTTATTTTCTTTGCATTTGTTTCACTTCTCATTGTACATTCTTTTATTTCCTTCATTTTATAACATCCTTCCATAAACATCCTATAAACCAATAGAAAGAAAAGGTAGAGAAAAATTATTTCCTTAATTATACTTTGCTTAAAAATTGTTACAAAAACAATGTAAAATCCAACTAAAATTAGTGCGAAACAATACAAGATCTAGAGCTCGATTTTGTCTAATGAACATAAATATTCACTCATTTAGGCTATAAATTGGGATCAAAAATCAAAGAGAGGGGGAGCAATTTTGAGTATTAAGAAAACTAGAGAAAATAGAGAGAAATAGAGAGAAATAGAGTGTTTCACCGCCATTCCAAATTCACACAGCCGTGCACCACTACCGCCTCTGTCTTCAATATTGCACCACCGTTTGTCTTCCATCTTTGAATAGGTATGTATTTCCCTTACTTTTCAAACTTTATATTTTGAATCTAGATATTATTTAATTGAAAGATGAAATCTTGTTTGTATATGAATGATATTTTGGCTGAGATATTTTGTATACTGTTTTTGTATGAGATGATTTAGATTGTGTTTGGAAAGTTCAAATTTGTTTTATTTGGATTGTGTTTGGAAAGGTTCAAATATATTGTTTTTTTCTACCATATCTAATTGAAATGCTTTAGCCATGAGTTTATCATGTCTTTCACTAAAAAGTATTTAAAAGAACTCATAATTTGTATATAGTTTTTTATTATTAAAGTGTTTTTTTATTATTTATTTAATAAATAACAATACAAGTCCATATTTTTTTTTTACCGTTTATTTTATATGTGTTTATTATTGAATTTTATTTCGTAGATTTATTTAAATTTATTTAATTGTTAAAATCAATTATTATTATTATTATTATTATTATTATTATTTTAAACAAAAAAGGCAAAAATAAAACTATAATCAAATATGGTAAGGTTAATTAGATGTGACATCTTTTTAATCTTTGAGTTATTAGAATACAAATTGTGACAATTTGATGGTTCTAAATCTCATAATCACAAATAAATTAATAAACTAAAAAAATCATAAACAAATTAATCATAAATATTATTTAAAGTTAATTAAAATCTTTCAATCCCAGAGTTACGTAATACAAGTTATATATTTTGATAACTCTAAAATTTATTTTTATAAATAAATAAATCTAAAATCGACTTTTTTTTAAAATTTAATTAACTATATGTTTTTTTATCTTGGAGTTGTTAAGACACAAATTAAACTATTTATCGGTTTTAAAACTCAATTTAAAAATAAATAATAATTTTTTTTAAGAGTATTAAATTAGACGTGACATCTTGTTTTTTACTCTTTGAGTTTTGTGACACGAGTTGTACAACTCGATCGTCTTAAACTCATATTTTAAGATAATTATTCAAATCAAGCAAGTTTATTTTTTATGTTTGTCAAAATTAATTTTTTTTTTTAACAAAAATACAATTTATTTAAAAGCAATCAACACATCAACATTTTCTACCAAGAACTACGTAGCTTTGATTTCTCCATCGCACCGGGAGATACGTAGGAGCAAGATCACACTCTTGTCAAGCACAATAATAAAAACCTATTTTTTTTTACTCTTTTTTAACACGCTTTTATTTCGAGAAAATTGTATTTATAAAAATAATTTTATATCCATATTTAATAATAAAGAGAAACAAATATAGTTAAGTTAACACAATTTTGCACAATTAATTATAGGTAACCGTTTTTTAGCGGATGTCGTAGGGTGCTAATACCTTCCCTGCGCATAATCGACTCCCGAACTCAAAAATTTGGTTTCAAAAGACCATTTTTTATTTTTTTACATTTTTAAGGGTTTCCCAATATTTTCCCTATTTTAAAATAAATTTTGGTGGCGACTCCATTGAATTCGAGAAAAAACTCGAAATTTTAGGCCGCGACAGCTGGCGACTCCACTGGGGAATTTAGAGAGTCAAGCCTAACAAATTAATTGTGCATAATATTTTTTTAACTTTTTCTATATTTGTTTTTTTTTTTTTAATTTCTTTATGTGTTTATTTTTTTTTTAATAAGTATTAGCTACCATTATAATATTCTTTTAAGCTAGTAAATCATTTTTATTTTATTTTATTTTATTTATCTATTTATTTTGTATGTTTTGTTAGTATTATGGATTTATTGAATTATGCTTATTCAATGCCTACACTTTTATTAAGACACACACTTATGAGTGGAACCTTATACCCGGGTTTGAACAAAACTTAAGTTTAGATTAGAGATTGCGTAGTGGTAGCCTTCTGGATGTACATCCTGTTTGGTTAGCATGAAGATCTCACCTAGAGTTTGATCCTGTTGAGGTTATTGTCACTCCAAATAGTTTACCTATTGTTGTTGGCAATATTCCAAAATAGGATTATTGGCTCTAGGAACCGTGTTTAGAACCATAGAGCCTCCCTTGTGAGAATTTCACTACATAAGTCAATAGACCCTTTCATTGTAAGAATATCCGTAAAAAACCAATAAATTATTTTATATATTCAAGAGTTTATATATATATATTAGTTTCATTCATACCTCACGACATTTTTTTCTTCTTTCTCTTTTTCTAAAAAAAAATAAAACATAATAGCATTTTGCATAAATTTTCAGGATTTTTGGGGAATCATACAAATCTTAATCACGTGTTATTTAAGTGAACAATGGGATCGGAAAAAAGGAAAACCTTACTTTTAAAGTTCAAGCAACCTGATTTGAAAAGTTTAAGGGACATCAGCAGTCAAATGAAAACTATACAACGTGATAGTTTCTTTCACAAATATGGGAAGATCCTAAATCTCTTGGCAGTAAATGTGCAAACAGGTGCCCTCACAGCATTGGCTCAATATTATGATCCTCTCTTAAGATGTTTCACCTTTCAAGATTTTCAGTTGGCCCCAACATTAGAGGAATTTGAACGAATATTGGGTTACTCCCTAGAAAGAGGAAATCCTTATCGATATACTGGGCAACCACCGAAGTTGGAAACAATTGCTGAAGTGTTGAAGATCAACATAAGAGAGTTGGCAAATACAAAAGAGAAAAAAGGGGCTATCCATGGGTTTTCAAGAAAATATCTAGAGCAAAAGTGCCAAGATTTAGCCGATAAAGAAGAATCGAGTACTTTTATAGATGTTTTGGCCCTCCTTATCTATGGTATTGTTTTATTCCCAAACCTTGATAGCTTTGTAGATTTTGCTGCCATAAATGTCTTCTTAGCTTTTAATAATCATAAGCAAAACCCAGTTCCCGCGATTCTAGCTGATGTGTACTATTCTCTGCACATGCGACATGAGAAGAAAGGGGGAACAATTTTGTGTTGTGTTCCAGTGTTGTATGCTTGGTTTGTGTCTCACATGTTCAAGAAAGGGTATCATGTTGGGATTAAGAGTAATCGTGAATGGGCTCAGAGTATAGCTAGTCTTACTGGGGATACAGTTTCATGGTACTATAGAGAACAAGGGGTGGAAGAGGTAATATGCCAATGCGGAGATTTTCCAAATGTACCTCTCATGGGAACAAAGGGATGTATTAATTACAATCCAATGGTAGCTCTGAGACAACTTGGCTACCCCATGTTGGATAAACCAGATGACAAGTCATTAGAAGCTTTTATTTTGCATAACACGGATATAGTAGACCCACCAATGTTGAGAAGGATAAGTCGAGCTTGGGAATTGATCATCAGAAAAGGAAAAATACTCGGATGTAGAAGTTGCAGCACAAAAGAACCTTATCAACAATGGATAAAGAAGAGAGTCCAAGAAATCAAGTTGCCTTTCCACAGTACACCTTCAAATGATCAGAAAATGTCTGAACCTGACTTTGTTACAAATGAGGAGATAGAAGAACTCAAAGCATCATTGTTAAAATCTGAAGAGGAGAAGAAAGAGTTACAAGCGAGGTTAGAAAAAGTCTCCCAAGAGAACGCCAACTTAAGATCAGAAAACATTTGTAAGAGTCAGTTTATTGAGAGAAGCAACAAGAGGTTGAAAATTGAAAAAGGAAATAAACTTGATGTACAATTTTGTTTGAGGGGTGCAAATGAAGAGTTAGATGTGCGAAATGAAGAAAAGAATGCAGCTATTGAAGAAGCCTACATGTGGAAGCAGTTGTGGACAAAATCAGCAAGCTCTGAGAAGAAGATAAAAAAAGAGTTTGAAGATTTAAAGAAACAACTAAAAGAAATGGTAGCAAAATACGAGAGTCAAGTAAAGGATGAGAGGCAACAGAAAGAAGAAATTGAAGAATTACTCTCAAAACACCAAGATGCACTAAAGGCAGAAATGGAAGTTTCTAGTGAGTTGAAGAATTATATTGATTATCAAGAAAAGATCTATAATGACTTGAAGGATGAAACCATATACTGGGAGGAGCGTTTCATGGTGTTGCTTGGGCAATTGAAGAACCAAGAGATTTATAAAGAGTTGGAAGATAAAGGCAAGCATTGGAAAGATTGCTTTTCAAAATTAGCAATGCTAGCTAATCAGGCAATCATAAAAATTCCAAAACATCTAAGAGAGATTGATGCTGTAATGCATCCACTCAACACTCCAATCAAAGTCTACAATTTCGTCGAATATTGCAAACATTTAGTAGAAGAATTGGAGGAGAAGATTGGTTGTCCTTTTGGAAAATATGATTGAAATACCATAGTCGATGTAGCTTTTTAATTTAAATGCAATGTACTTTTTTCTCATCAATGAAGGATTTGTTGTTTTGTTCCCATGTTCTTCTTTCATTAATAATTCGTGCAAGACTTATGATTCCCCAACATCCAAAAAAAAAAAAAATATAATAATAACAATTGCATTCCATTCATGTTTAATACATACTCATAAATTTTTTATTGTTTTAAAAAAAAAATTCAGAAAAAATCAATAAAGCTGTTTCCCCGACATCCTTATCGGACTCGTGCAAACTCAAAGATCATGGAAGAACTTGAGCAGAATCAAGAGGTGATGAGAATGGATGTCAACCAATTGAAGGACAAGGTCGATCAAATCTTAGAAGCTATACAGGCTTTGTCAAGGAAGGGGAATATAGATGAGAATCCTCTGGCTGTAAATGAAGAACAACAAACCACTCCTTCTCATCCACCAGGCTTTACACCGACTATCCAACAACCTCGTACAACACCTATACAATTTCCTATGTACGGTCTTCCACCCGGTTATACTCCACCCTTAGTCGTCAACCCCATGGAAAACAACCCAAACCACTTAAACCCCCAAAACCCAAACCAATCACAAGTTCCATCTCCTCTGGGATATCTACCACCCCAAAACACTCTACCCTCGGAAAATACTCCATATATTGCACCTCAAGTACCCAATTTCGATGCTAATGGGAATTGGCATCAACCTCACATTGGGGATGATACACAATCAAAGGAAAAATTCCATGTCTTGGAAGAGAGAATAAAAGCTATTGAGGGGTATAATGTTTATGGCCTCGAAGCTTTCGATATGTGCTTAGTTCCTGATGTGACTATCCCTCCCAAATTCAAGGTTCCTGACTTTGAAAAATACAAGGGCAACACATGTCCTAAAAATCATCTAATCATGTTTTGCAGAAAAATGGCATCTCATGCTCATAACGATAAACTTCTCATTCACTTTTTCCAAGACAGTCTGAGTGGGGCATCATTAAGTTGGTATATGCATCTTGAGCGAAATCAAATTCGTTCGTGGAAAGACCTAGCTGATGCCTTTTTGAAGCAATACAGATACAACGTTGACTTGGCCCCTGATAGAATGCAATTGCAAAATTCCTTGAAAAAGGACAACGAAGCTTTCAAAGAATACGCACAACGGTGGAGGGAAATGGCATCACAAGTTGAACCTCCATTATCTGAAAGAGAAATGGTGGGTATGTTTATGGATACTCTCCAGTCGCCTTTTTACGACAAGATGATAGGGAGTATATCATCAAATTTTTCTGACCTTGTCATGATAGGAGAAAGGATAGAAAGCGGGATGAGGAGTGGCAAGATCGTTTGTGCAGCAACTAGCGTGAAACGACCCCAACCGACATTCACCAAAAAGAGAGAGGGGGATGCCAATGCTGTAATGATAAGCCCTAGAGTCTCCTATTTTCCACCCATCAATTCTTATCGACCCTCAAATTTCCATCCCCCGATACCACAAACTCCGTACATCCCTTATCCATATGTGGCCGCAACTACACAAGTTTCATACCCTCAATATCACCCTTCAAGACCACCTTTTTATCAACCACCACCTACCACATTTTCCCCACAAAATCAATGGAACCAGAACCCAATCTCAAATCCCTATAGACCACCTGTCAATCGAGAAAAAAGGATAACCCGTTTTGATCCAATTCCCGTCACATATAGCCAATTGTTGCCCCATTTGCTTCAAAATTCAATGGTAGTCATAAGACCAACGAAACCTCTTGAACCACCATTTCCAAAATGGTATAATCCGAATTCCAAATGTGAATATCATGCAGGAGCCGTTGGGCATTCCATTGAAGATTGTCAAGCCCTAAAATCTAAAGTGCAAGAATTGATTAATGCAAAATGGCTTACCTTCAAGGAAGACGTTCCTAACATAGGGAGTAATCCTTTACCGGGCCACAGGGATGCCTCTATCAATGTCATTGAAGATGGGATAGACCAATATGCAACAGATAGTCATGTGTTCACCATGGGATCGTGTATGGAAAGTAGTATATCTTTCCCAAAACCATTGGAAATTCTTTACAAAAAGGAGAATCTTAAGCCAACTCCTAGCAAGCCAAATGCAATAATCGTGCAACCACCGATCCCTTTTCCTTATGGAAACACCAAGGCAGTACCGTGGAAATACGAAGTCACATCCCACTTGGCCAATCATCAACCAAGCAATGGTTGTGAACCTAAAGGAATTGATGTCACTAACATCTCAGGAATCGGTGGAATGACTCGGAGTGGTCGAGTATACACTCCTGAACAACTTAGAAAAAAGGAGGTTCATGGAGAAAAAGGGAAAGAAGATATGTATCATTCCATGAAAGGACAAGAGACCAATAAAAAGACAGTGTCTAAAGAAGAAGCTAATGAATTTTTGAAGTTTATCAAGCAAAGTGAATATAAGGTGGTGGATCAGATAAATCAAACCCCTTCCAAGATATCAGTTCTCTCCTTGTTATTAAACTCTGAAGCACATAGAAGAGCACTGATGAAAGTTTTAAATGAAGCCCATGTTACTCACGATATCACTGTCGATCAGTTTGATGGAGTTGTCGGTAACATCACTGCTAGTAGTTGCTTGAGTTTTAGTAATAATGAATTACCAGCTGAAGGGATAGAGCATAATAAAGCACTGCACATCTCTGTGAGGTGTCACGATCATATTCTTGCACGAGTGCTAGTAGATAATGGTTCATCATTAAATGTCATGCCTAAATCAACACTGTCAAAACTATCTGTTGAGGGGGCCTGTTTGAAGCCTAGTGCTTTGGTGGTGAAAGCGTTTGATGGATCTAGAAGACAAGTTGTTGGTGAGATTGACCTGCCAATTCAAATCGGACCCCATATCTTTGGGATAACCTTCCAAGTGATGGATATTAAACCGGCGTACAGTTGTCTTTTAGGGAGACCATGGATTCATGCTGCTGGAGCAGTAACATCCACCCTTCATCAAAAGCTAAAGTTTATAGTGAACAATAAGTTGGTAATAATATTCGGGGAAGAAGATATGATAGTAAGTCATTTATCTTCTACAGGCTACATTGAAAACACGGAGGAAGCCATAGAGACTTCTTTTCAAGCATTAGAAATTGCCAATGCCGTCTTCATGGGTGAAGAATATCGTTTGAAAGAACCAAAACTATCTACCACATCATTGAAGTCTACCAAATCTATATTGGAAGGAGGAGTTTTTGTTAATTTGGGAAAATTGATAGAAATACCAGAAAAGAACAATAGGTATGGGTTGGGATATGTACCTACTCAAGCTGATAAAGAGAAGGCTACGAAGGGAAAAAGAGAAAACTGGACACCGAATTCACAGAAGATTCCTATTTGTGACATTCACCAAACTTTTCAAAGCGCCGGAATAATATATGCTCATCAAGTGGCTGTTACAAAAGAGGATTATGTTGATGATGACACCCTCAAACTAGTGTACCCTTGTTCTCCAAACACCAGTCTCAATAATTGGAAGATCCTCGAGTTTCCCGTGTTTGTTAATTCATGTTCAAAGTAATTATGTTTTTTTTAATTCCTTTTTGCTATGCCCAAGGCTATAAGGATAATTAACTAGGGCATATGTATTTCAATTCCGTACTTATTATAAATAAATGCATTTTTGAATTCTCTAATTTTTGTCTTTCTCTTTTCCTTTTTTGGCAATCCTTATTCATTTTTTTTTTCTTTTTTTCCCCCTAATTTAAACAATGCAGAGTCGAAAACGAATATGTTGAAAATGGCAGCGCTAGAACCCTTTCTTGTAATTTTGAACGTCTAATTAATCATGCTGATGAGGATTGTGAAGATGACTGTGAGCCTCCCCCAGAACTAGAAAAATTAATTGAACAAGAAGCTAAGATAATCCAACCCTATCAAGAACCTGTTGAGGTGATCAACCTAGGGAGTGAACATGATAAGAAAGAAGTTAAAATTGGTATGTCTATGAAAGAAAGTGAACGAGAAAAGTTGGTTAAACTTCTGTTTGATTATGTGGATGTCTTTGCATGGTCATATCAGGATATGCCTGGGCTAGATACTAACATAGTTGAACACAAGCTACCACTCAAGCCTGAATATGCTCCAATTAAACAAAAATTGAGGAGGATGAGACCTGATATGTCACTTAAAATTAGAGAAGAGGTCAAAAAGCAATTTGATGCTGGTTTCTTAGCAGTAGCAAAATATCCTCAATGGGTAGCTAATATTGTACCAGTTCCAAAAAAGGATGGAAAGGTCCGAATGTGTGTTGACTATCGGGATTTAAATAAAGCTAGTCCTAAAGATGATTTTCCTCTGCCTCATATTGATGTCCTGGTGGATAGCACTGCTCAATACTCTCTTTTCTCCTTCATGGATGGTTTCTCAGGATATAATCAAATCAAGATGGCTCCCGAAGATATGGAGAAAACTACATTTATCACACAATGGGGAACTTTCTGCTATAAAGTGATGCCATTTGGATTGAAGAATGCTGGGGCAACCTATCAAAGAGCAATGGTAACTTTGTTTCATGACATGATGCATAAGGAAATAGAGGTTTATGTGGATGATATGATTGCAAAATCTCGGACCGAAGAAGATCATGTTGTTAACCTTCAAAAGTTGTTTGAGCGACTAAGGAAGTTCAGGCTTCGTTTAAACCCTGCTAAATGCACTTTTGGTGTAAGATCAGGCAAATTACTTGGTTTTATCGTTAGTCAAAAAGGGATAGAAGTGGACCCAGATAAAGTAAGAGCAATACAAGAAATGCCAGCTCCACGCACGGAAAAGGAAGTTCGCGGCTTTCTGGGTAGATTGAATTACATTGCGAGGTTTATATCGCATCTCACCGCTACATGCGAGCCGATTTTCAAATTGTTGCGCAAAGACCAAAAAGTTGAATGGAATGAGAATTGTCAAAAGGCTTTCGAAAAGATTAAGCAGTACTTATCAAAACCTCCTGTCTTAGTACCTCCTGTTTCGGGGAAACCCCTTATTATGTACTTAACAGTACTTGATGAATCAATGGGATGTGTACTGGGACAACATGACGAATCTGGTAGGAAAGAACGTGCTATTTATTATTTGAGCAAAAAGTTCACCAGTTGTGAAACAAAATATTCACTACTTGAACGAACATGTTGCGCATTGGCATGGGCTGCTCGTCGATTGAGGCAATACATGTTATGTCATACAACTTGGTTGGTGTCTAAAATGGACCCAATTAAGTATATCTTTGAGAAACCTGCTCTTACTGGAAGGATTGCTCGTTGGCAGATGTTGTTATCAGAGTACGATTTGACATATGTTACACAAAAATCTATCAAAGGAAGCGCACTAGCAGAGTATTTGGCCCAACAACCGATAGAAGATTATCAATCAATGCAAAGTGAATTCCCCGATGAAAGCATAATGGCTTTATTTAAAGAGACCGAATCATATGATAAAGAAAAATGGACGTTGGTGTTTGACGGTGCCTCTAATGCGCTGGGGCATGGAATTGGAGCCATTTTGATTTCCCCTGAGAACCAGTTCACTCCATTTACGGCTAGGTTGTGTTTTGATTGTACAAACAATATTGCAGAATATGAGGCATGTGTTATGGGCATTAAAGCAGCTATCGAATCAAATGTAAAATTTCTTGAGGTATATGGAGACTCATTGTTGGTTATCCATCAGACGAAAGGAGAATGGGAAACGCGAGATTCCAAATTGATTCCGTATCACACCCATATCAAAGAATTGACAGAACACTTTGAGAAGATTACTTTTCACCATATCCCTCGAGAAGAAAACCAGTTAGCTGACGCCTTGGCCACTTTGTCGTCAATGTTCAAAATAACCACTAATCAAGACGTGCCGATCATAAAAATTCAACAAA
>JBBPBR010000006.1:49881611-49894912 GCA_037974775.1 Cicer pinnatifidum
CATAAATTTTATGATGGTTTACAATTAAAATACATATTATTAGAATATTTTTAGTTTTCTTGGGAGCAGTAGCCCCATAAACTACATGATGAATCTGCTATTCCATATACATTACATGATAAGTAGTTGAAATATCTATTTAATTTGTATTTGACAAGTATTGGCTTGTCGTGAATTTTTTACCTGCTAATGTTCCCTAATATAGATTTATTTGCCAATTGTCATCCTAGATGTTTTATTTTATACCACAATCAATATAATATGTACCTATTAACTCTTACTTATCCTATTATTATAATTAGTAAAAAAAAGTTAGTTATAAAATTATTTTCCATCAATTTTTATTTTATTCAAGAAAATCGTGATTTATAATAAATAAGAAACATATGCTATTATCCTTTACTTGCTTGTTTTCTCGTGTCTAGATTTGTTTTCAAATTAATGTTACCTTACCAATTTTGCTCGAAGACGTTATGCCTAACCCAAAGCAATAAGGCAGAGACTTTAGGCTTAAATTTTTAACTCAAAATTTGACCTCCAAATATATTACTATTATATATTATGTTAAAGTTCGAGAATTGCATTGTCCTAGCAGTTTTAGTAGAGGGATAAAGTAATTGATGGACGACGATTTGAGCTGTATGACAAAAAAATTCTCGTTTTTAAAATTTATTAAGAAATTAATTACAACAATGATTGCAATACAATCTTATAGTGAGGTAGTTAAGGTCCCCTCAATAACAAAAGGATCTCTCCTTCTAAAAAATTATTAATAAATTAATTACAACAATGATTGCAATACAATCTTATAGTGAGGTAGTTAAGGTCCCCTCAATAACAAAAGGATCTCTCCTTCTAAAAAAGAGCAAATATGAGATTAGTTTAAGAGGGACGCCGCTTGTAGTCTAAGACCTTACCTTAAATGTAGATTACAAATTTAATCTTTCGAATTACTCAGCATTACAATGTTTGGATTTTGTTAATAATAGAAGGAACAAATCTTTTTAAAGAAAGGGAATATGTAACACAAGAAATAGTGGAACATTGCTTGTCATAGGATTATATATTGATTACAATCCCTTGAATTACTCATGTCTAGAGGATTGTTAGAAAATACTTAATAGGACTCTATGGAGCGAAGAGTCAATTAATATCCCAAGCAAGAGAATGATGATCATGGTGGCACTGACAATGATCTTAATAACAAAAGCGACATGATGATCGCCATCCCGCCGCACTTTGCCTCCTTGCATGCCAGCCTCCGCCCGCGTTGTCCTTCATGTCGTCTTTGGATCAAAAGCTTTTGCTATCAACTTTCACAAAGTAAGAAAATTTGATGTTACCCCGAAAGTTGTTTTATGTCTTGCGTAAAGAAGAAATTATGGAAGACACAAGCAAGCTCCAATTTTGGATTTCTCTGCTTCTGTTTACTATTTTTTTTGGGTGAAATTTTCACAACATGTATGTTGTATCTGTTCTTATTGTGAGTTATGCATTAGCATGAAAACAAACAATTTCACTTTTCTCTCCAATAACAAGCCACCCTGTTGAGCTAAAACACTGCACTGCCATGATTCCCTATTGATCTAAAAACCATTCAAATCACCTTCGTAATAGGCATGTCTACCAAAATATATCATTTTTAACACCCTCTCTTTTAAACCAAAGTATAATAATTAGTCTTCATTTTACTCTGAAGTTTTATTTCATTTAATTTATAATAAATAAAACAAGTTATGGTTGGGATAATAGAATGTCATATTGTATTATCGAATCAATACTTTGTGGGTACTACAATCTCAAACATTAAGCAGTCATATGGTGAAATATATGACAAGTTTTATAAAGCTCTCTTCGCAACATGATCTAAAAAATAATAAGAACTAGGATCTGCATAGATTAATATACTCACCTAACACGAGTACTTGTAAGACTACTTAGGAGAGCTTATAAAAAACAACTTATCATATGTATATAAGCTGACCGATAAGCACTTCAAAATAATTTATAAAAGTGCTAATATATCTTATATGAAAGCAATTTGATTTATGTTATCATGTTACACAAATAGTTTATTAATAGGCAATTACATGATACTAGCTAATACTATAAACACTGAACCATACTGCAAGTCAATTACATCAAATCATACCTTAAGTTTCTACATTTCACAACATAGGAACCAACTTACTACAAAGATTGATGAAGTGATATCTGTTTGAGGAGTGCACCATTCACAACAAAAGTACCATTCTCAGAAGTATCAAGCTGCTTCAACCTAGCCAATTCCTTCCTCTCTTTTTTTCTTCGGAAAATGGAAACAAAACGACACCATTGCGGCGAATCCAATAGAAGCATGTGTGGCGACAATTACGGTGGTGACCACGACAATTGAGACTGTGGCAAGTGCACAAACGGTGCAACTAGGGAATAGAAATCAAATTCTGTCTAAAAGAAAATACAACAAAAGTATCTATTCCTCCATTTCTACCGACTTGCCATCTCGTATCTTTCAGCATCATTTGGCCTTTGATAATTTGGGCAACCCTGCATTGAAACACTGATGTTAGTAGTAGCACTAGAGTTTAACCATCAAGTGTTACTAGATACTTAAGTTAAATGTACCTTAGAACAGACCAAAACATGAAATGTACTTTTCTTTGGGAATGATGCATAAGACTCGGTACATTTCTTCTTCACATGTCCAATCATGCCACAAAAGAAGCAACCTTTTCATCCTTATTTTGTTTCTTTTGTGGTGGACCTTTAACAACATTATTGTTTGCATCCTTTAGGTGCCTTTGAAATTTCGTGCTTGATGATCAAATAACTCATGTGATTAAAGCGATCCCACTTTCATGAAATTTCCTCTATTTAGAGGTACTAAAATTCGTATGAGAAATGAGGTACTAAAATCTGTTTAGAGGTACTAAATATTTGTTAGAAAAACATTTAACCGATTTTGAGGTAGCTGCAAGTATTTATGAAATTTGAATTTTTAAAAAATATGCGATTGCATAAAAAAAAAATTGTTTATGTTATTATGCGATTGCAAGTATTTATTTAATGACAAACGACAAGATGAACGAAATATGGGTGTTTGATTGAGGTAGAAAAAAGACTAAGTCAATAACAGGAAAAAGAAAAGAAAATTTTAATTTGTAATATGGAAGAAGCAAGCAAGCTCCAATTTTGAATTTTTCTGTTACTATTTTTTGGGGTGAATTTTTCACAACATGTATTACGTATATGTTCTTACTGTAAAAAGAGTTATGCAGCAGCGTGATTCCCTATTGATTTAAAAACCATTCAAATCACCTTCACAAGAAACATGCCTCCCATATATATCCTTTTTAGCACCTTCTCTTTTAAACCAAAGTTACATAGTCAGTCTCATTTTACTTTGAAGTTTCATTGCATTTCATTTCTAATAAATAAAACAAGTTATGGTTGGGATAATAGAATGTCATACTGTGCTATTGAGTCCATACTTTGCGGAAATGGTGCTTGGTAAAAAAATATGAAACAATAGCTTGGCTTGAAATTTCTCAGACATAATGTGATGATCAATATTGATATGTTGTGTCGTTCATTAAAGCTGGGATTGGAAGCTATGTGGCGTGCAGATTGACCATCACAATAGAGTAATGAAGGGCAGATAAAAGGAAAGTGAGTTATGCAATTAGATTTCACAAGTAGTACCTAGCTACGGCTCGGTACTCGGCTTCAAAGGATCACAAGGAAATTGTGGGTTGTTTCTTTGAGCACCATGATACGAGGGAGTAAACCAGGTGTGATTTTAATCTTTAGATTGAACAAAATTTTGTCTCAAAACTTATTCAAATCTATCCACAAACACCCCTAATTTCAAACCAGCCTATCAACATCTAATGGCAATGTTCGAAAACATCGTCTCTTGAATTCATCGGAAAGACATACAATTGAAGTGTCACGAAACTAGACGACTGATCCAATCTAAAGATAAATACTTATTATGACAATTTCAGTTTGAGATGTCTAGTGGATGTTTCCTAATACACTATTTCAAATATACTCTAGAAAAATGAAACCTCTCTTGAGTTGGACAAGCGAAGACTACTCTGATGACCCTATACAATAAAAATGCTTCATGCGAGATATAAAACTTGATGGTAATTGGAAGAGGCTAATGGGTACTACAATCTGAAACATTAAGAGTCAAATGGTGAAATATATGTGTTATAAAGCTCTCTTCATAACTGAGTCTAGAAAATAATAAGAACTAGGATATGCTTAAATCGACGTACTCATTGTGAGACTATTTGGGAGAGTTTATAAAAACAACTTATAATATATTTATAAATTATTCGATAAGCTCTTCAAAATAGCATATAAATAAGGCTTATATACCTTATATGAAAACAATTTGACTTATTCTATCCTGATAGATAAATCAAGCATAATCGCAATTGCGGTACTGCAAGTCAATTACAGCAAATCATACCTTAAATTTCTGCATTTCACAACATAGGAACGGACTTACTACAAAGATTGATGAAGTGACATCTCTTTGAGGAGTGCATATCTAGCTTTGTTAACAGTATAAAAGCATAGATATATATGTTGCTCAAGATCCCTAAGCAACTGTTCGAAAATCGGCTGCGTCTTTCGAAGCTGCTTGATTACTTCCTGTATGGGATGTCTATCCCTTCCCCTCTCCAATGCAAATTTAACGTAAGCCTTATCGCCTTCAACCGCAGTTTGAAGCCGATCAACAAGACTATCAATGGTGTTAATATCATTCACAACAAAAGTACCATTCTCAGCAGCATCAAGCTGCTTCAACCTAGCCAATTCCTTCCTCTTTTTTTTCTTCGGAAAACAGAAACGGAACGGCACCATTGCCGCGAATCCAATGGAAGCATGTGTGGCAACAATTACGGTGGTGACCACGGCAATTGAGACTGTGGCAAGTGCACAAACAGCGCAACCGATGGTGGCGCGACGGAAGAGACGAATTCTGTGACGGCATTTACGCCGGTCGATGTTGATTTTGTGTTTAAGATCGGAGAAACTGTTGCGTAGGGTATGAAAATGAGGGAAAACGAAGGGATTTTCGTGACCGTTGAATTGGACGAAGAGATCGTAAGCAGTGTCGCATTGCGGTTGAGAGAGGGAAGATAAATCATCGGGAAGAACGGAGATGAAATCGGAGATAGGGTTATACATTTGACGAGCGATGCGGACGGTGTTAATGAGGAGTAGGCAAAGGTGTGAGGTGGTTTCGCTATGGTCGAAGTATGAAGAAACGAGGCGCGTGAGAGCACTTTCGGGTTTGGCGTTTGCTAGTGTTTCGCGGACGCTGTTAGAGTCGGGTTGGAGAACTTGTGTGAGGATATCGCGGTGGTGTGAATCATCATCTTCTTCGTGTTCATCTTGTTGTTGTTGAATTTGGATGTTGTGAAGTTGAAGAGGGGGTTGGATGATTGTAAGGATTTCGTTGTAGGAAGGTGCTTGAACTGCTAGATCGTATTCGCGAGAGACGTTTGGGCTTGTTGATGGTGTTGAGTTGTCTCCTGGGAAATGAAATTAGGGATTGAGTGAGAGATTTTGTTGAAATTGAAAGGGTTTAGGGTTTTTGTTTATTATAATTAATTACCTTGTGAATTTGAAGGAGGAGGAAGGTTGTTGCGTGGTGAAGGAGTGGAAGAGTTGAAGGAGATGCATTCCAGCATTCTAATTATAGTGTTAATTGTTGGGGGAACTAGCAACTGCAATCGAGGGGGTGAGAGCATTGACCGGCTTTAATTTATTACTTCACTTGTTTCAATAATGGTTGCGTGGTGATGTGTGTCGCTCATTTTGTTCGATTTCCCCTCATTTTGTTCGATTTACTTACTTCCTTGAAAGCAACCTATGTTAATAACCAAATCACTACAAGCTTCTCTATGCATATGACAAACTCTAATCTACGAGTTCACACTCGTATATTTATATGTCTTTAAATTCTATGTAGTAATTCCTGCCAACAAAGGACTCAGTCTTAGAAGTTCGAATTGCTTCTACCATTGCCATAAAATCAATACTAATCTCCACCGCATGAATACCACTCAGCACAAGCCAAAATCAAATCTTCCAACACTCTCCCTAACTATGTTATGAAAGCACCGTAGGAACCCAAGTTCTTTGATAAACCACAACCATCCGCCGACTATCGTGATAGTCTCTAATTAGCCCTTCACACCCGACTACTTTTCTGCTATTTTTAGATGTTACATTTTAGGTCTTATATCACAGTTCACATCTTTAATAGAATATAGTGAATATGCAATTTAACATTTAAATTTGTGACCATATTTAAACTTAGTCTTTAAGTTTTACGAAATAACATATTGTGGAACTTGACAGAAGGATGTGTTCGATAGACGTGAAGACGATTGAGGGGTTATCATTCTCTTTAAAAACAAAGTTTAGATAGTAAAATCGGGTCGAGTCGATGGTATACTTAAAATCTTGTAAATTTGGGTATTTACCCCAATTGATTGAGTTGGAGTATTGAGTAACATGTAACCTCGATAAAAGAATTAATGTGATTAGAAAAAAATATTATTTTTTATATAAACTATTTTGATAAAATTTTATTTATTTTCAAAGACATCTTTCGTGGACTAATTAGAGTTGTGTGCCTGCCACAATAAATCAATATATTCTTTTGTTGATTTAATTTGTTTAGAACAATCAATAGTAGTGCTTGTTAATATTATGTTGATTGTTAAGGGTGGAGATTATGATTATCACTCTACTCTTTAACTCTCTTACCTACCTACAAGAGTTTGCTTAACACTACGCCAATGAGTATGACCTTATATATGTGAGCATATAATCATTTTTTTTCTCTTATTAGAGGCAGAACATCCAAATTGTTGCTTGTATTAACAGATTCATCAAAGACGCGTTTGAGAGCACGTTCATCAGGATCAAACACAACTATAGTAGTTTCTTGAGAGTTAATGTGATATTTGTTTATAAGATTCTCTTTTCTTTGTTCATCGGATGATCTAGTTTCTACCAGAACAATGACTTGTATTTCCTTTGCCTTTAATGCTTTGACTCAGACTGTATATTGCAATACTTCTTATTTCTATATCATGACTTGCTCTATTGGTAAACATAGTTACTATTGAGACAAAATCCTAAATTAATATTTTAATGATAATTAAACAAAGGTTAATTAAGACTTCTAACTATAATTCTAAATATTTTGGTATTTAACATGGGTGTTTGAGTGTGTTAAATCAAAGATAGGTACCAAATATTTCAAGATAGATCATAGTAAAAAGAAGTAAGCTCATTCAGAGAAACGAAGAACGTTCTTGACATGATTCTGTAAAACGGAGAACGTTCTCTAGAGTTCCAAAATAACAAGAATGATCATATTCTTAAAGAAATGATTAGTTACATTTTTTACAATTAGTTCCAGAATGTCTCCAAAAATATACGAAGGTCATTTTAGTATGAGAATCACTCCAAATGACAAAAGGAAAAAGCTATATTTCATAATTCATAAAGCATAATCATTCCCCAAGTTGAGTAAGCTTCAAGTACAAAAACAGGAAGATTGACTAGACACCTCAGTTGTACTTTTGAGTAGCTTGCACACGATATACAAAACATGGATCACTTCAGACAATTGTCAAATGAAGATTAAGCCCCAACACACCTTAAAGCAGAAACGAATATCGTGTTTGGTTTACAAGAACATTCGTGTTTTAAGCAAGAACATTCGTGCTTTATGACTAATCTTATCCACTTATTGACACATGACAACTGGACCAATCTCAACGAACAAATGAGTTGTCATTAGCCTTCTTGAAGTCTATAAAATAAGCCTCAAGATGAAGGATAGATCAGAGCTTCAATTGCAAAATAATACATCAGTCATACAATCATATTCGAAATTTATTAAGCTTATCAATCATTTCAAATTTTCAATTATGTTCTTAACTTAATATTATAATCAATTTTATCAAGCTCTAAATCCTAGAATCTATTATTAAACAAGAGTTGAACATACTCATATTCTACCAATCTCTTTAAATAACCACTTTGTAACTCAAGACTATATTGTTGAAATAGTTTGAGTAATTTATAAAAATCCTATTATGATTAAAAAGTAAATGTAATGTGTAAAAATCCTTTCTGAATATTGAAAAGTAACATGGAGAAATCATTTCAAGGTAGAAAGGTAGTACTTTGTAACAGATCAACATTGATCTGTAAAAATTGTGCGAAAATCAAGAACGATATTGTTTTGAACACTTAGTGGAAAATCTCACAATTGTGAGAATTTGACGTAATCCGTGTTGGGCGAATCAAGATGTATCTTTGTGTGATATTTCTTCCCTTATATCTATTTGCTTTTTATCTTCTAATCATATTTTATATAGATAAGTTAAAATTGTGTGTTTTCACTAATCAAGAACGTTATTCGTTTATAACCAAAATTAATCTTGAGTTAAATATTTTGAATTTTAACATCTATTTTTAAAAAGGGATAATTACAATTCAAACTTTTTTTTCCTTGTAATTGATATATTTACTTCATTTACTTGTTTATTAGGTGATAATATTTTGTGTTTAGAAACACTTAGATTATTATTTATAACATACTTGTAATTTATGCTACTTCAAAATATATAGTCATTAATATAAATTTTTATCTTCTAATTTATTCTACACACTTAGCAAATACAATTAGAGGATAATTTTTTTTATTTGTTTGTTTTTATTATCATCAAAATACCAACCAAAAAGTTATAGCTATAATTACTTTTGCACTAGTATATTGTTCACTATATCATGAGATAATTGTTACTCTTTAATTTAGAAAGGGTGTCTATATAAAAAATAAAAAGTGAAAGAAAAAAAAAATCTTTTGATGCTGTTTGTGGGTCCTTGACTTTTTAAAAGGCTGTTTAATTTAGTTTGTAATGAAAAATTAGTTATATGGGTGCAATTGATTTGTAATCCGTTTGGTCTAATTTGGGTGCAATTGATTTGTGTAATTAGTGAAATGAATTATAGTTGATTTTCATGTTTATGTCAAACGCTTATTTATGCTTAAGACCGAGAGTAAAATGAGGATCGAAGTAATTTTAATACGTAATATGTGGAGGTGATATAGTATTGATACATCTTTCCTTGTGAATTGTAATATGCATTAACCTAATTAAATGACATTCATAATGTAGAATGATATTTATAAGGTCTATGTGACGGTGTTATGAATTGATTCTTCATTGGTCCGAAAGGTAGGATTATTTTGACCCTAAGTGGTCAGGGTGTTTGTAGCAGAATGACAATTGCGATCATGAGAGTCTTGCATAAATTATACATATTATCATAAATATGCTGAGTTTTTGTGACATATAAACGTGATTATATTTGTCTATGTTTTCTTATGTGGTTATTACTATTAGCAAATTGTGTCTAAATATGATTATATTTTCTTATGCTTTTTTATGTGATTGTTTTGTTGACCAATTCGTGATTATATTTCTTATGTTCTTAATTATGATTATTTCTATTTGTAAGTTCTTATTTTAATTTGACAAAATTATATATAAATCGTATTTGAGCAATTTTTATGTTGTTAACTCACTACAACTTGTCATAGAACTCACCCTTACAAATATTTTTATGTACAATGAATTAGAGTAGACTTGAGTTTGATTGTTATGTTCGACGACGAATATATAAGATTCGTGAAAATTTAATTTACTCCTTTATCTTTTGAAACATCTTAACATTATGTTATGCCTCATTTAGTTTTTAGTTTGGACATAAAATCCCAATGTGAAATATTTTGACAATTATTTTATTACAATATTACATCATTTTATTAATTTATTTAAGTTCCTAAGATTTAAGTTGAATAAGTTAAAATCAATTAGACTTCGATTAGGACTCTCGATTTAATTAATTTAGAGAGATCAACATATACTTCTAGAAAATATTTACAACATTATTAGCAATAATTATTTTTCAAAAAAGTAAATTAGACTAGATTTTTAAAATCTATTAAGTTAATGCTTTGAAAATTGGATAATCAATATTTAATCTGATTATAATCAATATTTATTATTATTTTTTACAAATGATCAATTATAATTTATTTTTGTTGGATTAGGCATTCTGTTTTTTAAATAAATAGAGTGCAAAAATAGTACATAATAAATCTAATAATATCCCAATTCAACTATATTATAATATTCTAACACTTAACTCCTACTATTTCTTTTACTTTTATTTTTAATGAGTTAATTAACATTTGTAAAATGGATCTAGATTTGTGCACTACTAGGAGCGTAAAGAAACAACAGATTTTGTATCTAAAAAAAACTAATTTCAGATACTATCTCCAGTTTATGCATTGTTGAATGTACAATTCTCTTGGGGGAATCTTGTCAATAAAATGTAGACTTGAAAACTTGTCACAAATTATGTGTTAATACAATTCTCTTGTGGGGGAATCTAAGGTTTGAGCATAATATATGTTCCTTTAATGCCACTGTTACTTGGGATGCTTGATTTTGTTGCTAACAGTTGTTTGATTTCTGTTTTATTTGTCTAATGAAAACTTGACAAGACTCTCTTGAAGAAATATTTTGCAGAGCATCATTGTGATAACCTTCCAGATTTCTAGTGTATGAAACTCCTGAATTTTGATTAATAATTGCCTATCTAATTGAAATTTGATTTATAGGATGGTGTTTAAATTTGTTCTAAGTCTGTTGGTTTTTTTCTTTTGTGACTCATTAAAACATCTTTATAGATTCATTATTGGAAATCAGAATCTTTGTTTACATGCACTGAAGTTTAGCAGCAGAAGATGAAACATGTTGATTGATATATTATGGTAGTCATCCATTCAGTAACTGGTTCACAATTATGATTATTTGAATTCTTTTTATGCATTAATTGGATCAGAAAATATGTAACTCTTCGAACAGAGGAAAATAAATTGTTTTGTTCCTCATACTTAAGTCCTTATTGTGAAACAATGAGCTAATACAACCGATTATTTTGTCATGGAGAAAGGGGACATGCTCATTGGAAGATTTTGGGTTTATCTGTTAAGAATAACTAAGCAAGCAAACTTGTATGACTTTTATGTGGAACGGATACTTCTTGAAAATATGCAATTAAGGTCTTATTGCATTTGTTGTGTGTGTGTGGGCGTGGACACGTTTTTATTGATGCTAAATTGAGATTGTTTGTTGCAAGACCTTGATCCAAGAGCCAGTACCAAATCTAAAGCAGAACGAGGAATATTTTGTGAAGCATTTTAAAAACATTCCAATGGTTCACATGAAAATAGTTTTTGTGAGTTTTGTCATTTGTTGAATATATAAAAAAATTCCAATTTTTTTACTTGATAGCTTTTTCATTTACAAAACACAATTCATAACTTTGGTTAACCAATTCTTACTTGGCAGCCAAAAAAACACAATTGAATCAAGTTTCTTGCATTAATAATAGTTAGACTGGTCAGTTTTTTTCAACTTAAATTGAATTTCAACCTAAATTGAATATTTATATGTTGTTTTTTTTCAACCTAACAAAAAAATTAATAGTATTAACCAAGACAAATTAGTAGTATCAATAAGGGTATTTTTAAGAAAAAATAATAAATGGACCTAGTAAATTGAAAAGGTGCTTATATGTTTAGGGGCAATTTTTTTTCTCTCAAATGGTGTTTATAATTAAGTGCAGAGATAGTATGTAATGATTATTGTGAAAACTATATACATTTCAAAACTAGATCAATATTTAATATCTATTAGTCTAAAAAAATATTTATAGGCATTGATTTATTTAATCGTTGTACTTTTGTTAAATAATTTCTACTAATAATTCTTTGTTGTACTAGTGATTATAAGTAAATGCATATTATAAATATATTTAACAGTTGTGGCTACTTTTTTTTCTTCTATGTGGATTCCAACAAAACTTGGCTCAATAACAAAATTACACGGTCAATGTACGACAAACAACTTAACAGCGTACACTTCTCCATTTGTGTGAGTCATTCAACAAGAAGTAAGTTACGATGAATTTAAGCAATAATTTTTGTATGTAACGATGAATCACCAGCCAATAATTTTTGTATGTAATGAGATAATTGGCACCACCACTGAAGAGCTTGTGCTCAAGGCGAGACAGGGAAACATGACTACGTAATGGTGTTTAGCAGTCTTATGTACATGCTAGTGTTGGTTAATAATGATAATCTTGAAATTAATGGTTACAATTTTTCTTTAAGAAAGGCTAGATTGATGTCTCGTCTCTTGAATGGAAGAAGTTGGATACATTTCTGCGCAGAATTGGTTTCGTGTATAATTGGTTTCACTTTTCCGTAGGGTAAAATTTATTCAAAAAGTGTAGAATTTATTCTAACTTGTTTTTTCAGTAGAGGTGATTTTGTTTTCACAATTAATTCTTACTTCAAATTAAAATTTAAAGCTTTTGTATATATGATTGATTTTTAGTCTCAAATTTATATTTAATTCCCTTTTATATATAATGCATCCAGGGATAAGACACTTTATTTTTCAATCTATTTTTAGCTTGAGTCGAGTTTATAAAATTAAATAATTTGAAATTAATATTTTTCATTGCAAATCAAACACATTCGACATCTATATTTGTCATTTGCTTATTTATTATTATTGTTTGTAACTTGTTTTTTCAATTTTTTTGTATTATAAGTGTGTTTAATTACAATGTACCAATTAATTATGTTCAAGTTTTTATATGTAATTTAGTTAAATTGTCATTGATTGATATCACTACAGTTCAAAAATCAACCGTAAAAAATATTTAATTTTTAGTTTGAATTTTAGACGATTTTTATGGGTCTATCCTTTTACAACAATCTTGCACCAAGGAGACTTAGGAGATTTAGGAACGAAGATAGATCAAACTTTACATGATCTTTGTCCCAATAATAAAATTACAATAAACTTTTTCTAAACATGATTGTGTGATTATAAGGATTAGTAGTAATCAATAATTTCAAATATATATAGTTTTCCAATTAAAAATATTGAACATTTAAAAGAATAAAAAATTATTGAAACACTTCATTTTTTATTTTGTTCCACTACCTCCCGGTCGCTAACTTCCCTTAAGAAAACACTTCATTCACTAAGAATGTATTCACTAAGAAAACACTATCTCTTTTTTTTTTTTCGTTTGGTTGAATAGAAATTAAGAATGGAGAACTATAATTTATTTTAAATAGACTAAAATATCTTTAT
>JBBPBR010000006.1:49935316-49948472 GCA_037974775.1 Cicer pinnatifidum
ATGTAACACTACCTAAATTGTATACAAGTGTAATTTGAACAAAGATATATATATGTATTTTTAGACATATAGTAATAAACATTAGACTTTTTACACATAAACCAGGGTAATAAGAGGCTCTTCATATTTAGTCCAAAAAAAAAAGAGAGCTCCTCATTTTTTTTTTATTATTCAAATATATTTTTTTAATAGTGAGAATCTTTCTACTAAAAAATTATAATAACAACCACTAAATTAAACCAGCATTATTAATTTACATAATATGTCAACGTCGAAAATAATAATTGAGGTTCAATGATTTGTTATCCTTTCTGATGATCATCTCTGATGAAAGTCCATTTTGCAATACAAGTTATTAGTTTTAGTTTTGGTTTGGTCTCTTTAAAATTGGCATCACTGGCCTAGTGTCAGTATATTTATTTAACTGGTCTTGCCAGATTTAGATTCACTGGGACCTTTTCCATTTCTATGTTACATACCTCACCTAACAGCAAATAATCTCAAATAACAAATTTTTTTTTTTTTTGGGTACAATAACATTATTATTTTATTTCCTTTCAAAAATATTTCAGGCAATAAAAAATCATCACAACCCCACAAAAGATATCATACATATTTATATCGGTGATGTAGAATGTCAAATTACTCATTTGCCCTCATACCCAATGAAGAAACCCAATTACTAACCCATCACTGTTCCGAGTGTTTTTCTTTTCACATTTTTAGCAACTGTTTGAATTTATGGTCATGCATGTTTTCACTACTGCCAGGTGATGTAGCTTATTTGGAGAATCTTCTTCACACTTGAATCATAAATAGCTTATGAAATTGAAGAAATCGGAATGGCCGCAATAAATAACAATGTTACCCAACAATTGATATGGAATAAATCAGTAGTTAAGATCGATGAAAATTAAAATTAATTTAGTTTATGTTTGATTTTATGGTTGGAGTCATCATCATTGATTTTAAAGACTTAAAATTAATACTCATATATTTTATTGTTTTTGCGTATAATTTATTCTAATTTAAAATTAAGATTTATAACTTACATTCAAATTATTTTTGAGTAAAATTAATTTAACATAATCAAATCATTCAAAGTCAATCATTCTTACCGCATAACTAAGTATACACTTAAAATGAATGAACAATTTTAAATGTATGATGTTTCATTCATGATTGAGATTTGATGGATTGAAAAATTAACTGTGTAAATTATACATTTTAAAATTAGACTCATTCTTAACTAGTCACACAAATTTGGTGCATTTATTTAAATATAAAGATTGATTTTCATATATTGTCAGTTTAAAAAGTTTCATATTATCAATATATTAAAATGATTCATATGTATAATTTTAAAAATGATTATATCAAGTGAAACATTTCTAATAATTTAAAAATTATAATTAAACAATAATATAAAAAAATTACACTTACTTGAATGTATAAATAAAATCCTTAATAAATTTGAAACTATAAACATTACTTTAAGTTTTTATCAATCATAAATAAGATCACCATAACCTCACCAGGGAGGTCCTATCAAGTCAAAAAAAAGAAAGATAAGACCTCACTAGTACATGCAACATTATTCCTTTTTATTGCTCACGATGATTGTTGGCTTGCATCATTTTATTATTCTATTTTATTTATTTTTCCTTTTGGTCATCTTGTTAAAACCTATGAGTCATTGAACATAGCCAGTCATAATTCTAGCTATAACAAGGGTTGTCTAAGCTTTTTTTTTAATAGTCAATATAATATCGGAGATAATCGAATTCAAGATTATTTTATCATTTTACATTTTAATTCTTTCACCATATTCATTAAATTAATTTTATATCTTCTTAAATTGTCGAAATTTTAAATCATAATTATGTTACAATTCTGAATATTATAAACAATTATTAAAGGTACATGGCTCATGATTGTTTAATATTTTTTAGCACCATAGTTGCCTCACCTAGGATTTTAGGATTAAATCAGTATTTGTATGAAACAATTGGTAAAGGTATTTGGATAAAAAAAATATGTGTCACATCAAATTCTATGTAGCTGCAAAGAATCATAATATGATCCAAATTGGAACCAGAAATCAAAAGGCTTTTCTAGTGGAAATGCGGCTGTCCTATTTTATACTTTACAGCAGTAGTGACATGTTCAAATAATTTGTCCCTTTTATGCATTTCTTTCCATTTACCTTGATTATCAAAATAATGATACACCATTCACCAAAAATAAATTATGATACATGGGAGGAAAAAACTAAAAACTAAACAAATGAATATTGTTCGTTGTCGCACAAAGAATACTATTTGTAAAAAAAATTATTTTAATTATACTATTCAATTATTATTTTTATTATTCTCAAATTAATATATTTTATTTTTCATTTATATTAATAATAAATACATAAATATAATAAAACGATTTTTTAAAATAATAAATTAAATAATAAAAATATTATTATCTCATTTTTATTTATACATTTTTTTTATCACAAGTATAAAATAGTGAAATGAATTATTTATCATAGAAATAATAATATATATGAAAATACAATTTACAATTAGGATATTTTTTTATTTTAATATAGAAAAATTTATTTTGATTACATCCGAAGTAGAATTTGATTGAAAATAAAAGTCAAAGATGAAATGAATTAGAATTTTTTTATTGTATAATTATTATTATTTTATTATATTAATTATAAAATATTATTTTAATTTATTATTTTATATATATAAACAAGTGTGAAATTTAAAATTTAATTTCATACAAGGTAAGAATAGAAAATAATCTAAATTTTAATCCCAATAAAAATAAAAGTAATAAATATTTTAAATTCAAAAAGTTAAAATTAAAATTCTAATTGTCTTAAATAATTTGTTGTAATTAAAAATCATTTTATTTATTTTATATTTTCTAATTAAGAGAAAATTGAAAAAGAAACATTAATTAAAGATATATAGATAAGACAACACCACACCTAGAACTTTTTTTGACAAAACATTAGCACTCACAAGTACAAGTTCAAGTTGAAAAAAATAATTTAGGGAGAGACCCAATGGGTATACTTTGGCAGCCCGGCCCATAAATTATGTCAGACACAAAAATATCGGGCTATTAAAAATATAGAAATGTTAATTGCGTTACTTTCCTTCAAATTACTCCTGCCGGTCAAAAGTTTTTTCGAGAATTTTTGTCCCGTTTATGAGATAAAATTTCAGTTTTTAAAGAATATTTATTTATTTAAATTTTTATTATTTTTTACTATTAATAACTGTATTTAATGTTTTAAAATTTTCTATAATGATATATATGTGAAATCATTCCAAAAAAATTAACAACAATAAATTAAATAATTTTAATATTTTTTGGTTTTGTATTTAATAAGTGAGACGGGAGGAAGTTGTTTATTTTAAAAAAAAATTCAAATTAATTATATTTGAAATAATTATTGATTCTTATAAAAGAAATTTAAGGGTGATTTGAAAAAATTCAAAACGTTTGAGGAAAAAAAGTTCAAAAGGATAATATAACTTTATTGAGTGTATGACTTAATCATTTTCATTGTGAACTAAACCTATTATATTATGAAAAATTTTAATATATATACAAGGGTATATATTAATAGTTCAAATGTAGAACTTTTGTTTGTAAATTTGTGTTTTTAATTTTTTTTAAATTCAAAAAAAAATTCAATAATTTTTTTATTTTTAAAATGAGCATATGTGAGCCTATCCTTATATTGTAATCTTCTAATAACAAATCAATCACTATCACCACTACATTGTTTTCTTAAAATTTGTCAATTGACCAATTTGACAAAATAAAATTATGGGATCAATTTACATCTGAAAACTAAATCTGGGCTAATTATTTACTTGAATAGTCATACTAAGCTAGAAATAAAATACTATTATGTTTTTAAATATAGATAAAAATTGATTAAAAAAAGTTAATATATGTAATATAAAATATAAATTAAATACATCAATTTTATTTATGTTTCTATTTTAAAACATAAAGAGTATATAACAATGAATTTTATAGAAAATTAAATAAAACTGTTTTTCTTTTTTCAGTTTATTTGCATTCATCTCAAAGACCATTGTATTTCTTTCTCGTGTATTTATCATGTATCATAAATAGTGTATGTCACTATTCTCTTCTTATCAGACAGACATGACATTCATGCACTTGGGTTCCAAAAAAATAAAATAAAAAACTATTATTTTTTTTTTGCAGTTGTTCGCACTCACCGTAAATACCATTTTCTTTATTATTATTTATAAAAAGAAAAAATATAGATAAAGCCCACTAAAGACCCATGTCAGATATAATGCATCTCACATATGAAAATTGAATTTCATACTCCAAAATTTGACTCTTCTTTCACAATTTGTAAATACATTATTTTACTGTATATAGTAAAAAATTTAGATACAGTAAAAATTTGAACTCCGATGCCATGTAAGTGTCCAATTTGAACTTTTATATGGGTCGTTGATGCTTATTAACTCATTGAGATTACTGTTGAGTGTCAAAATCAAATCAAAATACAATGATATTGTTCTAGTAGTGTTACGTAGAGTTTTGAAAGCAAAATTTGAGTTTTTTCGAATGCAAAAACCGTGAAGGTATTCTATAAATAGAGACTTTGTATAACTTCAAATTCAAATATTTTTAAAACTTAACACAATTAACACAATGAGTTCATGTAATATTGATATTACTGTTGAAATTGATATGGATGATTCTGATTAACCTGAAGAAATTGAAGAAACAACTCATCTCATTCCCTCTCCACCACCCACTTCCACCATTACTCTTCCTACACCTTCTCCCCACTTCCACCATTACTCCTCATACACCTTCTCCATTTCCTGCACCACTTTACCATGGTGTCATTAGAAGGTTTGGTAACTTCGTAATGATTAAAATACGTAGCGGAACCATATCTTATCTTATTGGACTTTCTCCTAATCTTCCACCACAAATCTCTGAGACATTGTACTTTTGAGCACGTGGACTCACAGACGTTGTACTTTTGTCGTTTTAAATTTGTTTTATTTATAGCGCTCAAATCTAATTATAATCACCCATTTCCCACTCCCAAAAGAAAATGTCAAAAATCACCACCTTCAACCACCACCCATTTTCAACTTCATCCAACCATTCCTCAAAAATCATCTCCTTACCTTTTAACTCCAAGCATTATTAAACAAATACAAAATGATGAATCCCCATATGTCACCAACAAGGTTACTACTCTTTGGATTTGTCCTCTCAAATACCTTAACAACAATACCAATAAACCATTTTTCTCTAAATCAAACAATGATTATTCAACGGTTACTATCAATCAAATTTACAGTTGTTGCAGTAATGCCTTTTGTGATTTCAAAATCTCTAACCCACAAAAAACCCTAAAATTTTCATCTCATCACTCTCACTAACAATTCATGCTCTCACGGTCACTCAACATTCATCAATAAACCACCACCACCTCCATTGATTCTGCTTCCAAGCCACCACCACAACCTTGATTGTTTCTCTTTTGAAGCCACCACGGCCAGTTCTTCCTGCACAAAGCCATCATTGCTTATTCTCATTTGTAAATGGAGAAAAGATGCCCCAAATGCAATAGGTATATATGCAATAGGTACATGCCAAATCTAAGTTCTTGTTTTTGTTTTTAACGATCTTGGTGTTTTTAACAATATTTTTACTTTATCAAATTGCAATAAGTTTTTTTTTTTGTTAGATTTGTGGTTTCTCTTACCATCTTGATTTGATTATAATGAGCCTAAACTTCATAATTTTTATTATGGGTCTCATAATTGCCTCTAGAGTATATTTTTATGGGCCAAACTGAATTAACCCAATCATTTTTATGGGTGAACTTCATTGGATGTAATGGTTTTATTTCAGTTTGGGATACTTGTTGTTTTTGGGCCTAAACAACTCCAATATTATGTAAGTGTCCAAATCAAACTTTTATATGGGTCGCTGATACTTACTGATACACTGATATTGTTCAAGTAGTGTTACATAGGGTTTTGAAAGCAAAATTTGTGTGTCTTCGAATGCAAAAATCGTAACGTTATTCTATAAATAGAGACTTTGTAAAATTTAAAATTAAAATATTTTCAAAACTAACATAATTAACACAATGAGTTTATCTGATATTGATATTGATATTGAAATTGATATTGATGATTTTGATCAACCTAAAGAAATTGAAGAATCAATTTCTCCCACACTTTCTCCACCACCCGCTTCCACCATTACTCCTCCTATACCTTTTCCATTTCCCACACCGCCCACATCCACCATTACTCCTCTTAAACCTTCTTCATTTCCCTCCATCCAACAATGGTGTCATCAGGAGGTTTGATAACTTCGTAATGATTGAAATACGTTGTGGAACCATATCCTGTCTTGTTGGACTTTCTCCTAATCTTCCACCACAAATCTCTCAGATGTTGTGCTTTTTAGCATGTGGACTCACAGACATTGTACTTTTGTCGTTTTGAACTTGTTTTATTTATAGCTCTCAAATCTAATTATGATCACCTAACACTATAACCAAATAACACGTATTCCAACGTCTCTTCATCACCATTTCCCACTCTCAAAAGAAAATGTAAAAAATCATCACTCATCGTTCGCCTCCTTCAACCACCACCCATTTTCAACTTCATCCAACCACCCCTAAAAAATAACCTATTTACCCTTTAACTCTAACCATTATTAAACGAATGCAAAATGAGCCACATCTGTCACCAATAAGGTCACTCCTCTTGGGATTTGTCCTCTTTAATACCCTAACAACAATACCAATAAACCATTCTTCTCTTCATCAAACAACAATCATTCAACGGTTACTATCAAACAAATTTATTGTCGTTGCGGTCACGCCTTTGGTGATGTCAAAACCTCTCACTCACAAGAAACCCTAAAATTTTCATCTCATCACTCTCACTAACAACTCATGCTCTCACGACCCCTAAACATTCATCAATAAACCACCACCACCTTCATCGATTCTGTTTTGAAGCCACCCCCACGATCTTCATTGTTTCTATTTTGAAGCCACCACAACCGGTTCTTCCTGCGCAAAGCCACCATTTTTTCTTTTCATTTGTAAACGGAGAAAAGATTCCCCAAACGCAATAGGTACATAAGTAACAGGTACAAGCAAGATTTGAGTTCTTGTTTTTGTTTTTAACGATCTTAGTGTTTTTAACAGTGTTTTTACTTATACAAATCACAATAAGTTTTTTTTGTAAGATTTGTGGTTTCTCTTACAATTTTGGTTTGATTAAAATGAGCCTAAACTTTTACATTTTTATTATGGGTCTCATAATTACCTCTAGAATATGTTAAAAACTTGGCCCCAATATTTTTGGTCACAAAAAAAAAAAAGCAAATTGGCCAAATATTTTGATGAACCAAATCGAATTAACCGAGTCATTTTATTCGCTAACCCATGAACCCGCGACCCCTCCAAACCATGTCAATAGGCGAACTTCAGTGGGTGTAATGGTTTTATTTTAGTTTGGGCTAGTTGTTATTTTTGGGCCTAAACCAACTCAATGTTTTGGAAGTGTCCAAATCGAACTTTTACATGGGTCGTTGATACTTACTGACACACTGAGATTACTGTTAAGAGTCAAAATCAAATCGAAATACAGTGATATTGTTAAGTAGTATTACGTAGGGTTTTAAAAACAAAATTTGTGTGTGTTCGAATACAAAAATAGTATTATTCAACATAACTATTTGTAGCCAGTAAAATTATTACTATACACCGTCTTAAATTTTGAAATTTGTATTTGTATATAACAATATGTAGTTAGTAACATTATTACTAAACACTGTCTTATTTTTAAAAAATGTATTTGTTGTACAAACATTTTAAAAAATAAATATTTTATATATAACACCCAAATTTGATAAAAAGAAATTACTAATATTCTTCAATATAACTAGACTTTAATTGTGATCCAGAACACTAACACTCAAGGTAATTAATTAAAACGACATCAAATTAGTGTTGCTACTAATTTTAAGTTCAAAGGTCCGATTAATGTTCAATCAGAGTCTGATTGATAATACTTAATTATAACTTTAATGTTCTAATATATTATTTTTTATATTTTTCAACCATAAAAATATGATACAAATATATATAAGTATTGTATATATTTTTATATCAATTGCATATCTTTAAACGCCCCCTCTGTTTCTTATATTTTTGTTATATTTTTAATTTCTTTTACGTCTCAAAATATGTGTAATATTTCTTTCGTCACTCTCATAATTTGATCTTGTAATAATAATAAATTTAAATTTCATTGTTTAGCCTCAAATTCACTAAAGTAGTTCATCTCGAGTTTGAAAATGTTTAAATAAAAACTCTAAATAAATATTATTGAAAAATAAAAATTAGTCTGATAATTATATACAAATTTGATATAAAGTGATAATCATGACTATGACTATGACCAAGATAGTCATCAACAAACTTTATTAATATTTGACTTCAAGTCGATATATTGAGAAATGCATTGTGTGGAAGCATACATTCGAACTCATATTGCCTTGCATTCGGAAGCAAAACACTTTAAAATAAATAACATCCATAAGTTCACAGAAACATCATAGTAATAAACGAAAAACTAAATAAAAATACGAAATAGAACAATGAAAAAAGAATAGAATGAGAGTGATGCAATGTGAATAAATGTTTTAATATCGGATCTTGACCCGTCCAATTGTGCATGTGCGAATAAATTCCGCTTAGAAGTGCACATTCGATAAAGAACAAATTTGGGGGTGGATGGGGTAGGGGGTGTTTTAAGCACCCAAGGAGGAGGGGAGGTAAATTCCCAAAAACTAAACCTGATATAAGCTTCATATTGGGCCTCTGTGCACATGGACCTATGTTTTAAATATTCAAGAATAATCTACTAAGTGCCTTTGAAAATTATACTCATATACTTATTTCAGGATGTTCTTACTCTACAATTTACTCAAAGTATATATTTTATCGAAAATAAAAACTTAAAATATATGTGCCTAACAAATTCAGTTTATGTTCTGAAAATTTTAAATTTTGTGTTTTTTGAAAATAAAAATATTTTAAAAAATTTAACGTTTGAGTTTTTCATAACATTGTTATGTTATGAAATATCCAATTTTAAATTTTTTTTGGAACAAAAATAATTTTAAAAAAATTAAAGTTTGATTTTTTTGTAATATTTATATTATAGAAAACTTAAAATTAAATTTTATGATAAGAAATTTGTTAAAGTCTTAAATTAGGAATTTACTGAATGAAAAGTAGTAATATTCAAAGAGGTGCAAACTTTCAACAGGTGTTATCTTTTTGAAAAATTATTTATCAATGAAATAATATTTCTTCTTCTGTGCTACATATATAAATAAAAACGTGACATCAAATGATTGATTGTTAAGAATCATATCCAACTAAACTCTAAAAAATAAGTATATTCACCTAAATTTATTTATAATCTCACTTTCTCTCTACACAGTTTTTTTTTCTTCATATTTTTACTTTTCTCACCATCAAAGATTTTAGAGGATTATATTTTATTCTTAGAGATTTAGTTCTCTCCATCAAATAATCTCTCTGATGTATATATATATATAAAAGCAAAAAGAATGTTTCACACTCTTTAATCCCTCAACAAGAGAACCCATAAATCATGATTATATTTAGTTAATGGTCCAAAATTTGTTTTTTAAAAAAAATCTACACATTCCCAAACAATCTTACTCCACCTCTCTCCCATTAACTATGTTCAACCTCAACAACTATAACATAACACATTATGCAGTACTACATATTGAAGAATTGAAAATCTCAAAATCACATTGCAGATTCACGAGTGACAAACCAACTATAAAGGCACAAAATTAAAAGTAAAAAATAAATAGATAAGTAATGATGAACCGCAAGTAAGGCAATGCCACCTGCCTCAAACCAAGAATCATAATACCCTTCACAAATTCACTTCCAAAAATGTCGCAACTCACAAGCAACCTCTTTTGTTGTCCCACTAATCTGTCCAATTCTGTGGAAATAAGTTATTCCTCTCTCCAACATGCATCTCAATATAAAACAATAAAAAAAAAATGCTCTCTTCTTAAAATACTTTCTCCATATATTAATAGATTCAATTTAATTGAAAATAATTCCAACGCATAAACTTACTTAAAATTACATTACATTACATGAATTTAAAGGAAAAATACTAATAAAAATATTACATTACAGGAACCAATTAAAATAAAAGTCATGATAATTAAAAACACAATATTATCTCAAACCTTTAGCAAACATATTTTATTCCTCAATTAATTATATTCAACCCTGAATAGGAACACTGTGAAGCACAACGGTCTCAACCGTTAAACCCGGTCCAAATCCAAACAAAACACCCCATTCAAACCCATCACCGGTTGTGTTTTTCCCTTCTTCTTTAGACTTTTTTCTCAATTCATCCAAAATAAATAGAACACACGCGCTAGACATATTTCCATACTCACTAAGCACGTGTCGAGTGGGTCGGAGTTTATCCTCTTTGAGCCGGAGTTTTTCTTCAACCTGGTCAAGTATAGCCGGTCCACCCGGATGAGCAACCCAAAAAATGGAATTCCAGTCAGTAATGCCAATAGGTGAAAAAGCTTCAACCAAACTCTTCTCAATGTTCTTAGAAATAATCCCTGGAACGTCCTTAAGAAGATGAAAAGTGAGCCCCACTTCACGGAGATGTCCATCAATCGCGCCATCAGAATCAGGAAGAATAGTTTGAGCGGCTGATACAATCTCAAAAATCGGACGCTCCACAGTTAAATCCGGATCAGCGCCGATAATCATTGCGGCGGCGCCGTCACCAAAAAGCGCCTGTCCAACTAGTGAGTCCAAATGAGTATCGGAGGGGCCACGGAAAGTAACGGCGGTGATTTCTGAACAAACGACAAGGACTCTAGCGTTTTTGTTATTCTCAGCGAGGTCTTTGGCTAAGCGGAGAACGGTGCCGCCGGCGAAGCAACCTTGTTGATACATCATGAGGCGTTTGACGGAGGGTTTAAGACCTAAGAGTTTGGTGAGCTGGTAATCTGCTCCGGGCATGTCTACGCCTGATGTGGTGCAAAAAACGAGATGAGTGATTTTGGATTTTGGTTGGCCCCACTCGCTTATTGCTTTTTTTGCTGCTTCTTTGCCTAGCTTTGGAACTTCCACTACCACTATGTCTTGTCTTATGTCTAGCGATGGTGCCATGTAAGCACACATGTTTTTATTCTCTTTCAGAAATTCCTCTGTTAGGTGCATATATCGTTTCTTTATCATCGATTTCTCGCCTGAAAATTAATAGTCCACAACCTCTTTTGTAAGTCTCATATGAAAAAGAATTAAACAACTAAATTTAAGACATTTATTTTCACATTTAAATATGCATTTAAGCTTTTTAAATATGTTTACATTTATGTTTTTAAACCAACCAAATTAGTTATATTTGACTGTAATTCAATGTAATAATATCAAGAATTGCATCTAAAAATCTACATGGCAATGCAATTCTTACACTTTAGATCAATGTTATAAAAATGGGACCAATCAACGAACTGTTAAATCAAATTATTAAAATAATATAAAAAATTACAAACATTAAATAATTTTTATAAGAAATACATATTTTAATTATATTAAATAAAAATACTACCACAATATAATACTAGATTTGGCACTTTCCAGATAGCTCACAAGTGCCAAAAATTAATTAACCAGATCAAAATTTGAGTTACAATTTGAGATGCAAGCACGTGAAAGTTGTAGCAACAAGTTTCTGAAACATTCCGTTTCGTACTCTTAAGTTAAAATAAATTATTAATAAAAAAAATTGATAGTATCAATACCCATTTTAATTTTGATCGTAGCGTAGAAGTTGTGAAAATTAGAATATAGTAAGAAAACATACACATGCGCTTGAATTTTTCCTTGAGGTCGGTCATGTGTTCGCTGTTGGTGATACGGAAGTAGTAATCAGGATAATCAGCTTGGGTTATGCAATTGGAGGGAGTGGCTGTGCCAAAAGCCAAGATAGTGGCAGGACCATTGGAACGTTGGGCATTGCGAATCTCCTCCACGGTCACCATTTTGTGACTAGAAGGGAACTAAAACTATATATGCAAATATATAGAACACTGATTTATATTTTTATTATTATGATTGTGATAATAATAATAACAAACCAGATTTGGCGAGCTAAGAGAAGTGGGAGAATTTGGAAGGGAATCGGGTTTTTAATGTTGTTGATTTGGTGGATTCATAGTGGGGAAGTATAGGTACTTATAAATATAATAAATTTTATATGGAAAACCATTTAAGGTCACTCTGTATATGCGAATGCAAATGTCGTAGAGTGAGTAGGTTTGAGGAACGGGCAGATTATAGGACACGTATCTTCCGGATATTCTGATTAACCCATGGTAGATATGGAGCCACGCCCACATATAAAAATTAAACAAATTGATGGTAATTATTATGTTTATATTGAAGTAGAATGTTTGTATTTCTTACAATGAAATATCTTATTGTTACGATAAAAAATATTTAATAAAAGTTAAATAGCTATATGCGTAATTGATTAATTAGTTTGACTCTTTTAATCTACTGTTTTGTTATATGGTTAATGTATTTCAATCCACTATTTGATATATTGCTATTTTTTCTAACTTATTATTTTAACTTTCGTGATTTATTATGAAAAAGTTTATCGTCTATTGGTTGGTTATACTTCCATATATATGATTATTTAAAATTACTTTAATTGTTAACGACAAATAGTGATGTCTTTTGAAAGAAGAAATGATTAGAAAATATGAAACCCTATTAATTTGGAAATTTTTTATTTTTATTTAGAAATTTTAAAATTTTGGTAATAAAAAGATTATGATTGAAAATGAGTGTTGTTGCAAGTGAGATTGATTGATTTATTATTTTTATAAATTGAAAATGAAGATGAAAGATAAAAACGATCAAAATAATGATGAACAAAATGAAGATCTTCATCTTCTTTCAAGTTTTTCTTTAATATATATATATATATAT
>JBBPBR010000006.1:49982414-49996336 GCA_037974775.1 Cicer pinnatifidum
TTTTCTCTGCAATTGTTTATTTTTTTTTCTGTTTTATTAGTTAATCTTTGTTGCAGATTTTAATATTGTTTTAACAACTACTACCCCTATAAATGGTTATATATTTTTTTTATTTTGTTTGTCTTAAACATTCCCATATATATGTTAGCTTTCAAGTTATTACTTCAAGTGCAAGAAAATAGAAAAATAGAATAACACATAAGTTGAACAACTTGTTTATTGAATTAATGAAATTTGCTACATATACATGATTTGTTTTTATTCATTTTAACTATTATCTAACTAACTAACTAATTAATTAAGTAATTAATTAATTAATCATCACATATAACAACTATTTACTTGAATTACAAACAAATTTTCAAATATCAAAAACATTCTTCATTTATCCTAATCAATCTGATTTTTCTAAGACAACTACATAGGACAACTATGGTTTTAGTACTACACGTCTACACCTAACAGTGACCTATTTTTTTTATCAACATTTAATGGGATTAAGAGAGGATTTATCAGTTAGCCGCCTAATTAAACCATCAAAGCTAAGGGCCTAAGGTAACTACCCACTTGAAATAATTTTTCTTCAAATCAAATTTACTCTTCTAGATCCAACGGTCCCTGCAACAATTGCATCGAATTTCACGTGGTATATTATGAGGAATGAAAGAACGTTTTGTCATTAAATATATTCGAGCAAAATAGTGGCTATCTTCTTTGTATAAATATGTACCAATTGTCTCATCATGACATAGTTGGAGTATTTTTTTATGACAATGGAGCGGCTTCTTCATATGAAAGGGGGTATGGGAGAAACTAGTTACGCCAAAAACTCCTTACTTCAGGTATTATCTTATTTTCTTTATTTTATTGTAACCCAACAACCACTACATTTTTAATGTTAACAAATTTTTAAAAAAACATCCTCAAATTTTCTTAAAATTGTTGTAGTTTACTTTAATTTTTTGTTATTAAAGTAAAAGTATATTAAGAATGCTAACAGTAAATGAGTCAAAAGTAGTTAACTTATTTATAATAGTATACAGAGAAAATATATTATATCTATAAATTTTTATATTAATAAATAATTATTTGTCAAGCAAACAAGAATCGTCAAAATATATGTGAACAATATAATTATATATAACATTGATGTTGACGAATTCCTATGATAAAGAAAATTATTATGTATTTATATAGTTGTCAATCATGCTTATATATACTATATATGTGTTTGTAACCAAAACTAAATATTTAATTTATGCAGAGAAAAGTGATAAAGAAAGTGAAAACCTTACTTGATGAGAACTTGTTGAAATTGATGGAGTCGAAGAAAAATTTAAATGGTAGTTGGAAAATAGCTGATTTAGGTTGCTCTTCGGGACCAAATACACTTATGGCCATCTCTAATATCTTGAACGTCATCCAAAAGTTAAACCATAAGAAACATGTATTTCAAATTTATCTAAATGATTTAATTGAAAATGATTTCAATAATATTTTTAAGTTACTTCCGGATTTCCATGAAAGCATGCAACATGAAAAAGGAGAGAATGTTGGAGCATGCTACATAAATGCAACACCAGGGAGCTTTTATGGAAGGCTATTTCCCAATTATTACATCGACATTTTTCATTCTTCATATTGTCTCCATTGGCTTTCACAAGTAAGTAATACCAAACCAAAGTTAGGATCCTCCTCGTTTTTTTCGTTACTATAATTTTTAGACACAAATCATATAAATGCACACATTCTTAAAATGTGACATTAATTAGAGATTTATATACTAAAATCATATTATAGAGATGTATACTTCTTTGAAGAAATAGAAATATTATCTACTCACAAAAAAAATAATTAAAATACAACAATTAGAGGAAAAAATAAAATTGTTCTTTAATTTTAATATATTTAACATTTAGTGACAAAATTAGTTTGATTGGTAATTCAACTGCTTTTAGTACTACATATATTGTGATAAACAATAGATTATTAATAGATCAATGGATTGTATTACTTCTTCTATTTCATATTATAAAGTCAAAGCATACTATTCTATCTTAGAATTTGATATCCCATAAATGTTACTAAAATAATTTTGAACCGCACCAAAATTCTTGGGTATTATCTGCGAATATAAATTCGCAGAAAAAACGCTAATTTTTAATAGCGACTTATGACTTTTCAAGATAGAATAATGTTTTTTTACTAGTGAAATGTTAAGTAGAAATACTAATTAATATAGATATGATGATATTACGATTCTTGATTTAAATCGTTGATAAAAGAAAAATAAAAAAAGTAAATTAAATAATATTGATGATTGAGATAGTTAATTACATTAAAAGTTAGAAAAACTTACATAGTCAACTAAATAAACAAATAACTAGGATAAAATAACTAATTAGCTGGTATATCCCAACTTAACTAATTCAATATAATATCTATCATCTCCTTGAAATACATGTTAAACAGAGTATATGATTTGTATTCTAATCTCTTCTATGGTGTCATAAATAGTTTTTTTTATTATTATCTTGCACGTGTATTTTCCCTTTTTTGTTTTGGTATATTAAGTGGAAGTACCTTATGCATTCTCAATTTAACACAATGTTTTCATTTTCGGTTTAAAGGAAAACCACACACTACATATCAACGTTTTCTTAGTATTTCATATTATAGTTTTTATTCGATAAGTAGTATATTTCATTTTTGTATAAGAAAAAGCAAATTTCTTTATACTTAAAAAAAGTATATTTCTTTAAAATTATTTATTGAACCAACATTGCTAGTAACATTTTCCTACATTCTAGGATGGGTAAAGGAGACATGCAATGAGTGAGTTTATTAAAACAATAAATGGGACATTAAATGTTAAATCATGTAGGGTCTGTAATATAACTTTTAACTGCTTCAATTATATTTTTTCGTTTGCATTATTTTATGGCATTAGGCACCAATATATTCGAAGAAGAAAACAGAACCACTCATCAAAGGAAATATTTACATAACTAGAGTAAGCCCTCCATCGGTGTATGATGTATATCTTGAGCATTTTCAAAGAGATTTCAATAATTTTCTAAAGTCACGCTATGAGGAATTAGCATTGGATGGTGTGATGGTACTAACTTTTATTGGAAGAGAAAACAACGGTGAAATTACTTCTTATGAGGTTCTTGGCATGGTACTCAACCAAATGGTCCAAGAGGTACATTGATTGATATATACATGTAATAATTTTTACTCATATTTTACTTACTTCACAATCGGATATTTCTTTCATGCTAAAAAATGGAGTGTTAATGCATGTTATAATATTTTTACTTTTAATTTTTGAAATTTAGCATTAATACAAGATAGAATAAAGTTATATTTATCTAGTAAGTGCAGTTAATGTGATAAAAGGTTGCAAATAGATTAATATATTAGAATACAAGTTCAAACTTGCAATACCTCTCTTATAGGCACTTAATGAGTGTGATTTTTGTCATTAGACTCATTAGATCAATAAAATAATTAATACAACTATAGTTAAGGACAGTATGATATCCAACAATCATTCATATGAAATCAGATTATTATTTTATATTTAATTAATATTAAAATAATTTAAATTTTAAATTGGTTTTGTGTTAGGTACTACAGATATCCAACCAAACTCAAAGATACAAGAGAATTTTTATCTAATTTATATAATTATATAATGGAATTAATTATTATACATGTACCCAAATGAAGATTAAATTTTATTTTTTGTTATAAGTATTCCTTTCAATTATTTGCAGGGTTTAGTTGAAGAAGCCAAATTGGACTTGTTTAATTTACCTATATATCAGCCCACCATAGAGGAAGTCAAACAAGTTATTAAGACAGAAGGATCTTTTATCATCAAAACATTGAAGATTTTTAAAATAGGTTGGGATGCAAACCTACAAGAAGATATCAATGATTATGTTGTTGATAGCAAAATGAGAGGAGAGTTCATATCTAAATACCATAGAGCTGTATTAGAATCTCTTTTAAAAGCTCAGTTTGGTGAAAATATCATGGACGAATTGTTTTCAAGGTTTGCAAAACTAATTGAACAATTTATTGAGTTAAAGTCACCATATTATACGAATATAGTGTTGTTTATGACCAAAAACTCTTGAAAAAGGTGGAGTGAATATTATAACGTTAATATAAATTAGAATAACAAATAAATCTATTTTTAACTGCATCAACAATAAATAAAAAATAAAGGTACTTGGTTAGGTAAGTATTGGTCAAAGTGAAAAAGTTATAAGTGTTGATGGATATATATGATATGATTATAAAGATTTCAATATGAGATCATTAGAATCCGAGTATTTGTTTTTGTATTTTTGTTAGTAAATGAGTATGAATTATACTCATTTTAATTAATACTTGGCTAAATTATATTTGTAATTTTATTTTTGTGTTTTTTAGATTTCATTTTAATTTCGTATATATTAACTAATTTAATTCTTTTTCATTAAAATTCACAAAATTTAACGACTTACTAGCTCATTATATAATTTGACATATGAGCACAAATAAATATTTTTTTATATATTAATATCAAATAAATCTTTTTACTATAGCTTTTTTATATTTAATTTTTTAATTATACAGCTTGATATCTAAAGAGTTTTGATATATAGTCAACTTTAATAAATATTATAGTGATATTCACGTAAATAAATTAAAAAAAGTTATTGGTCGAAATATTAATAATATAAATAAATATATAAATGAAAAGAAAAAAAATTTATATAAAATAAAAAAGATATTATTAAAAAGTACGTATAGGTGGCTGGCGAAAAGTAAAAAACTCCAAAGACATATCAAAGTAACTAAAAGATATTTGCATACACAAAGCCCAATAAGTTCTTATGTGACAACCCATTATGGTAGGTTTGGAAAAAAACTTTATCATCTAACTCTATATGTGTACTCTTACTTCCACATTAAATTTATACAAATTATCTAATTTTCAGAACACGCATTTTAGAAAATTTAAATTTTTTTATTGAAAAATATTTTTTAAGTTTTCTATAAATTTTTTGTATTTCAAATTCTTTTTAAATATTCTAGAATATAAATATATTTCAAATTTTTTGAAATTTGTATTTTAAAAAACTTTTTTGGAGTTTTTCTAAATATTTGTGTTCCATAAAAATTTAACTAAAAAGTGTCACACCAACTAGAGAGTTTCATATTCTCCTTGCAAATACGAAATAGATTTTGAAATTTATTAGTACAAAATAGAATATGACTATACTTATTTGTGAAATCATTGGTTCGAATCATGATATATCTATTCTCTATATTTTATGTGTGTGAGGTTCATTATGATATTGACTTGACAAAAAAAAACTTACAACAATAAATATATAGTTTATATTATTATATAATGGATTAATTAATGTTTATGCATGTACCCAAATACTTGTAAAACATAAGTTTTCTGGTTTTCTATTCTGTCAAGATCGTTCTTCGTTTTCGTTTTTCTCTGCAATTGTTTGTTTTTTCTGTTTTATTAGTTAATCTTTGTTGCAGCTTTCAATATTGTTTTAACAACTACTACCTCTATAAATGGTTATATATTTTTTTTATTTTGCGTGTCTTAAGTATTCCCATATATATGTTAGCTTTCAAGTTATTACTTCAAGTGCAAGAAAATAGAAAAATAGAATGACACATAAGTTGAACAACTTGTTTATTGAATTAATGAAATGTGCTACATATACATGATTTGTTTTTATTCATTTTAACTATTGTCTAACTAACTAACTAATTATTTAAGTGATTAATTAATTAATCATCACATATAACAACTATTTACTTGAATTACAAACAAATTTTCAAATATCAAAAACATTCTTCATTTATCCTAATCATTCTGATTTTTCTAAGACAACTACATAGGACAACTATGGTTTTAGTACTACACGTCTACACCTATACGTAACAGTGACTTATTTTTTTTTTATTTTTTTTTATCAACATTTAATGGGATTAAGACATGATTTATCAGTTAGCCGCCTAATTAAACCCTAAAAGCTAAGGGCCTAAGGTAACTACCCACTTGACTTAATTTTTCTTCAAATCAAATTTACTCCTCTAACGGTCCCTGCAACAATTGCATCGAATTTCACGTGTTATATTATGAGGAATGAAAGAACGTTTTGTCATTGAATTAATATATTCGAGCAAAATAGTGGCTATCTTCCTTGTATAAATATGTACCAATTGTCTCATCATGACATAGTTGGAGTATTTTTTTATGACAATGGAGCGACTTCTTCATATGAAAGGGGGTATGGGAGAAACTAGTTACGCCAAAAACTCCATACTTCAGGTATTATCTTATTTTCTTTATTTTATTGTAACCCAACAACCACTACATTTTTAATGTTAACAAATTTTTAAAAAAACATCCTCAAATTTTTTTAAAATTGTTGTAGTTTACTTTAATTTTTTGTTATTAAAGTAAAAGTATATTAAGAATGCTAACCATAAATGAGTCAAAAGTAGTTAATTTATTTATAATAGTACACAGAGAAAATATATTATATCTATAAATTTTGATATTAATAAATAATTATTTGTCAAGCAAACAAGAAGCGTAAAAATATGTGTCAACAATATAATTATATATAACATTGATGTTGACGAATTCTAATGATAAAGAAAATTATTATGTATTTATATAGTTGTCAGTCATGCTTATATATAGTATATATGTGTTTGTAACCAAAACTAAATTTAATTTATGCAGAGAATAGGGATAATGAAAGTGAAAACCTTACTTGATGAGAACATGTTGAAATTGATGGAGTCGAAGAAAAATTTAAATGGTTGTTGGAAAATAGCCGATTTAGGTTGCTCTTCGGGACCAAATACACTTATGGCCATCTCTAATATCTTGAAAGTCATCCAAAAAATTAGCTTAGAGTTAAAGCCTAAGAAACATGTATTTCAAATTTATCTAAATGATCTAATTGAAAATGATTTCAATAATATTTTTAAGTTACTTCCGGATTTCCATGAAAGCATGCAACATGAAAAAGGAGAGAATGTTGGAGCATGCTACATTAATGCAACACCAGGGAGCTTTTATGGAAGGCTATTTCCCAATTATTACATCGACATTTTTCATTCTTCATATTGTCTCCATTGGCTTTCACAAGTAAGTAAATGCACCCATTATTAAAATTAGTGACAAAATTAGATTCAACTGCTTTTAGCACTACATATATATTGTGGTAAACAATAGATTATTGATAGTTCAATGGATTGTAGTACTTCCTCCATCTCATATTATATAGTATTATTTAAAAATGTTTAATTATGTGCATTAGTTTTTATTGGAAAAAATCAGAGATAATTAGCGATGCGGAATATTTTTTTCCTCCACATGTGTAAATAAATGACCAAACATAAAATACAATTTTATAGAGCAAAAAAATTGGCAGACGAGATCTAGTCCACCGTCTTCTTGTTAACGAACATCAATCAATGTAACAACTCTATAACAACCTTATACTAAAAGTGTATATGCTAAAGTAACTCTCACAAAATAACAAATTAAATTTATAGATCAAACAGAACAAATTTGCTAACACTTGTTATCACCACTGAAACTAAACCATTTTCTCACTCTTCTCTTTTTACCGTTACGGCTGCCTTCTTTCCTTGTTCCTTGACACTATTTTGCCTTCTTAGGGATTTTAAATCCATTTTCTTTCTCACATGGGCCAAGCCCATTAAAACTTTTATTTATTTATTTAATAATAATAATATTAATAAAATTGGTGAGTCAGGGAAGTGAATCCACCCAATAATTTCCTAGATAGAATAGTATGCTTTGACTAGTAAAATATTAAAGTTAAAATACTAATTAATATAGATTTCATATGATGATATTATAATTTTTTATTTAAATTATTGATAAGAGAGAAATAAAGAAAAATAATATTAATGATTGAGATAGTTAATTACATTAAAAGTTATAAAAATTTATATAGTTAATTAAATAAATAAATAATTAGGATAAAATAACTATTTAATTAGTGTAACGAACCAGTTTAACTAATTATAAAGTTATAAAGAGTATGTTTGTTACACTTTAATTTGGAAAATGTCAAGAAAGAAATGTTGAAAAATACATCGCCTAAATTTTTTTTGAAATACCGAAAATTGATCGGCCGAATAATATGAATTTTTACTCTTAATCATTCACTTTTTTTTATGAATAGAAGTTAAAATGTCCATTTTTTTTATGAACAAGAATATCACCATGTTTTCTAAAGAATTCTTCTTTATTTGAGACAAGAAAAAAATGAATTTTGATTGCTCAACTATCCATTATCTTAATGAAAAAAAACTTAAACGTCATTATAACTAAAAAATGAATTTTGATAGAAGGTAAAATATGCACATCTGACAAAACTTTTAATATTTTGAGTTTTAAATTATCTACCATTTGTTGTAATTGAAGAGAAAATGTTGGTGGTGACAGAGTTGTTGTTGGAGACATGTTAAAACAAGTGTGACCGATTCTTTTATATTCATGAAGAGGAATAATTTCTTTGAACTTGTTCACTACTCTATCTCCATTAAATAATTGTTGTTGTGGCATCCACAATTATTTTTCTTCATAGCTTGATGGTTGTTTCTTACGATGAAATTGCATAATACTCATGGGTCCTTGATCACATGAAGCACTATGTCACTCACACAAACATTGGAAGATTTGCAACATTGTAGCGTGTTGAAAATGGAATCGTACGAATCAACTTAATAGAAACTCAGTTTGTTATTCATTGAGAGTTATACACTTCGTGTATTTCAAAATATTGATTCTTAAATTACAATGAAACGAAGAGAAACTTATATACATTTACCAAGTTTAATTAGTTATGAATAAGTAACTTTTCTAATTGAATTAGTTACAAAATATATTACTCTAATATAACGAAACAATAGGTTTGTTTTACTATGTCATTTGTACGTTGAATGGAGAAGCACTTTGGTGTAAACCAATTAATAGTCAAAATCTTGATAGAAAACTGAAAAGGTGACTGGACCTCATTGAAACATGCATGGCAAAGAAAAGAAAATCATTGATGCAATATTTGTTGAAAAGGTAGATTAATGCAACCATGGAAAAATTGTAAAAAATTTCTCAATATAATATTGAGAAAAAAATACAGTAGAATAACTATTTTCTGACATCATAACTAAAGTAATAAATTAGAACAATTGAATAACTATTATCTTTCACGTTTATATTCTAATCATTCTCAATTTAACACAATGTTTTAATTTTACGTTTAAAGGAAAACAACACACTACATATAAACGTTTTCTTAGTATTTCATATTATAGTTTTTATTCGATAAGCAGTACATTTCAATTTTGTATAAAAAAAAAAGTATATTTCTTTATGATTAAAAAAAAGTATATTTCTTTAAAATTATTTATTGGACCAACATTGCTAGTAACCATTTTCCTACATTCTAGGATGGGTAAAGTAGACATGCAATGAGTGAGTTTTAAAATAATATTATTTCGTTGCATTATTTTATGGCATTAGGCACCAATATATTCGAAGAAGAAAACAGAACCACTCATCAAAGAAAATATTTACATAACAAGAGTAAGCCCTCCATGGGTGTATGATGTATATCTTGAGCATTTTCAAAGAGATTTCAATAATTTTCTAAAGTCACGCTACGAGGAATTAGCATTGGATGGTGTGATCGTACTAACTTTTATTGGAAGAGAAATCAATGGTGAAATTACTTCTTATGAAGTACTTGGCATGGTACTCAACCAGATGATCCAAGAGGTACAATGATTGTATATGTTTGATAATTTAATTAGCATGAAAGTTTAAACACTTGAAAACAATTTAGTTTCACTTTTAATTCATGAGCCGTTCGATAAAGGGACGTGAATTATTAGTGAAAACTCAAAGTTTGAAGTTGCAATACTTTTTTTATCTGCATTTAATGAATATGATTTTTGTAGTTAGATTAATTAGACCAATAAAAAAAAATACAATTATAACTAAATTGTTTATTGTACTTTCAAACATTAGAGTTTAGTTGGATATGGTATGATATACACTAATCAATCATGAGAAAGTCACGTCATTATTTTATAATTAATTAATATTAAAATAATTTAAATTTTAAGATGATTTTGTGTTAGATGTTCTGATATCCAACCAAACTCAATATATATAAGAATTTTTTATCTAATTTATATCATTATATAAGGGAACTAATTGTTATATAGTACTCAAATGAAAATTAAATTTTGCTTTTTGGTATAAAAATTCCTTTTATTATTTGCAGGGTTTAGTTGAAGAAGCTAAATTGGACTTGTTTAATTTACCTGTATATCATCCCACTATTGAGGAAGTCAAACAAATTATTAAAACAGAAGGATCTTTTACCATCAAATTATTAAAGACTTTTAAAATAGGTTGGGATGCAAACCTACAAAAAGATATCAATGATTATGTTGTTGATAGCAAAATGAGAGGGGTATTCATATATCATGGACGAATTGTTCCAAAGATTTGCAAAATTAATTGAACAATTTATTGAGTTAAAGTCACCATATTTTACAAATATAGTGTTGTTTATGACCAAAAATTCTTGAAAAAGGTCGAGTGAATATTGTAACGTTAATATAAATTAGAATAACATATAAATATATTTTTAACCGCGTCAACAATAAATAAAAAATAAAGATACTTGGTTATGTAAGTATTGGTGGAAGTGAAAAAGTTATAAGTGTTGATGGATATATATGATATAATTACAAATGTTTCAACGTAATATCATTAGAATTTGAATATTTGCTTTTGTATTTTTGTTAGTAAATGAGTATGAATTATACTCATTTTAATTAATACTTGGCTAAATTATATTTGTAATTTTATTTGTGATTTTTAGATTTCATTTTAATTTCGTGTATATATTAAATAATTTAATTCTTTACATTAAAATTCACAAGATTTAATGACTTACTAGCTCATTATATAATTTGACATATGAGCACAAATAAATATTTTTTTATATATTAATATCAAATAAATCTTTTTACTATAGCTTTTTTATATTTAGTTTTTTAATTATACAACTTGATATCTAAAGAGTTTTGATATATAGTCAACTTTAATAAATATTATAGTGGTGTTCATGTAAATAAATTGAAAAATTTATTGGTCGAAATATTAATAATATCAATAAATGTGTAAATAAAGAAAAAAAATTATATAAAATAAAAAGGATAAAATAATATCTTAAATATATTAGGGGTAAAAAGTATAGGTGGTTGGCGAAAAGTAAAAAACTCCTAAGACATATCAAAGTATCTTAAAGATATTTGCACACACAAAGCCCAATAGGTTCTTGTGTGACAACCCATTATGGTAGGTATAGGCTAGGAAGAAAACTTTATCATCTAACTCTATAGTGTACTCTTACTTCCACATTAATTTTGTACAAATTATCTAATTTTCAGAACACCCATTTTAGAAAATTTAAATTTTTTGATTGAAAAATATTTTTTAAGTTTTTTATAAAGTTTTTGTATTTCAAATTCTGTTTAACTATTCTAGAATATAAATATATTTCAAAAATTTGAAATTTTTGTTTTAGAATTTTCCAAAATATTTGTGTTCCATAAAAATTTAATTAAAAAGTGTCATACCAACTCGAGAGTTTCATATTCTCATTGCAAATACGAAATGGATTTTGAAAATTATTAGTACAAAATAGAATATAACTATACTTATTTCTGAAATCATTGGTTCGAATCCATGATATATCTATTTTCTATATTTTATGTGTGTGAGGTTCATTATTGTATTGATTTGGCAAAAAAGAAAAAACTTACAACAATAAATATATAATTTATATCATTGTATAATGAATTAATTAATATTTATGCATGTATCCAAATACTTGTAAAACATAAACTTTGTTTTAACTTATGATTTGTTTTTGGGTATACGATTTCCTTAAAATTGAAGTCAAACGAGTCGTTGAAGCAGAATGATCTTTTATCATCAAAACATTGAAGAAATCAATGATTATTTTAGAATGCAAACCTACAAGAAGATATCAATGATTATTTTGTTGATAGCAAAATGAGATAAGAGTTCATATCTAAGTACCATAGAGTTGTATTCAAATCGCTTTTAATAGCTCAATTTTGTGAAAATATCATGAACGAATTGTTTTCAAGGTTTGTAAAATTAATCGAATAATTCATTAAGTTAAAGCAATCAAATTTTACTTAAAGAAGATCAAGTGCATGTTGTAATATTAATATAAATTAGAATAAGATATATATATATATATATATATATAAAGCTTACAACAAATAAAAGTGATTATGTAAAAATTGGTTATAGTGAAATCTTCTTTAAGTGTTGGTGAATCTATGAAATAATTAACAAAGTTTCAATGTGAGATCTTTAGAATGTGAATATTTATATGTGTATTTGTATTTTTGTTAGTAAATTAGTTTGAATTTCTTTTAATTAATAATTGGTTTGATTATATTTGTAATTTTGTTTTTGTGTTTGTTAGGTTTCATCTTGATCTCTTATATACTAAACAATATGATTCTTTGCATTAAAATTCACATCATCTAACGATTTACTAATTCATTATACAACATGACATATTAGTAGAAATAAATCATAAATTTAGTGATAGAAAAAATTACATATTATATTAAAAATTAAAAGATTATATTTTTCGAGTTAAAAATGAATGGACTTCAATGTAAATAAGTGAAAATATAGATAAAAAGTGCATGTAAGTCTTATATATGCTTAAAATTGAGCTAAATTTGAAATCACGACAATGAATTGAATAATCATTCATGTAATTCCAACTAAACTAATGTGTTTCTTGTAACTTTATAAGCAAAAAGTTATTTTTATTAAAATGGGAACCTTATCAATTTTACAAAACCCTGCCAAATTAAGACGCTAATTACTAACAATAAATTCGAAGACGCAAATTACAAAACCCTGTCACTTATAACTTCTTCAATTCTCATTTTTCGTTTGCATTATTTTATGGCATTAGGCACCAATATATTCAAAGAAGAAAACAGAACCACTCATCAAAGGAAATATTTACATAACAAGAGTATGCCCTCCATCGGTGTATGATGTATATCATTAATTCCACTCTAGAGGAAGTCAAACAAGTGACTGAGGCAGAAGGGTATTTCACAATTAAAAAATTGAAGACTTTTAAAAATTGAAGACTTTTAAAAGTCTTCAATATTTATGTTGATAGCAAAATGAGAGGAGAGTTCATATCTAAATACCATAGAGCTCTATTCAAACCTCTTTTAATAGCTTAGTTTGGTAAAAAATTTATGGACAAATTGTTTTCAAAGTTTGTAAAATTAATTGTACAATTCATTGAGTTAAAAGCCATCAGATTTGACTAATATCCTATTGTTCATGATCTAAAATTCTTAAAGAAGATCGAGTGAATGTTGTAATATTAATATAAATTAGAATAGTGTATATATAAAGATTACAACAAATAAAAGTTAAATCTTCTTTAAGTGTTGGTGAATCTATGAAATAATTAACAAAGTTTCAATGTGAGATCTTTAGAATATGTAAATATTTATATGTGTATTTGTATTTTTTGTTAGTAAATTAGTTTGTATTTCTCGTATACTCATTTTAATTAATAATTGGTTTGATTATATTTGCAATTTTGTTTTTGTGTTTGTTTGGTTTCATCTTGATCTCTTACATACTAAACAATATGGTTGTTTGCATTAAAATTCACATCATCTAACGATTTACTAATTCATTATACATGACATATTAGGACAAATAAATCATAAATTTAGTCATAGAA
>JBBPBR010000006.1:49996412-50014572 GCA_037974775.1 Cicer pinnatifidum
ATATTTTTCGAGTTAAAAATGAGTAGACTTAAATGTAAATCAGTGAAAACATAGATAAAAAGTGCATGTAAGTCTTATATATGCTTAAAGTTGAACTTAATTTAAAATCACGGTCAATTAATTGAATAACAATTCATGTAATTCCAACTAAACTAATTCATGTAATTCCAACTAAACTAACGTGTTTCTTGTAACTTTATAAGCAAAAAGTTAATTTTATTAAAATGGGAACCTTATCTCAACTTTACACAAGCCCTGCCAAATTAAGATTACAAGAGTAACACACTAATTACTAACAATAAAACACAAGAATAAGAAACCAAAATTAGTATGCTCCAATCACGTTGGCATTGTGAATATCATGATAATTCCTCAGCTGCACTATCGTATCAATTTATGAAAATGTCTAATAATATTTATTTTCCACCTATAAAAAATTAGCTGTTGCCTCTACACAATTTTTTTTAAGATAATAAAAGGTTGTAATTTTAAGCATTATTCTTCTAATAAATATCAGGCTTTTAACACTAATGTACATGTACAATCATATAAAATGTTTCATCATATCTTAAAGGTGAAATTACTCCGTGACTCTTTAAGCTATTTTGTGACTCTTTAAATCATTATCAATAGTCCATTTAAATTGAATAATTTTAATCGGACAGTTTAAATATAAATTAAATTTTAATTATTTTTAAATTTAAAATCAAAATCATCTAATTTTAATTGAACCTCTTAGAAGTGATTGTTAAATCTTTCTCTCTTAGAAGTGATTGTTAAATCTTTTTCAGTGAACCTAATTGAGCTACGAATACATGCCTGTGTCATATATTCCTTTAAATGGCTATATTCGCATATTACTACTGTGAATATGTACCTCAAATCATCTAACTAAAGTTGATTAAACTTTAATGGTTGTTATAAGTATCTTTGCCCAAGTTAGTTATGATAGGTAATTAGTTAGTTTGATATTTTATACTATAAATAAAATTTTAATATAGTTGCAGCAATGTGGGAAAAGTGTAATGTTGTTGTAATAGCAAGAGCTGGAAAACTAAGAGAGACATATCAAATTCATGATTAAAGGGAGAAAAGAAAGATTGAGAGAAAGACTAGTATTGCTAATTCATAAACAATGATAGATTCTAGGAGACCAATTATGAGAATGTTTTAATCTTGTAAAGTTCAATCATTAATAGTAGATTAATCTTGCTTTCCCGCGACGTAGGTCTCAACAATTGAGACCGAACACGTAAATTATTGGTATTATTCTTCCTTTATTCTTCTTTATTTTCGTTTGCATTTGATTGTGAAAACAGTTTAATCAAAACTGCAGAAAACCAATAATGATAATCAGTCTTCCTTTTCTGGTTTTCTATTCTGTCAAGATCGTTCTTCGTTTTCGTTTTTCTCTGCAATTGTTTGTTTTTTCTGTTTTATTGGTTAATCTTTGTTACAGATCTCAATATTGTTTTAACAACTACAACGTACCCCTATAAATGGTTTTTTTTTTTTTTTTTTGCGTGTCTTAAGCATTCCCATATATATGTTAGCTTTCAAATTATTACTTCAAGTGCAAGAAAATAGAAAAATAGAATAACATATAAGTTGAACAACTTGTTTATTGAATTAATGAAATGTGCTACATATACATGATTTATTTTTATTCATTTTAACTATTCTCTAACTAACTAATTAATTAACTAAGTGATCAATTAATTAATAGGACAACTATGGTTTTAGTACTACACGTCTACACCTATACGTAACAGTGACCTATTTTTTTTTTATCAACATTTAATGGGATTAAGGCATGCTTTATCAGTTACTCGCCTAATTAAACCATCAAAGCTAAGGGCCTAAGGTAACTACCCACTTGACATAATTTTTCTTCAAATCAAATTAACTCTTCTAGATTCAACGGTCCCTGCAACAATTGAATCGAATTTCATGTGGTATATTTGAAGTAACAATGTCGATTTACAAGAAAGTGGGGTTTGAATTGTAAATACACCTTTTAAAAATTCATGTTAAAACTTAAGAAAATAACTCAAGATTGATCTTGGTTATGAAAACAGAAAACGGAGAACGTTCTTGGTTTTTGTTATAAAACAGAGAACGTTCCTTGATTAGTTGAAAATAGAAAATCAGTTTATGTTTTATCTTAGTTAATTAATTCAGTATGATAAATAAAGAGATAGGATAGAGAATATCACACAAAGATTTTATCCTGGTTCACCCAACGTGGGTTATGTCCAGTCCTCACATTGTGAGATTTTTCACTAAGTGTTTAAAAACGAAGAGCCTTCTTGATCTTACAACACCTAGTCTAGATCAACCTTGATCTATTTCAACCTCTATTACTTTCCACCCAGAAATCAATACCAGCACCTATCTAACCTTGATAGGATGTAATCTTAAACAAACTATGAAGAAACTCTTATAGTTTGAGTTTTTACAATTGTATTGTTTTGACACAATTTGTGATTTTTCAACTCTTGTTTGAGAATTGATTCTTTACAAATGATTTACTGATAATTACGCAATCTACTATATGAATATGAATCAACAACTGTTTTGCGAAATAGCAGAATGTATGATAGCCTCTGTTTTGCAGAATTTCAAGTATTTAAGTGATTGATTTATGGATTTCTCAGCACTTGAAGGTACAAAAGAGCTGTTGGAGAGGCTCTGCTTTTTGACTGAAACATTATTTCATAATAAAAATAATACTTCTTTGAAATAGCTTTTTGACTTTATTGGTTTAGCATTTAAAGCAGTTATGTCCTTTTTAGAAATGACTCTTGACGTTTCTTCATTGATCTTGGATGGTACATTCTCTGTCTTGAGTCTTGAGAGTAGCTAGAGAAGTTTAGAGAAGAATTACAGGCTATTACAGAGGAGATGAAGTGTTGCTGTTATTGTGCAGAAAACGGAGAATGATTAACGTTCTTGGTTTGTCAGTTTGAACTTTCTTGAGCTTCAATAATCATTATGGAGTTCCCGTTTTAATCATTTTGGATTTCCTTTGCAATTGTCTTGTCATATGTCAAGATTGATCGAACTTTCTTGACATTTGATTTTTGGAGTTTGCAAACTGTCATGACTTTTGTCTGTCTTTGAGTCCTTTTATTTTTGAGATCAAATAGCCTTTTTGAGCTTGGATGAATCCTACTTGTTCTTTGCCATGTACTGATTCTATATGAATAAATTTTCCAGGGCAGACTCTTTGTTAAAGAGGTAGAAAAAGTTTGATCAACATGTTGTGATGAACATTTTTTAAGCTGGAGTAGGGATGACAATTAGACCCATACCCAGTGGGTACCCGCAAAAAAACCCGCAATGGATAGGGTAAAAACCCGCATATTGAGTATGGGCATGAGGACGGGTAATTACCCGCAAAATAAAGCGGGTATGGGTGCAGGTACGGGTACTATAGTACCCACCCCGCTCTGCACCCGCACTTATATAAATATATTATTTATTTATTTAGTTATTTATTTAGTTATTTATTTATTTATTTATTTATTATATTAGTGATTAGTTTAATTAATTGTTTTCTTTTATATTTTAACATCTATTAATATCATTGGACCATTACAATATTTATAATTGAAATATAAACGTTTACAAATTTTTTAAGAATCTGATTATGATAAATATATAGGTAAATAATTGTGATTTTATAACTAATAGTTATATCTTATTAATCGTGACTTTATAATTATACTTACAACTTTGTATCAATTATCTCAGATAATATTGTCGTATGACTTACAAGTAGCAACTTCATAAAATATTATTATGGATATTTAAATATGTATTGTAACGAGTGTTCATTTGAAATATTTTGAGTTAAAAAATATTTTGGTTTATAATATTTTAGGATTGGATTTAAGATATTTGAATAATTTTTAAATTTAATCACAATAATATTATATATTTATCAATTTTTTTTAGTTAAAGTGTGGGTAATGGGTATGGGTACGAGCACTTAAGTATCCAGAGGGTAAGGGTACGGATATTAAAGTTGATACCCAAGAGGGTACGGGTCTGGGTATGGGTATTTTTTTAAATCGCGGGTATGAGGACGGGTACTATAGTACCCTACCCAAACCCTACCCATTGTCATCCCTAAGCTGGAGATCTTTCTTTGTTTTAATGTTCTTGTTATTGTTTTCTTTGCTTTGTTCTTAATTAAGTTCACTCAAAAGCACAAGTTAAATTAACATAACATTTAGAATCATAATTAACATTCTTAATTAATTTTTTGTTTGTTTTCATCAAAACATTAAATTGGAATTTTGTCTCAACAATATTTTGAGGAATGAAAAAACGTTTTGTCATTAAATATATTCGAGCAAAATAGTGGCTATCTTCCTTGTATAAATATGTACCAATTGTCTCATAGTTGGAGCATCTTTTTTTTATGACAATGGAGCGACTTCTTCGTATGAAAGGGGGTATGGGAGAAACTAGTTACGCCAAAAACTCCATACTTCAGGTATTATCTTATTTTCTTTATTTTATTGTAACCCAACAACCACTACATTTTTAATATGTTAACAAATTTAAAAAAAAAATGCTCAATTTTTTTTAAAATTGTTGTAGTTTACTTTAATTTTTTGTTATTAAAGTAAAAGTATATTAAGAATGCTAACCGTAAATGCGTCAAAAGTAATTAACTTATTTATAATAGTATACAGAGAAAATATATTAGATCTATAAATTTTTATATTAATAAATAATTATTTGTCAAGCAAACAAGAAGCGTCAAAATATCTATCAACAATATAATTATATATAATTAACATTGATGTTGACGAATTCTCATGATAAAGAAAATTATTATGTATTAATATAGTTGTCAATCATGCTTATATATAGTATATATGTGTTTGTAACCCAAACTAAATTTAATTTATGCAGAGAAAAGTGATAATGAAAGTGAAAACCTTACTTGATGAGAACTTGTTGAAATTGATGGAGTCGAAGAAAAATTTAAATGGTTGTTGGAAAATAGCCGATTTAGGTTGCTCTTCGGGACCAAATACACTTATGGCCATCTCTCATATCTTGAACGTCATACAAAAAATTAAGTTAAACGATAAGAAACATGTATTTCAAATTTATCTAAATGATCTAATTGAAAATGATTTCAATAATATTTTTAAGTTACTTCCGGATTTCCATGAAAGCATGCAACATGAAACAGGAGAGAATGTTGGAGCATGCTACATCAATGCAACACCAGGGAGCTTTTATGGAAGGCTATTTCCCAATTATTGCATCGACATTTTTCATTCTTCATATTGTCTCCATTGGCTTTCACAAGTAAGTAACACCAAACCAAAGTTAGGATGCTCCTCGTTTTTTTCGTTACTATAATTTTTAGACACAAATCATATAAATGCACACATTCTTAAAATGTGAGACATTAATTAGATATTTATATACTAAAATCATATTATAGAGATGTATACTTCTTTGAAGAAATAGAAATATTATCTACTCACCAAAAAAAAAATTAAAATACAACAATTAGAGGAAAAAATAAAATTGTTCTCCAATTTTAATATATTTAACATTTAGTGACAAAATTAGAGAAGAACGTAGTTGTTTTTGATCGGTAATTCAACTGCTTTTTGTACTACATATATATTGTGATAAACAATAGATTATTGATAGTTCAATGGATTGTATTACGTACTTCCTCTATCTCATATTAATTATATAGTATTATTTAAAACCGGTGAAATGTTAAGTAAAAATTATAATTAATATAGATATCATGATATTATGATTATTGATTTAAATAATTGATAAGAGAAAAATAGAAAAAATAAATTAAATAATATTGATGATTGAGATAGTTAATTATATTAAAAGTTACAAAAACTTACATAGTCAATTAGATAAACAAATAACTAGGATAAAATAACTAAGTAGCTAGTATGTCTAACCAACTTAACTAATTAATTATGATATATATCATCTTCCTGAAATACATGTTAAACAAGTAGTTAATGATTTATATTATAATCTCTTCTTTGGTGTCATAAATACTTTTTTTTTATTACTCTTCGATGTATATTTATTTCATTTTTGTATAAATACAAGAATATTTCTTTATGCTTAAAAAAAAGTATATTTCTTTAAAATTATTTATTGGACCAACATTGCTGGTAACCATTTTCCTACATTCTAGGATGGGTAAAGGAGACATGCAATGAGTGAGTTTATTAAAACAATAAATGGGACATTAAATGTTAAATCATGTAGGGTCTGTAATATAACTTTTAACTTCTTCAATTCTCATTTTTCGTTTGCATTCTTTTATGGCATTAGGCACCAATATATTCGAAGAACAAAACAGAACCACTCATCAAAGGAAATATTTACATAACAAGAGTAAGCACTCCATCGGTGCGTGATGTATATTTTGAGCATTTTGAAAGAGATTTCAATAATTTTCTGAAGTCACGTTATGAGGAATTAGCATTGGATGGTGTGATGGTACTTACTATCATTGGAAGAGAAATCAATGGTGAAATTACTTTGTATGAGGTACTTGGCATGGTACTCAACCAAATGGTCCAAGAGGTACATTGATTGATATATACATGTAATAATTTTTACTCATGTTTTACTTACTTCACAATCGGAGATTTCGTTCATGCTAAAAAATGGAGTATTAATGCATGTTATAATATTTTTACTTTTAATTTTTGAAATTTAGCAATGCAAGATAGAATAAAGTTATATTTATCTAATAAGTGCAGTTAATGTGATAAAAGGTTGCAGATAGATTAATATATTCGAATACAAATTCAAACTTGCAATACCTCTCTTATTTGCACTTAATGAGTGTTGCACTCTCATACAACTATAATTAAATTATTTGTTGCACTCTCATACATTAGAGTTTAGTTTAGTATAGTATGATACCCAACAATCAATCATATAAAATCAGATCATTATTTTATATTTAATTTATATTAAAATAATTTAAATTTTAAGTTGATTTTGTGTTAGGTGTACAGATATCCAACCAAACTCAAAGATACATGAGAATTTTTACCTAATTTATATCGTTATATAATGGAATTAATTGTTATACATGTACCCAAATGAAAATTAAATTTTGCTTTTTGTTATAAGAATTCCTTTCAATTATTTGCAGGGTTTAGTTGAAGAAGCTAAATTAGACTTGTTTAATTTACCTATATATCATCCCACTATAGAAGAAGTCAAACAAGTTATTAAGACAGAAGGATCTTTTACCATCAAAACATTGAAGACTTTTAAAATAGGTTGGGATGACCTACAAGAAGATATCAATGATTATGTTATTGATAACAAAATGAGAGGAGGGTTCATATCTAAAAACCTTAGAGCCTTATTTGAATCTCTTTTAATAGCACAGTTTGGTGAAAATCTCATGGACGAATTGTTTTCAAGGTTCGCAAAACTAATTGAACAATTTATTGACTTAAAGTCACCATATTGTACTAATATGGTGGTGTTCATGGCAAAAAATTCTTAAAAAAGATAGAGCGAATGTTGTAACATTAATATAAAATAAAATAAGGAATAAAGATATTTCTAACCGCATCAATAATAAATAAAAAATAAAGGACTTAGTTAGGTAAGTCTTGGTCGAAGTGAAAATGTTATAAGTGTTGGTAAATATATATAATATAATTATAAAGATTTTAATATGAGATCATTACAATGTGAAGATTTGTTTTATGTACTTTTGTTAGTAAATGAAGTTGAATTTTACTCATTTTAATTAATAATTGACTTAATTATATTTGTAATTTTTGTTTTTGTGTTTGTTAGATTTCGTTTTAATTTCTTATATATTAAATAATTTACATCTTTTCATACGACTTACTAGCTCATTATATAATTTAGCATATGAGCACAAATAATTTATTTTTGTATATTAATATTAAATAAATCTTTTTACTATAACTTTTTTATATTTAATTTTTTAGTTATACACCTTGATATCTAAAGAGTTATGATATATAAATAGTATTATACAATCAACTTTAATAAATACTATAGTGATATTCACGTAAATAAATTAGAAAAAATTATTGATCAAAATATTAATAGTATCAATAAATATGCAAGTGAAAAGAAAAAAAAACGTTTTATATAAATAAAAATATAAATAAATGTCTTAAATATATTACGTGTTAGTTAAAAAGAAAACTTTATCATGTAACTATATATTTATATTCTTCCACATTAATTTTATATAAATTAACTATATTTTTTATCTATTTCTACAAATTTTTGTATGAAAACTTTTTTTTTTTTGAATTCTGAAATATAAATGTATTTCAAAAAATTAAAAGTTTGTGGTTAAGAAATTTCTTTTTCGAGTTTTCTGAAACATCTGTGTTCTAGAAAAATTAAAAATAGATTTTCAAAATATAATTATATTTTTAAAAATTCAAAATTTACTTTCGATTTTTTAAAATTTTTTAAAACACAAGCATTTACTAAAAAAATATAAAGTTTGAATTTTTTTTAAAATAAAATAAATAGAATTATTATTAAAATGTGAAGCATGAATATAGATGTAGGTGTAAAGTGTAAAAATTTTAACTAAGTGGCACACCAACTCGAGAGTCTCCTATTCCCTTTGCGAATAGGAAATGGATTTTAAACATCTAGGCCCAAATCAAAGAGATTCAAACACTTCTAAATTTGTAAAGTGAAAGTACATATTTCATAAGTAAATAAATAAACAAAAAGATCTCGCACCACCCATTAATAAAAGCAGTTAATCTTATTCAATTTATTCAAGGAAAAAAATATTAGTTATACTTTTTTTTATGTGAAAAATAATAATTATATTCTATAAATTGTTCTTCATAAGAACTTGCTCAACAAGAAAATAGAGATTTTGAAAGAAAAAAAACAAAATCTAATTAATGAAAATGTATTGTAAAAATAAACTACTTGACTTATTTAAGGTTAAAAAACTCTCTTCGAACTCATTGAAAAGCTTACCTTTCTTTAAATTGTTCAAGAAATTTTTTACTTATCTTTACTCATATCACATATTTTAGTAAAAATCTCATTTTATTTTTTTTTAAAAAAAACAAACTAAAATGTAATACAGTTGAAATTTTATTAGTACCATGAAATTTAATTAAAATTTTCTTAGTGTTGGGAATTAAATTTTCTAAGCATACAAAATTTATGTGTTTTGAAAAATTTAAATTAAATTTTTAATAGAGATCTTTAAATTTTGTTTTGAAAACACAACTTAAAGATGGTGGAAATGGAATATAATCTTTTTTTTGTTTAAAAAAAGTGGTTAAATTGATGGTTTAAGTAAATACCTAAATAGGTAAAAGGTCACCGCAAATTATAATCACTTTAATTTTAATTTCTGTATAATATTTTTCTTTTAGATTCATTATTTTTATTTTAAAATACTTTTTATTTAGTAATTTCTTGTTAACTTTCGCAAGTGGACAATTTGATGTAAATTTTTGCTAAAAGTGTACATAATTTGATTACCTGGCTTATATTACAGAAGTTGTTGATTTATCATTATTCACTATTAAATACTTATTAATTATTTATTAAAAATTAAAAATAGAAACCGTCTTCCACCGGCGCCGCCGACTTCCTCCATCTCACCTCAAACGGCGCTGACACCCTTCGCGAACGATTTTTGCTACTTTTTTAAGTTCAGTTTTTTTGGGTCTGTAGCTAAATCTTCGTATATAAATCTTGCTACTTTTTTTAGTTTCATATTGTTTTTGGTCTATTGCTAAATCTTCCCACTTTCTCTTTCTTTCCCTATTTTTCCTCTCAACTCAGCCTATGCATTTTTCATTTTTTTTTGCTTTGCCAGCGTTTGAAACTGATCTGGTTCAAAAGCTTTTTCCAAACGCAATTCTGGAGTCTCTAGTTAGGCTTTTTTTTTTGGGGTGTCATGTGTGCAGGAGTAGAACGAATTTGAAGAGGAGAAGAAAAAGAGTTGAAGAGATAGTTATTAATTGATTAAAACAAATCTTAATAAAATAATTATTTTATGTTTTTAATAAATGATTTAAAAAGATTAATGAGTGATTAATATTGGAGAATGGGGAATCAAGGTAAAAAGCTATAGTCATACATGCCACATTATTAATTTATATTCACTGCAGCAAAAAAAAATTAATAAAAGATTAAATTAAAAATGTTTTGAGAGTTTAAAATTAAATTGCAGTTTTGGTCCCCTATTTTAGTTGAATCACGAAAATAATCCCCCCATATTGTTTATCCCAATTTTGGTTCCCAACCAAAATTTTAGTCCAAAATTTCATGAATTTTTTTTTTGCATTTATTTAACTCAATATCTCATTTGCCACAATTGTACCTGAAATATATGATCATAAATGATATACTATGTCTTTAAAAAAATTAAATTTTAGACTAAAATTCTGTTTTAGAACTAAAACTGGGAAGAAACAAAATTGGAGACTACTTTCGCGATTCAGTTAAAACAGGAGGACCAAAATTGCAATTAAGTCAATTAAATTAAAATATTTTTTTAAAGAAATTAAAATCAAAATAACTCCTATTTAAGAAGATTTTTATTTAAGCATTATTAAATAAAATATGGGGTAGTGGTATAATCTTTTTCCTCAAGTTTGACCGTTGATTGACCTGCTTTTGGGCTTCCCCTCTCCAATGAGTGCTTGGTAGCTTTTGGGCCTAGCAAGTTTTTAGCGAAGGGAGCAACTTTTCTCCCATCACCTCAATTTGATTTCGGAAGTAGAGCATGTTTGGTACTTGTTAGGAGGTGGAAATTTCATCTTTTTATTCAACATTAATGGACAGTATATATATCTTATTCTATAGCAAAAAATTATTGATGGCCACCTATGCACCTTTTTTAACACGTTGAGAGAAAAGTAATAATAATACTAATAATAATAATAATAATAAAATATTTTATTGGTAATCTGATAGTAAAAAAAGAGATAGAAAAAAAATATAAAGGGTTATATTTGTAGAAAGGAACTATATATTGCAAATTTTGACAAAAAAGAGACAGAACACTGTTGAACTAAAAAAAGACAGAACAGTAGTAATTTACAGTGCAACCAAATCAACATCATATTAGCGATATGATTCATTCGTACTATTGTTACCCAAAAAAAAAATGTACCCCTTGCGTTTGTCTCCACGGAGACAGCACGCAACACAACACACAAAACATACTGCAACTTAAAACACTTTCTTTTACATACTATTATTACACAAAAAACAGCAACAAATTCTCATGTCCATAACGTAACACAATTTCCCCATTCGCAAATATCATCAAATATGTCCACAATTAACAGTTTCCAAATTCAGCAGCTCCACAAATGTTGAAAACAACAAACACTTACAAAAGCAAAAACTCTCAACAATGAAAAAGAAATAGTGAACCATCTATGATTTTAAATTGCTATCTACAATCACAACTGCAATAGTGTAGATTTTGAAGTCCATCATAATTGCAATTTAGACATCCATATTTTTAAGCATTTTCTTGCAACATCAAAAATCTCTAACAACAAGATCACTTCAACTGCAATTTAAAACCGTCGATATTAAGATCTATCTTAATAGAAAAATGAAGAACTCCCGAAATCAAAAACATCCACATTTTCTGTACCCAACATTTGAATATTGTTATGCAAGTTATAACAATCTGGTGCTAGATTATTATTCTGCTCCCAATAATAATACCCATCATCACCACCGTTGAATGCGTTACCCTGATCATAAGACGTGGAGCTATTAATATCCGGTGGCAATGGAGGAAGCTCTATGCTGTTGGTGTTGTTAATATTGTTGGTAGCAGTAGAACTACTAACATCATCGTTAAAAAAAACTTGTTGGTTAAAATGGGAATTTCCATTATTGTTGTTTTTAAAACTAGCCTCCAACGTGGCAACAGGAAGTTGAGGAGGAATATTATTATATTTATTTAAATAATTATTATTTTCCTCCCCGTAACCGTAACCGTAAGAAGAGGAAGTTATAACAGAAACCGGGTTACAATTAACAGGAATCGGGTCGGGTTGAAGAACGAAGGAAACGTCATGCACATTATGATGCTGAAAAGTTTGTTGCGGTTGATCGGGTGAGAGGATAGGAGTAACAGAAGAACCGGGAGGGGTATCAGCGTAAACAAAATTAGTTCGAGCACGTGAACCACGCATGGCACGTGCGGCTCTATCGTAAGCTAAAGCGGCTTCTTCGGCTGTGTCGAATGTTCCTAGCCAGTGTCTTTCTTTCGTAGAAGGGTCTCGAATCTCGGCTGCGTATCTTCCCCATGGTCTTCTTCGAACTCCTAAGTACCTACCTCCCCATGCCGTTTGTTGTTGTTGTTGTTGTTCTTGGGTTGTCGTTTCGCTTGTTGTTCCTGTCGTTTGCTTCTTTTTACCTTTTGAAGGGTTCATTGTATAGGAACAAAGTTTGGTGGTTATGAGATAGAAAAATAAGATGATTTGGAAGATAGCTTACAAATGGAATGCAAGAAGTTTTTAGAGTATAGTACGAGTGGTTTTTGTTTTATGTTGTGGGGAGTTTTGCATGTTATTCCATGGTTTAAATAAGAGAGACCCTGCTTATTTAAATTGTCATTTTTACCCTTGCTTCTATGAATGAGTGTTGACACGTGCTGTTTTTTGTTTATTATTATTTTGTTTTGGTTGAAAATTATCCACACATATCATAATGAGTTTATATGTAAGCTTCATCATAATCTGCTTCACTGGTCTCATAATAATTGAGTAATTTATTTATTTATTTTTTTTTACGAATAATTGAGTAATCTAATCTATCATAAAAGGAAAAAGGAACAATCAAAGGGGAGCAACACAATCCAACTCTTCAACTGCTTTAAATTTTCATCCATTTACAAATTGTGTTTTAGCATGTAAAATATAGATTTTTTTATGTTAAAAATTATATTATTTCAAATACTTTTATTCATAATTTCATTTAAATTCTAACTTTTGTAAGGAAATATTATTTTTTTTGTAAGAAGTGAACTTTAACTATCAAATAATGGGAAAGAAGGATACGTGAACATAATTAATTAATTAATTAATTTTATTTTTTACATAATTAATTAATTAATTAATGTTATTTTTTTGTAACTATTATTTATTGATAAATAAAATTTAATTACAAATTATTTTAGTTACTGTTCGAAATTGAATTTTTTTAAATGATTCGGTTTTAACTAGAGTTTATCTACCGTTTCAATCTAATCCTTTATTTTATATGTAAATGTTATTTAATTATGGAGTAGAAAATATAATTAATTAATTGTATATATAGTGGGTGCGTGGCATAATTAGAAATCTAAATGGCCCACGATAAGCATGTTCTCCTAGATACCCCATTTCATGATTATTCCCCAATCAAATTAGTTCTGCTTTGATTTGAATTATTAGTTAAACTTAAATAAATAAAATAACTTCAATATTGTGTCTATAATGAGAATAAGGCAATAAGCCTCATATAGTCCAAAGTTGCTGCATGTGACTTTTCTATCAAATCATGGGATTGTACATGAACGAGGAACTAATCACACAATCTATTAAGATATAGAATACCATCTATAATTTTATTTTATCTTCAAGTCTTTTCTCATTAAATTTGATGATGATCAAAGGAAAGAAAGGAAAAAGGTTCATATGAATTGAGTTGCACATTCTGACGATCATTACAGGTGGGAGGAGCTCGATGCCTTTTTTGATGATTAAGTTATAAGCTAATTAAGATCTTTTAGAATAAACTACTTAGATTGATCATTAGTAATTATGTGGGTGCTATGTCCAATCTGCTCAATACTCTTCATTTGGCTGCATGCTTATAGGATGCATGCTATGCTATGATTTAACATTTGCCAAAACAAACTTTTTCTATTTTTTCATGTAAAAATAATTACTACTATAATTTTTTCCATTGCAAACTCAAGACCTTTTTTCAATCAAAATGAATTTCATATGCCAATTAAGTTTTACTGATAGAACTATATCAATTATGTTTTTTAATTAATATATACTAAATATTAACTTTGATAATGTTTATATGAAATAAAATAAGGATTTCATTCACTCACATGATCAATGTAAAAAAAATTAAAATTATTAATCATTTACAACTCTTAAATTATTAAAGTTTTTTTGCCTTTTATTATCATTATTTTTAAATTCACGCACATAATTGATTATGATGTATTGATCATATATAATTTTTACACTCTTATATATAAATTAAACTCGTAAAATCAAACTTATAAAACAACTCACAAAATAAAGTTATTAAAAATATAAACACTTCCAAGTGTGGGCGTGAATGAATAATATTTATTTACTTCCTTCGTTTCATTAAATTTTAAATTTTTGTAAATATATATTTGACTATTTTCAACTGAGTAAATTAGAGTATTTCAATATAATAATTAAATGAATTATTATTATTTTGTGTATGTGACTAATTATAGGTGGCTACACACTTCATTATTAATTTCATATATATGTATATAAGACTCAGTTTTAATGTTTTGATTAGGGGTGTATAGAACTCACCACAAACCTATCTTAGCTTGTAAGAAATCGGTTGAATTTGACTTGGTCACAAAAAAATATGGAGATAAAAATAAAGACAACATAGAAAAATAATTCATTTTGCGTTAGGAGATGGCCAAATTACTTTTATAAATAAATAATTATTTTATGTTATTATTGAAGCACTCTTTCTAATAAAAATTAGAGATCACTAAAATATTCATTCATTCAAATTAAAAGAACCACACGTCCACACATATATAATTTGTCAAAAATTGGAAAAGCATGCATCTATAAATAAATTTACAGCATCTAAATTAATAACATCAAACTGCAAAGTATCTACAAATTAGACAAAACTACATGTGCTCGAATTCTTATGTATTCAAATTTGCAATATTGGGGACATTGAATTCATCGATTGAATATATCTTTTACTAAAACAAAGTTAGTCTATTAGTCTAAATAAAATGAACATTGTAACATAATATAAAAATCAAACGTTGCACTTAACTGATGAAATAACATAAAAAAACATGAAGAAAAAATAAATTTATTTGAGAAGTACTTATTAAAATAAAAAGATAGGAAAGGTGATTTTAGACCCAAAACTGGTCCTAAATATTAACTTAGTAATTTTAAATTTTTAGTTTGACAAGTGATAATCAGCGATAATCATATATAATTTACGAGTTACTTTATTTTTAATTATTTTTGTCTAAAATATATAATAACCACTATTTGATGACTTGTTTAGACTAATTCATTGTCTCTGGTCAAATATTGGTATAATGAAAAAACCCGACCCAACAGCTCTAGTACACTTTAATTAATTTTGATTATAGATATACATAACTGTCCAATTTACCCGATCATTCACAAACAAATAATATGATTTTCTTTTTAAGTAACAAAAATTAACAATATAATGATCAGTTACAGAAATTAATGATTTTAATGGATATATTAGATGCCAATGAATTTCGGTTTTGCCGGTGTCATTTTGTTCTCTTCTTTTCTCCAAATAAATAAAATCAGTTACGAAATAATTTCGTGCATTAATTAATTTACTTATTTCTACTCTGAATTACTTATTGTGGCCTAAGATATTATCAAAAGGGTAGGTGGCAGTAACGATAGTCGTACGTTTCAGGGTGACAATCTTTCAAAGGAATTCAAGCAATTTATTAGATTATTGTCGAAGCTTAACTTTTATAACCTTTTTAATATAATAATAGGAGTTTAAGGAATATTATTACTCATCCATGTGCAACCAATGAGAGCCTTAAAGTCAATGATAAGTTCCACAGTCTTCCCATCTTTTTATTAACAAAAGTTCACTTTTTTAGGGTTCATATTTAATTTACTAATATATTTTCATGAATGATTTTAGAAAGTGCCACATATCCTTTTATTTTTATTGAAAAGTGTACTACCAAGCCATCCTAAATTTTATGATTTTCTCATATTAGGTACCTGAAAAAGTCTTATTAACTAATACTACTATTACTTTAAGCAGTTACAAAAATATAATAATATTTAAAATAAATTATTATAATTGATAACTAATATAAAACTAATTTATATTGATAGTGCATCATTTTTTTAGAATATATTTTTATTAATAAGTAAATTTAAATATATTTCTATGTACCACTAATTTTCCCTCTTTATTATTGTAAGTATAAAGTAATAATAATTGATAATAAAGATGTTAATTTAACCTTAAAATTTAATATTCAACGTATAAAAAAAATATTTTATTTTTAATGTGATGTTAATTATAGTTTTTAAATTTTGTATTATATAATTAATATTACATATACTACTCTTAGTTTAATATCTTTTACATTGTATTTACAGAGTACTTTAAAAAAAAAATCGACAATTAAAAAAGAATAGATGAATTATTGCAAGAAACTCTTTTGTTAGTTCCTTTTTAATAGTCATTTTAAAACTGATGTAGTACAATTACAAGGCACACACGCCTTGCGCATGTAAAAAGAATCGGCTAAACTACAACATTTTTGCAAAAAAAAAAAAAAATTTAAAAACTAATATTTTTTTAGGGGGTTTGATCTTATTGATACAAATTCTCTCAAAAATAATTTTTTTTTTAAATAATTTAAAAACCACTTTAAATGAAAAGTTGTTTTAAGTAAGTTATTTAAGAATATATTTTTCATCTAATTTTAAAATATATATATATATATATGTTATTACAGTTAATGTGACGTGCAAAATAGATTATGCTATTTATAAAATTAAAAAAACTCTAAAAGTTAAACTTTTAATCTTTAAACATCAAAATCATTTTAAAATAAATTCAGCACTTGATTGGTATAACTAATACGATGGAAAATTAAGAAGCGTTGATTTAAAGTTGTTTATGTGTTACAATTGGAATGACTCTTGGTGAGGAAGCACTCCAGATTGTCAAAAATGTGTGTCTCAAAAATCACTTAAATTGTAACAATATTAGAAGGTCAACACCCGCTGGTATATTTCCTCTTTCTGTGGGAATCCAAATTCAGGTTCACTTTATTATTAGCCTCTTCTCTTACACACATGTTGTTAATATATATTACTTTCTATCTAGTATAAATTAATTCGTTGTTGGCAAGGTCGAAAATCTTTTGTTCAATCAGCCGTAAAACTTTATGATGTAAAGTTAATTACGACTTATTTAACGTAAGTTACTTGATTAATTATTAACACTTATTTAGGTTAAATATTTACTGTAGTATAATAATAATAATAATAATAATAATAATAATAATTAATAATAATAGTGACAATAATAATATTTTAATAAGTAATTGGGGCATTAAGGATAGTAGGGTAGGATAAAGTTTAAATAGTTTATTTAAAAAATGCATGCATAAAGTTGAGAAATATATACTAATTACTAAACTTTCCTATTTTATTTGTCAAAAAAAAAAACTTTTCCTATTTTAAATTTACAAAGGAAATCAAATAAGGGGAAGCCATGTTGGGCAGCATGTGAGAAAAACACATAGGTAGTACCTTTCTTGAGGAAAACAATGGCTAGCTAATTCTAAATTAATTGTAGTGGAACTTTGACCAAATGTCTCATACCTAACAATGTTACGTACTTACATGAAGTAATTAGAAAATATTACGGGAAAATAAAGAGGGGAGAATATGGGAATGATGGAATATTAATTTTGGGTGTTATTTAATTAGTCTAGATGAATAATAGTATGATGATTTTATTTTTTTGTTAAGTGAGTTTTTACTTATTATAAATTTCATTATTTTTCTTTTGATCTTTATAAAAAAGATTTAATTTGTATTTTTTACTTCCTTGATTTTATACTAATTATTGTACATTCTTCGAAATTTTTAATAATTTTTTGTAATAATGTCTATGATGTATTATAAGAAATTTTTTTGGAAAAATTTAATTTTTTTTAACAAACGAACATTAAATATGATTTTTAAGCGTAAAAAACTTAAAAATTTATATTTAATTTATCATTTATTAAAACATTCTAATTTAAAATAGTATTACAAAAAATAACTTAAAAATTCAAATAACA
>JBBPBR010000006.1:50039183-50054069 GCA_037974775.1 Cicer pinnatifidum
CACTTATAACTCATAATATTTTTCAAATAATTCCTTCATTTCAAAATAAGTTTTATCCTAGATTGTTTCAAACAAATGAAAATTATCAAACTATAAATGAATAAATAAACATTACAATTTAATAAAATTATTCTTAATAACTATTATTTATTACTAACCAATGTCATAAATATACAGTAGATTATGATTTGAAATGTAGTACAAAAATATTAATAATTTTTTAATAAAAAAATAATGGAATATGATCACTTTCTTTAACTTATGCTCATCAAATATGTTTTAATTAATAATATCATATTCTGACCAATATCTTCGAGTATGACCAGTTAACAATATAGTCTGTATTTTCTTGATACTTTTTCAATTTTTTTTATGATATACCTCGTTATCACTTTTTCATACCGCTGGATATCAGATTTGTTAGTAATATATAAATAAAAAGAAATAAATTAATATTTTGATAGTGAGGTGTATTGCTAAATTTCATATTATTTTATAATATGAAGAAAAAAATGAAATTGATTGAAAAATTGCCAAAAAAATACGGATTATGTCAGTTAATATGTCATACTCGAAAACATTATCCAAATGTTACAAGTAACTTTATTCGATCTATGTAATTTAAAATTTGTGTTTATGTATTTTTATAAATTATATTAATTATATATATATAATTTATTTTAATTCAAAAAACAAAATTGAATTTATTTTTTGAAAAATAGCTTAAGGAAGTCGTTTTGCAAAACGCAAGCTTCTTTAAAGAAGTCGTCATTTGCAAAAGCGACTTGTAAGAAAAAAAAATATATTAGTATATAATTTTGAAAAGGGAGTAGATCGATAATTTCTTTTGGAAAATGAATTATGGGAAGAAAAAAAATCCACGGCATGACCATCTCAAATATATTTTCCATGGTTGAATTTATTAACTTTTTTATTTTAAAATATTGAGTGAATTAAAATATAGGAACAAATTTTGATTACAAAAAATAAAACTTTGCAGAATTTTAGACAATAAATAAAAAATTGTCAATTAAAAATTCGTTTATAATAGATTTAAAAAAAAAATTAATTTTTTAGATATTTAAAAAAAATGAGAATTTGGTATGTATTTGTTTATTGTTGTGAAAATCATTTTCTTTAAATCAATTATAAAAAATAAATTTTTTGAAAAACTATTAATTTTTTTTATTTTAATCAATTTTTATATTTTATTTTTATATTTTTTTTCTCCTAAAACTGTAATAAACTAACACAAACTTTTAAAAATAATTAGTTTTTCAAAATAATAATTATTTATAAAAAAAAACTTATAACAAATGATTATTTTAAAAATGGCTACCAGTGTTGTAACTTTTAGTGATGTTTTTGCATTCTATGATTTGTTTTTAAAAAGTATGATACTTTCATTTTCCACAGTGTCGTTATACGGATAAAATCCACATATGTATGGGCCTATCGTTTTTCCAAGTTGTAATCAACAAGGCAACGTCTCCATGCTGAATGTATTTCAAAGTTTTTTTTTTCATCTCTAATTTTTTTTAAAAAATCTCTAAATTTTATTTAAATTAATTAATTCAAAAAAATATATTTTACTCGTTCGAGTCGATAAATAGAAATATTTATTTTTATGTATTTGAAAATATTGATAATAGAAGAAGACATCCATTATCTTTTTATCCATTGAGCTATATGATTTTCTTTTTGTCGTGTAATAACATTGATTGGGTTGGAACATATATTCTATTTATTTTTAAGCAAAGCCACAAGTGATGTTAGTTAATTATAGAAAAAAAGGAAGCAGAATTCCACTTCACTGATGACCAATTAATAGACGCAATCACTTTATGTAGTCTACAGCGTGACTTATGAGAGAGACACATTTAAGAAACCATGGTCATGTGAAATAATATATAATGGGACTTATTTTTAACCAAGTGACTAGTATTGCCAATAGCTATTTGTTTAATTTTGATTTGGGGAAACTATTTTGTCACTATATATAGTTGGTATTAGAAACTAGAGAGCTCGATGTGATAGCATCCACGTGCTTTGATTTTTCGACAATCCATGACGTAGGATTATCAAGAGAACAATATGTTTTGCACCTACGAAACAAAGCTTGAGACAAAAATTATAAAATATTTTTTAACTTATTATCGTGTTTGGTATATAAGTACAGTAGTATATATGGTTAAATGTGATATAAGGTATAAGAATTAAACCAATAATTCTATCTAACTCAATTAAACTGATTTTTTCTTTAAAGTCTCTAAATTAAATTAAATCAATCGAATCGACATCTATTGATTAAGGTGTCATTCAAAACTATTTTTTTTTAAAACTAAATCATTATATATATTTTAAAGAAAAACTATCTAGTGGTAAAGCTCAAGACGTTTCTTACATGATTTCAAGTAATTTTCAAAGAATAAATAAGAATGATTTAAGTATTTCAATATTAAATAAAAATTTAATTATCTCTTTATATATATATATTATTTAAATATTTTTATTAAGTGATTTAATTATCTAATTTATAATATATAAAAATATGAAATCTTAAAATATTATGTAATAGATTGAATATTGATTGTGCGCGTTCCATATAAATTTTTATTAGGGATATTTTTTCTAAGTTTTTCTCTTTCATTTTGATCATAGTAGATTTTACATACTTCGTAATACCCATAAAATAAATAGCTAAGAACTAACTAAATTATGCAATAATGATACCTGCACATATATAATTCAATGTTTGACTCTTTAACTTTTAGGAGATAAAATTTAAATACCAGACAGTTGTAAAATAATTATTTGTGTTATTGTTGTTAATAGTAATTTTTTTCCTCAATTTTATTTAAAAAAAAAATACTTGCACGCCAACCAAATACGAAGTATGTACACTTAATGGGATAATTCAAATTAGAAATTTTATGAGTTGTGTTATTTGAACATTTGCATGGAAATTTTTAAGAAGTTTGTAAGAGAATTTTTATCGTTGTTTTAGGAATTTGGAGGTGTAGTGTGATTGCATGCAGTCACGTGAATTCGATTGTCTGATCAAGATCGAACAATCTAAATTTAAAAGTAGATTTTAATAATTTTTTAAAATAAATTTTTTTACTTTTAAATTTGAGCCGTCAAATCTTAATCCGACTGAAATCACATAATTGCATATAATCATTACAAGAATTGTGACTCGTACAATCCAAGTCCTTGTTTTAGCTAAAAAGAGGCTATGTATATTAGGTATTTCATTAGAGTAATGAAAGAAGGGTAGATACTAGTAGGGAGAGTAGCTCTATAAACAATTTCTAGTTAGTCCAGTCGTACCTCACTTTTTTCATACCTCAATTAATAAATTATATTAAAATAAATATAATTCATCTAATAAATAAAAATGTAGTGTTGGATTGGAGAAATTAAAAGTTTGATAAGTACTAATTTTAAAAATTATAATTAGTGATATATAACACGTACTGAGAATGTTCTAAATATAAATTATGTTACGGACATCGCTCATTTTTTAAAGATTAAAGTCACCAAACTAAAAATACAAAATTGACTATCTAAATATGAACTCGTTTTCTTTGTAAAAAAATTTGTTATTTTATTTTTAAAATTTGTGATAATAAAGAGGTATGAAGTTTTCGAAATCAGCAATTATCTATATTTTTAGATTAATGAAAATGTCAAAAAACTTGTTTTTATTATTTTTAAAAATGTATCTTTATTAATTAGTATTTTATTTTCTTTACATTACAATAATTTACCTCAAGAGTTTCTCATCAAAACAAAATTAACACACAATTTAATTAGAAAATAAAGCACTACTTTTCCAAAATAAACAGGACCTAGATTTTCAAGTCTATAATAAGAACTTTTCATTTCCAAACTCAAATATTCAGAACTCTACCAAGCCCATGATGAGAGAAGTAAAGGGACAAATAACGTATGTCCTCAGATAGAGATTGAGCTAATTTAAAATAGCACTATAGCAAGTGCCAATATAAGAATGACGTTAATACAATCATATATGAAAATATAATATTATATGAGTTTATTTGGTTGTTGGAATCGAACACATTATTTTACATTATATTATATATATAACCTCAAGTTTTTCATTTTTTTAATTGACGTACATATACTTTGATTTTTTCTTTAAATTCTATATCTTGGGCCTTTACTCGTACCTATTCATCGTAGCATTTAAACTAGGCAAAATACCTGAAAATTTAGAATATAAGTAACCCAGCAAATAAAGGATGCAGGAGATGTTGAACAAATGGAACTATCAATTTTAAGAGTAAGATGATTTTATCTAAGCAACTAATTATTACAAATTACAATTACAAAATCAGATCCTAACACTGTTTCGTATGCTTCTCTATCATACAACAAAATCTGCTAATGTATGTGAAGCTTCATTTTAGTTTATGAAGCACCGTGCAGGACAAACCAATTTTGTCCTCCCAAGAATTTTGAAGAAAGTAATGTTATTTATATAAGAATGAATTCAGACAATTGTAACAATAATCAATTGTTGACTTTATTCTTGTCATCAATGTCTTCACTGCAATAGCATTCCCAACAATTGCCAACGGTCAGCCATGTCAATAATAGTTGTCAAATGAAGCAGTAAATTTCTTCACTCTAAATCCAAACTTTTTTTCATAGACTCATAAACCATGTAAGTGATACTTGCTGATGGGACAACTTTGAGCAAGTTGGGAAATATTCCTTTGTAGAAACCCCTAAATCCTTCATGTTCCAAGGTTTTTCTGAATACATCAGCCATTCCTTTATAAGAGCTCTGGGCCTGCATTCTGTAATCAGAAGCTGTTTTACATTCTACTTTTGATAGATAGCCAAATTGGTTGAAGATACAAGATAGTTTTCTAACAAATAACATAGACAATTTACAGCCAACACTTACCTTGTTCTAACGACCTGTAATGGGTAAACGCATGTTGCTCCAAGAGCTCCTGATACCGTCCCACATCCTAATTGTACCAGAGGGCCAGGTTCTATAGAAAATCGCAGAATTTTAACACACAACTGAAGGCAATACCTGATACCGAAGATAACAAACAAATAAGTTTATTGTTTTTACAATTTTACCTCCATCCTGAATAATATACTTTTTGGACATCTCCTTCAAGGTTTCATAAGCAGCTAGATCTATCCCCGCATACGGGATAATCCCAAGAATAGAAGGAACCAATCCCCTATAAAAAGCACGGGGTCCTTCTTGAACCCATATATCTTTTGAAAGGGTTCCAAGACTAGGAATTTTTCCACTTGCACAAGTAAATGTTTGTAGTCGTGTCTTCACAAGATCCATAGGATATATCGCAGTTTGAGCTACAGCTCCTGCTATACCACCAGCCAGCAGCCGCCCCATACCTCCAATATCGGCTTTCACTTCTCCACCTTTAGCATCCACAATGAAGGTCTTCATCATCTCATAGGTATAAAATCTAATGGCACTCTCAGGGGCCACCTTAAGAACATTTAAGCCATTGCCTCGAAAAAATGCTAGTATACCACCTTCTTTCCAAATATCTTTTACTGCAGGCATTATTCGAGCTTGTGTTGTTTGGACTTGCAATACAACCTTTAGACGGTCGAGAGGTGCAGTTGCAGTGCGTGATGCAGCACCTGCTACTCCTCCAGCAATCAGATACCTACTTGCATGAATGTGCTTACCAACACCAGCGGGAATAATGGTATGCTCCCCAATATCAACCATGCATATCCGCTCCAAATAATGGTAAATGTTCTCAATAGTTGCCTCGTGAGGGTAAAGCAGCAGAAAGTCCCTCCATTCCTCAAATGTTATAACACCATTATGATCCTTGTCAACACGCTCAACAAAATGAGCAAGTTCCTCGTCATCAATTTTAATCCCTGAAATAGAGAGACTGGTGTGGTTTATAGAATGAACCAACTACCAAAGCATGTCACAAACTAAGAAAGTCTAAATCATATAACAAGAATAAACTAAACTTAGATACCTTATATGTTATATCTAACTTCAACTTTGCAATCAAAAGTAGAAATCAAATGGGCTTATATTGTGTAGGTTGTCAATCATTAATTCATGACACATGAAAATAAAATGGGAAACTGGAGTGGTTTGCCAATCAAACAATAAGGACAGATGGAGTTAAAATTAAAGTTACACAGCGCAATTGATAAATGACATGTCAGTGTTCACTTATGAGTATGACTACTGATTAAAAGAACCTATAAAAACAGGTGTGAGAAAATGTCACTTTTAACATATGGTTTTCTTTCTCCCCTTCCTTCCGACTTTCCACAATGCAACTGGAGTTTTAACGGCATGCAAATCTTATACATAAATTGCCTCAACAGGAAGGAATATGCCAAAATGTGTATTGCACTTATCATTCTATCAGAAAACGCAATCAGGCTTCTCTTATACTGACACAAATTTCTAAGATGATACACTTAGATAAATCACAATATGTCAACTTTACATTGTTACACTATATTAAACAGTCCAACAAGTCAAACCATCCCAGGCAATAATCATCCAAATTATGCATTGTTACTGAGCTAGCTTACCCAAATTATGGGTTAAAGGCCAAGCCAGCTATGACAGCGTACAACCCATAACCAAATACCCTGCAGTCATATAAGTTCGCGCATTCACTACAGTCAGCAAATCAAAACCGTTGATTGAAATACAGATGACTCGTATTCCAAGTTCCTAACTTAAACTCAATTTACCGTTCTGATTTATTAAGTCAACCAGTATCCATTCAACTTCCAATTTACTGACTGAACGCATGAATTTGTGACCACGGGTAATCTGAGTCCATGGGATCCATTGCAAAACAAGTGTCATTACATATTGTATCTCAAACTATCATACCAGGCAATATAAACATATGAGTTTAATTTTGATGCAATGTCTGGAGAAAAACGTTTTACACTATCAAGCAACCACAACCAATGTGACTTTTAATATAGTTATAATCAAAGTCATGCATTTTTAATCAATGTGACTTTTAATATAGCTATAATCAAAATCAAGCATTTTTAATGATTCGACAATTATAATTGATTGACAATGTAAAACATATTTAACTTAACGTGTAGGTATGCTAATTAAATCTAAAATGTAAAAATACAAATCAAAATCAAGAAAAAGTAAAACAACCAAACAACTAAGAAATCAAAAAAATTGGAAAGCGAATTATAAAATGAAAAAAAAAAAGGCAACAAAAGAAAAGACATGCCTGCTCTTACAAGTGCCTCCCAAAGCTCCTCTGGCAAAATGCAACCATTATGTTCAACGTCAATAGCTTGAAATATACGGTAAAGTTCAACCTCTTTATCATCCATATACCTCTTAAATTCAACAAAATCAACACGGTCATCTTTGTTTGCATCACAAGCATTCAACAAATCCGTAGCATATTTATACTCAGACGGAATCTCAAGAGCAGATAAACCAGCTTCAATGTGTGAAAATTCCAAATAACCACGATTCTCCTTATCGAAGAAATTGAAAAGGCTTCGAATTCTCTTATCCCTTTCTTCCTTCGTTTCCTGTGATGCTAACAAAACATGATCCATTGTTACTGGACCTGGTTTCTTCACAGGGTTGCTACGCTCTTCCTTCGGCTTTAACCCCATTGATGATGCAATTAATCGAGATTCAAATTTTACGCTGAAATGAAGAGGAAAATAGTTAGTGAAGAAAAACGCGGTTTTGAAATAAGTGTTAATAACGCGATTGGATTCGAGAACGCTAATGTAAGTGATAAAGTGACATTAATGAGGATCGAATAAGAGAGACATATGGCATATTCTTTTTAACTTTATGGCGATTGGTGAATTCGATAATTAAGCGTCGAATTGGGAATTCAGCGAAATGAAAGAGTGTAGAGAGGAGAATTTTGTTTACCGTTTTGAAAAAAGAAGTTGTTTTGTCGATGTTGTGGTTACATGGAGATTGAGGAGTGAGATTAATGGCGGCACCGAAGAGGAGGATCTCCGGCGATGATGGATACGACGGTGAAGGTCGTCATCGGGGAATAGAAGTGTCTGTGTGTTGAACGAATAGCTGTTGAACACATAAAATAAGAATAAATAATAATAAATAAATTACATGAAAGCAATAAAGAATGTGATTATGATTTATTCGGATTCGGACACGGTAAGCGTGAGATGTAGAAAAGTTTGGAGTTGGAAGCTTTTTTTTCTTTTTCTTTTTTATTTTTTTATTTTGTTGGGTATTGTTCTGGGCACATTTGGTGGTGGTAGTGGTGTGTTAGATATTAATATTATTGGTCTGTTGATATTTTCGGCCTCACAAAAACATAAGAAAAAAAAAATAAAGTATTTTTCTTGGTCTATAAATTATCATTTTGGTACTTTATACTACCAATTATACATGATATTAGAGCTTTTGAATTCTAGTTGGGCTGGCCCAGAAATGATAGTTTTGATGTTGGGCTGCCGCAACATTATGTTTCAAGTCTAAAATTGGATGTTGTATTTCCACCATTGAATTTATATCTCTTATTTAAAGTTTTTATCTCTTAATTTATTAAAATATTCTTAAATATACAGTAAAAATTAAAATAAATTTAAAAAAAGTAATTTTTTTTCTTAAAATTTTCTTGTCACAAATTTTATTTTCGGTAGTTATTTTTCAATATTTTAAATTTTATTTTTGACATTTTTAGAAGTTAATTTTATTCAAAAATTTAAAAATCCAATAATTGTTCGGTATTGAAAAAAAAAACTATCAGAAAAATTCTCAATTGAAACTCTCATAAATTTCATTTTAAGTATTGAAAAATAAATTTTAGAAATTTTCGGTACCATTTCTTTTTATATTTTTTCATTTATTTTTTTTTTCACTAAAAAATATAAAAGTCAAAGTATTGTAAAACATTCTCGAATTTGACCTCCTATACAATCTAATAGGAGAACTGTTGTCATCAATCAAAACATTGTATCAATAGTTAAGATTAAAAGGACCGTTAACTAATAATTGTAAAGAATGTCATCCATTCATTAAAGTTTTGAAAGATTTTGTAAGGATTGATCTACGAATGAACAAATTAATAACTTGCAAATATGATTTTTACGCTAGCTCCTATAACATAACAGTATCTAAAGTGACTTTTACTGTGAAAAATAATATAAATGTAAAAATGACTTGTGCTGTGGAAAACATCTACTAAAACATTGTTACATCTTCCAAATTGAAAATGTTAAAAACAAATACATACTAATAACACATTATACATACTGTTAGATTGATGCTGCATAGTGAGTGCGGCAAGGAGGAGGATGAAATCAACTATACAATTCACAATTATTCTACCACATTCCCTTTACAATTATTTATTTACTTGTTGCAAGTAACTAATTTTCTAATGCATGTTTAGCCTTCTCCAATGCTTCCTTTGCTGCAATTTTCTCTGTGTCTCTCACCACAAATTTTTTCCTTGCTTCTTCTGCTTGTCTAGCTTTATCTTTGATGGTTACGTCAACCTCCAACATTCTTCTTTTTAAATCGTCGAGTTGAGTCTCTACCTTCATTGTCTCCAACTCACAAAACTTCAACTCATTTCGTTTTTCAAAAAGCATGGCCTCGAGACGTGAGATTTCTTCGCAAAGTGAATTTCTCTGCTTATTAGATACCTTGAGCAAAGCCTCGGTCTTCATATGGTCATCACAGATGTTAGCCAGTCTCATTTTCTCCTCCTCCAACAATTTATTATGCTCCTCCAAAGTTAGGGAATTTACCATGGAGTTGTCGATTTTTGACATCGATGAGAGGTTGATGAATTCCCATACATAGTCAGAAAACTGTTTACACTCAAATCCTAAAGCATTTAACAAATAGAAAGTGGCTTCTGCTGTCTCTTTCATAACCTCGTGCTTACTAGGATCCAAATCTTCGAGATCGTTGAGAAGTCGCTGCTGCCTAAATATCGCCACTTCTTGTATCTGTGCCTTTAGCTTGCTTTCACTTCCTGGTGATGATTTATTGGGGCTTACTACATTGGTCGACAGTTGGGTGCATTGATTAGTACTCTTAATAGCAAGGTCATTGCATTCACTTTGACTATTGAGAGTACTAGTTTGTTTGGTTTGTTTAGGAACGACTGTAGGGTCATCGAACGACGGAAAAATACCTGTAACGATTGGAGACAAAAAAACAATGTGAATAATGCAAAATCGAAGCGGACAGTACACAAACAAATGAGATTCGGGAAACCATACTATCAGCAGAAAAATGGCTGAGGTTGAGGGGATTTCAAACTTTGAGTTGGATGAAAGAAAATAAGGCGACCTAACCAACGCATTTGACAAGAACCTGCAATAAGATCAAGAGAATTTCTACATATGGCTTCTTTGTTAAACAATTTTTTCAAGGAGATATGCTTGTACTACTGTCAAAATTCATTTTTGACTATAGCTTAAGATGACATTTAATCTTACGGATGAGCGAGATAGGCAGACACAAAGCAAGTCAATAAGAGATGCCTTTCCTATAATGTTAACCTATTATGACTTTGGTTCAATGCTCAAAAGAATAGCACCACTAAATAAAACAATTGGTTGCAAGGATCTGGGATTGGATGTGTAAAGGAGGGAGAAAATTCAAAATGACATAACTTGCCTATGGAAGTAGAAGCAGAAAAATAAAGAAAAAATGGAAAGAGTATATGTTTCTCAAATCTAGAAAATCTAGAAAATCAGAAGAAGAAGAAAAAACAGAAATAGTACCAAATGATCCACCTTCAGCCTCAATAGCCGCCCACGAGGCTAAGTTGTTCAATTCTAGATCATCCTCAATTTTCGGAAAACCGACATGTTTTGAATTGGCCACCTCAATTGGTGATCCTTCACATTTTCCCTCAGGAGTCTCAGATACAGCCACAGGAGAAGGATTCACATAACTGTCCGTTATTCTCATCCTTTTGGTCGTTAATATGAAATCACTTCCCTCACCCATATCATTAGCTAGGTCGTTGCCAGCTGTATCATTCTGGTCTCCCTCCTGAAATTCATTGAGAGATCTGTGCTTGCTTTGTCGGATAGGATCAATGCTTGCATTATCAACCACTTCATCCATGCTTGCATTCTTGAGTAGTTCATCTTCCCACACACGGTAACCACAAGATCCATGATTCTGTTTGATAGTAATAAGATTATATAATATATAAGCAAAAATAAATAGATCACAGTAAACAAATTCTACAGAGGGAAGAATCCACAAAATCCAATATATAATTGAAAATGATATTCACAACACAAAAAGATCAAAAGCTTCACAACACATAGAACCAAATATAGTAAAATTGTAAATTAAAAAACAAGCATAACACCATACCGGTTTAATGGGGCAAGCAAAATAGTACTTAAACTTATTTGAGCCCAGTTCAATTTCCTTCATTTTTCTACAAACTCCAGCTCCACATTCACACTCAGGATACTTAATCAACGGAGGATGCAAATAACTCTCATCGATGGGATCATCACACCACTGAACAAAATTAATAGCACTACAACGTGCACCCTAAAATAAAACATAGTAAATAAAACTTTAAATCACTAAAAATCGAATCTTTAAGGTGTTAGTGACATACCCTTTTGATGGGACATGCAAAATACTCTCTCCCAGGATTTTTATTACTTTGAGAAGTTTTGACATCACAAAAGCCATGACCGCAACGACAATAAATTTGCTTCATAGTTACCGAAGGGTCGTTGTTTGACGAAGAGAAAAATGATTTATTAGTATTGTTGTTAGAATATTTGAGAGGAGAAATCCCAAGAGCACTGACCTTGTTGGTGATAGATGTTGATTCATCATTGTGCATTGTGAGTTAAAGGGCAAGGAAATGATTTTTTAGGAATGATTGGATGAAGTTGAAAATGGATGGTTCTTGAAGGTTGTGAATGAAGAGAGGTGATTTTTGATATTTTGTTTTAAGAGTGGAAAGTGGTGACCAAGAGACATTGAAAATTGGTGATGTTTAATTAGAGTTGAGGTAATCATAATTTGATTTGAGTGTCATAAATAAAATAAGTTCAAAACTATATACGTACTGTGAGTATTGTCTTATACCTTTGGAATATGAGTCGGATTATCTCTAAATATCAAATTAGAGTCTGCAAAAGAATAGAGGGGTGATTGATTGAGTGATCGGTGATATATGGAACTGAGTTTTTCCTATAAAAATTAACCAATTATATAATGAAATAAATCTTATTTTCATATTTTTCCATTTTATATATTTATTTAATATTTTATTTTCTATTTATATCATTTTTTTATATTTTAATCTCGCTCGTGTGTTAATTGACTTTTTGGTATTTATTGGTAGTAATTTTCTTCTAACAGCATCGAATACTATATTTATGTATTTTTTCTGACAAAACTTCAAATGTCGTATTAACTGTATTGGTGGAGTTTAATTCATCTTATTAGACTCAAATTTATTGATAGAAAGAAAACTGAATTATTATGAATTAAAAGTATTTATGTAGCGACATTGATAATATCTTATTTTTTGGTCAAATTACAGTATTAATATATTAAATTATGTATATTATAGAATTAAAATATTTAAAATTGTATTATTGAATATTATTAAGATTTAAGTGAAATGAAAGAGAGATTTTGTCAAAAAAAATAGTGAAATAATTTCTAAAAGTTATTAATATATAATATTAAAAAAAAATCAATTATATTTAATACAGAAAATTCAACCGTATTAATTGCAATACACGTGGCGTGTTAGTTGAAGAGGGGCATATTCGTGAGGAGTCTAAAGTTTTAGGGATATTAATTATTTTTTACAATATATATATATATATATATATATATATATATAATTATATATATTTTAAGTTAAGGTATTTATTAAAAAATTATATTATTTTATTAAAATAATTTTAAATAAAAACTTATTCTCAATCTAAATTATATAAATTGAATGGATTAATTTTTATTATCAATTGTCTCAAACAATCGACTCATTTAATAGAATATTTAATCAATAAGAGATTTTTTAAAATTTGTTATATATTGAAAGATTTTGATTATTTTCTATAAAAATTTAAAATTACGTAGCAAAAATCTTAAAACTTATTATAAATGTGATTATTTTTATTATTTTAATAGTGAAATTATCTTTTAATAATTAAATCAAAATAAAGGTTTTTACAATATTGAGTTATCTTAAGGCATTTTTCTATTTTCTTGATGTTTGCATATCTTATAGATAATAGTAACTATCTTATTAATGTTGCATCACTTGAGAAAAGTTTCGTGAAATTGAAATTGTTAAAATTTTATCTACAATCTAAGTAAAATAAATTAAATAGTATTGTATTGATTTTAATTTAAAATGATTTTTTAAATAATCTTGATTCTAAACATATTGTTAATAATTTTGAAGAAAAAAATGCAAAGATGGTGATATTCAAATATTAATATGTGAATGAATGTGAAATAGCTAAATATCACAAGAAAGTTGGAGTTTGAATTGTGACATCTTGCTAAATTTTATTTCTTACACTTAATTTAATATATTCATTAATAATTTTGGTATCAAGAAATTTAAGAGACTTTGGAATTGGTGATGAAGAGATTTTGGAATTGATGTTGTTTGGTTAGAGTGTTGAGTGATCATAATTAGATTTGAGTATTATAAATAAAACAAGTTCAAAATGACAAAAGTACAACGTTTGTGAGTGTTACTAACATCGACAGTAAATTTGTTTGATAGTAACCGTTGAATGATCGTTGTTTAATAAAGAAAAAAATAATTTATTGGTATTGTAGTTAGGGTATTTGATAGGACAAATCCAAAAGCAATGACCTTGTTGGTGACATATGTGGATTCATCATTTTGCATTCGTTTAATAATGCTTGGATTTAAATGGTAAGGAGATAATTTTTGAGGGGTGGTTGGATGAAGTTAAAAATGGGTGGTGGTTTAAGGTAGTGAACGAGGAGTGGTGATTTTTGACATTTTATTCTGTGGATGGGAAGTGGTGATGAACATAGGTTGGAATTAGTGTTGTTTGGTTAAAGTGTTGGGTGATCATAATTAGATTTAAGTGCTATAAATAAAACAAGTTCTACACGAACAAAGTACAACGTTTGTGAGTGTTGTTTTACTTACCTCAAAAGTAAATTTATTTGATAGTAACCATTAAATGATTGTTGTTTGATGAAGAGAAAAAATGTTTATTGGTATTATAGTTAGGGTATTTAATAGGAAAAAACCAAGAACAGTGACCTTCATGGTGACGCATGTGGATTCATCATCTTGCATTCGTTTAATAATATTTGGAGTTAAAGGGTAGGGAGATGATTTTTGAGGGACGGTTGAATGACGTTGAAAATGGGTGGTTGAAGATAGTGAATGATGAGTGATGATGCTGCACTCTTCTCAGTGTTCACTACGTCAGTAAATATATAAAAGTTTGATTTGGACATAACATTGGGTTGGTTTGGGCCCAAATACAACAACTAGCCCAAAGTAAAATAAAACTATTACACCCACCAAAGTCCGCACATCAACATGGTTTGGACGAGTCGCGGGTTTTCGGGTTAGCGAGTAAAATGATTGGGTTAATTTGGTTTTGCTCATAAAAATATTAGGCCAAATTTTTTTTTTTTTTTTTTGTCTAGGCTCAATTTAATCAAAACAGATAAACAACAAATTTAACAACAACAAAAAATATATATATTTATAATTTGAACTCAGATCTAAAAACAAAAGCAAAAACTCAGATCTTGCATTTACCTATTGCGTTTGGGGCATCTATTCTCCATTTACAAATGAGAAGAAACAATGGTGGCTTTACGCA
>JBBPBR010000006.1:50062500-50077169 GCA_037974775.1 Cicer pinnatifidum
TCTAAGTAAAATAAATTAAATAGTATTGTATTGATTTTAATTTAAAATGATTTTTTAAATAATCTTGATTCTAAACATATTATTAATAATTTGGCAGAAAAAATGCAAAGATGGTGATATTCAAATATTAATATGTGAATGAATGTGAAATAGCTAAATATCACAAGAAATTGAGATTTAAATTGTGACTTATTTTTAAAATTTAATTCTTAAATTTAATTTAATATACTCAAGAATAATTTTGATATCAAGAAATTGAATAACCAAGACGTTTTGGATGAGTTAAAATTATAAATAAGAAAACTAAGTATAATATTAAGTGATGTGTGAATGCTTGATAAATAAAAGAGAGGGGATAAAAAAAACCACAAAAGAGAACTATATTGATTATCTTAATTTAGGTTATGTCAGGTCATCACAATTTGTGAGATTCTACACTAATATGCTCAACATGTAACGTTCTTTCTTTGCACTTTATTCATTGATCACACTTTATCAATTACAAACTGTCATAACTTGAAGTTTTGTTTGAGATAAAAGTTTCATAACTTGATCTTTTTAGATAAACAAGTGTAGATAAATTGTTAATTGAACTTTTTCCTCCGTCTTCTAATTTATCTTCATTTTATAGAAGAAGAAAGACTTAAAATATTTAGTTTATTTTGAATATAGTTGTCAAACAAACTTTTTATTTGCAAGTAGTCTGTCTAAAAATTCTTCAAACTCATACGTTATTCTTTAAGTTTTGAGGGAAACTTAGGCGCGAAGGCAGAATATATCCGTTGGGACAGAGTTAGAGTAATAGGAATGCATATGTTTCATGTCAAATAGTGTTTTTAGTAGTGCACTTGAGTACTTTCTACTTGCTTCTGTCTAATTAACCTAAAGATCAAAATTGTATATCAATCTTCGTGTGTTTTTTCAAGTAGACTTTCACCATTTGACTTTTTGAAACTTAATTACTTTTGGAGGACACATGTGCGAAATATATCATTCTAGAGCAAATTTTTAGTGATAAAAAAACTGATTTATTTGTCTCTTGTCTTTTAGTAAGACATTTAGAATTTCTACAATTATTATGTCATTAATAAGATTTTGACATTCATTTAAGAATTCTTCAAAATCATTTCTTACTTCATAAAAAGTGTATTATTGTCTTGATATACATGATATGAGTATGTATTTGATAATGAAAACAACGTTGCTTTTTTAAAAAAGTGAACACACGATCTTGCATGAATATGAATACTTTAACGTATAATGAATGTACATAGATTTTTTTTTTTTAAGAAATTATCAATTTTTTTAAATACAAAATATTTAAATTATTAGTCTATTTGAAAAAAAGATAAAATATACTTGAAATATATTATTTTTATCTGTTGTGATTTGAAAATAAATGCTTAAGATAAAATATTTAATAATACAATAAATAATTAATTTATTAAATAAATATCATGTGTACTATTTTATTTGAAGGAAAAATATATACGTAAATTATCAATAATTTTCTACAGACAACTTAAACTTTACCTATCCAAAAATTAAATGGAATGATTATAAAAAATAAAATAAAAATAGCAAATGGAGCGATAATTGGTCTACTAATTTGTTACTCGCGAATTATGACAACAAAAATTGCTTAGCGAGGTTAAGTTACGAGTGTCTCTCTTTTTTGTCCTTTGTTTGGTTTTTGGAAGTTGAGGCTCTTCAAATCAAATCCGGTCTACTACTACTACTGACTCCACCGTATCAATTCATCACTACTCATTCAGGTATATATATATACATACTTCCAATTAATCTCATCTGTTCACCACCTTCCATCATTGTATGGATTTTGCACAATACAATTTTCAATGTTTAGATACTAACTATTGTATTACTTCCTTTGTTTTGAAATTTAAGTTGAGCACCACATGTTTGATCAAATGACTCAAATGCTGCTGCATCTTTATAGAAAACTTCTTAGATTCTCTCAATTTTCTGCTCTCGTGTTTTTCCTTTACAAAACAAGCTGTGTCGCTTATAATTTCATTTCCTATATTTCAATAACTATAAAATCCCGTACACAATATTGATGAATTAGGTTATTCCCTCTGACTTTTAGTCAAGTCATACATACATAGTGTATGTTTGGTTTCACTGTGAAAATGGCAAAATCACGGTGACTCACCATGATTTGTAATCCCACCACGAAACTAAATAAGCATATACTCCTTTTGTTTACAGGCAAATATAAGATTAATTGGCATTATTTATTGGCATCATACTGCTAGGAAACCCCCACTGTTAGTCGTAGTTAGATAGATGAGAATTAGAAGATATAAATAATAGGAGTGAAAGAGAAGGGAGGAAATTAGGAATTATAAGTAAATTGGGGCATAAGGAGGTGTAGATCCTTGACGTTTTCAATATTGTAGCAGTTTTGGATTTGATATTATATATAAACGTTTGTGTAGTGAAAGACTTTGAAAAATCTTTGGATTTTAATGGAAAGAACTGTATGTAGTTTCCCTGACATGTTTCTTCTGATTTTTAATTGCAAATCTTGCTTCAATTCTCTTCTCTTTGATTATATTCATTCTTATGTTGTTCCTTAGATCCAAGAGCTTTGGTGATATGATGCTGATAACATGCAACAGAATCTCATGATTAGATGTTGAAATGAATTTATTCCTAATATTTAGATTGAAAAAAAATTTGTTATTAAAAGTTGGCCGGTCAAGAGAGTGGGCTAGCCCTTCCCATTTAAAGTGTCTATTTTTTAACTTAAGGCCCATAAGCCAGGGTGAATGCGCAGGGTTTATAGATTTTATGGCCTTGACCACATGGGCTACACAGTCAAGGGGGGCAGATCAGCCCATATTGAGGTTTTATGAATTTGGTTCTTAAACATTTTTTTGTTTCTTTACAATTTCAAAGTCAAGTGGGTCTAAGAGGCGTTTCAATTCAATGGCTATTTCCTATGTTCACATGCTTCAATCGGCCGGAGGTTTCCAGAAGTGCAACCTCTCCTTTTCCAGCCATGGCTATCCCAGAAGCAGTTCCAGGACCCACCACTTAGCTTTTGCTTCTATGCATACATCTGACCCTAAGGTACTTCCATGTCAACTTACTAACTAGTTTCTTTCTTGCATTTGGACATTTGATTGCTTTGATTAACATGTTATTTAGACAATGGGCAATTAGAGCGCTTGAGGAAATAAGGGGGTTTGTGGTTTGTCTTTCGTCTTCATTTTTCAGTTGATATGTTTTTGCAGATAATTATTATAATACCCGTTTGTTTTAACTTTTTTTGCTGATTTTAAAAATAATTGATTCCATACATGATTGAGAATCATCTGATAAATTTCGCCTCTTCACCATGAGACTGAAAATGTGGTAGATCCGAAGTACATACTAATAATTCTTTTTGATCTTGAACAAATCAATTTTATTTATCAACCATCATTGTTGCCTTCTGGTATCTTTAAATCTTTGGTTCTGTTTTTAGTTTCTAAAATTTTTATTTAAGTTGTGAAATAACCTCACTTAAGTCCAATTTATATTTCATTGTTAAAGTTGGGTAACCATTTAGTTTAGAGGCATCAAGTCCCCAAATTCTTTTTACATTTTCAGAGTCATTGTAAATGTGCTGTTAATACTAGCAAGAAAGTTCATCACTCCATCCTTTGATTGCTTATGAAATGTCATGGCATTTGTTGTTTTCATTCCTTCTTTCTTTTAATGTTCTTTTTGATGATATAAATCCTTGTTTTCACATTAAAAGCTAAACTTTTTTCAGGTAGACTCGTTGTTGGACGGTATAAAATGGGATGATAAAGGTTTGGCCGTGGCAATAGCTCAGAATGTAGACACAGGGGCCATACTAATGCAAGGCTTTGCAAATAGAGAAGCCGTGATTTCAACCATATCTTCTCGCAAGGCCACATTCTATAGCCGGTCACGATCAACATTGTGGACCAAAGGAGAGACCTCTAATAATTTTATCAATATCCACGATGTCTTTCTTGATTGCGACCGTGATTCTGTAAGCTCTTGCCATTTTTCTCCATTGATTTTTTTTTACATTTCCTGTTGCCATTTTTCTCCATTTTTTACATTTTTCTCCATTTTTCGTTGGTAACAACTTAGATAATATACCTCGGGAAACCTGATGGACCTACCTGCCACACAGGGGCAGAAACATGCTACTATACACCAGTCTTTGACCTGTTGAATGAGCAAGAGGTTGGCTTCGATCAATTAAAACCAGCATGTTATTGTCTTATTTTCCTGCAGAGAAAGGTCAGCAACATTTAAATTGGTTTGGTTATCTGTTACAGGCTGAAGGAAACAAATTAGCATTAACCTCTCTGTACGCATTAGAGTCAACAATCTCCAAGCGCAAGGCAGAGTTAGCTGAAGAAGACAATGGAAAGCCTTCATGGACAAAGCGATTATTACTTAATGATAAGTTGCTGTGCTCTAAAATCAGGTTGGACATATAATGTTTTTCTGCTGATTTTAATTAAAAGAAGTTCTCTTTTCACCTTAAAAACTATTTTCTTCATGCTTTTTAGTCAATGCAAAGCCTTGTAGCTATACAGTTGCCTCTGTATAAAAGCATTTCCTTCAAACGCATAATTTTATTATAATAATTCACATTGATTGAAGAAAACAGATGGACTATGTAATGCCTCACTATGAATTCAGATTGTAATTTGTAACTGTATCTTTCTACTTGCAGAGAGGAGGCAAACGAGTTGTGTCAAACACTAGAGAATAACGAGGACAAGTCACGTACTGCTTCAGAGATGGCTGATGTACTCTATCATGCCATGGTCCTGTTGGCACTGAAAGATGTCAAAGTAGAAGATGTTTTGCAGGTTTTGCGGAAGAGATTTTCCCAGTCTGGTGTGGAAGAAAAGAGAAGTCGTGCGAACAAGAAATCAGTGGAAAATTGAATGTTCTTTGTCAAGTGAAGTCTATATTTCAAACAACATATTTAGCTTCTGGTGTCATAGTTGGATGTACAAAAACGTGTCGTTACTGTGTGACTGTGGCTGAGTTGGGGTAACTATATAGCAAACTGCAAGTCTGTAATACCCTTAGTTTTTATTTCATAGTCCTCTTAGTCATCATTTTCCTAACTTAGATTGTTGAAACTTGTTTCCTCCTGTTATGTTGTTAATTTATTGATTTTAGTTTTGACTCTTATTTGATTTTAAACTTTCATCGGAAGAATTAAATTAATACCATTTTAAGTGTTATGTGATTTTTGCTGAATAAGCATTGAATAATAATGTATTAAGAAATAGAGTTACATTTTTATTGCCATGAGAATATAATTATTAAATGCCAAAAGGCAAACTACAATGGCCAAGCATGCCACCTAATGCTTATGATTCAACAATACTTTCACTGAAATCATTCCCTGATAAATTAGGAAGAGGTGAGCAGATTATGGGAGTGGAACAGGATGAGGAGAAAGTGGAGGTATAGTTGTACTTGTGCAGTTGGTCATGCACAATGCATTAGCTCCCTCACATTTCGTGGCACAACCTAAAAAATTCTCAACCTTTCTAATGTAGCAGCCAACCACACAAGAAAGAATATCATCCCCACATTTAGCAAGGCACTGCCCCAGATTGCTTTTCTGGCTAACCTCTTGAGCAGTTCCTAATGAAATCAGCACAAGCATCCCAAGAATTTGGATCACATGCTTGCTTTGTAGACTCATTGTTAAACCTAGCTTGCTTTTCTTGGTTGATTTCACAGGTTACTCCTAGCTAGCTGTTTGTCAAGGAAAAATACCGAAGTTATCTACATTTATATACTTGTTATGGAGAAAGTGGTGGTCATCTTCACGATTGAAACAAGTGTCATACATTTTGCGTGATATAGTAGTTTAGTAGTTAAACTGAGAATGCTTTTAACATACTTGAAATAAGCTATTTCTAAGTTATAAAAACATTTTTCATGAATACAACTGCATGATTAAATATTTTAGATTTAGTTGAGACAAAATCACTATCTATCAAAATTAAATTCTTACACGTTTTCTAAATATTTCAAAGTTTTTCAATACTAGTATGAGATGACATTTGTTTTTACGCATTCATCAAAATCCGATTCGCACCCTTAGAGCAACTTCAATAGTCTAACTAATTACAAATAGTTTAAGTCGGGTCTAAAGTGTTACACCACTTTAAAATAATTCATTCATTTTTTTTAGAGGTGCAATTCTAAAAGAACACATGATGTGAGTCTCACGATTCAAAATATTGTTAAGGACAAGTTGTTTCAATAAATAATCGTCATTCTAACTTTCTGCCATATCAATCTCCTCTAAAGATGAAACTCGTTAATGACATTCTTTAAATTTTAAAAACACTTTAAGAATTATCATTAGAGATGATCTTGAAAAGCATAATCCAAAACAATTTTGTATTTGTGTCGGACTCATATTCATAATAGATAATTTTATTCTATCCAATATTACATCCCTATCTGTGCATACTAATGGACAAGGGCAATCAATGTGAAAAGGGTTGAAAATTAAAACTACTAAATTTAAGGACTAAACTGCAATAATTTTATTGGCTGTGTATCCTGCACATGTACCTGCACCATCCATTATGATTTTGTGCAGCAAAGACACGTCTATTATGTCAACCCCACAAATCAATGCAATAATAATGTTTTTCATTTTTTTTTAAATACAAATTTTTCTATTTTTTATTCTTTGGATGATATTTCTAATTTCTTGGTGGAAACAAAACCTCTCCAAAACCTTCAATTTTCATTCATATCTCTCTCTCTCACTCTGTTATCCTCTCAAAAAGATTCAAACTTTCCAATGAAAACCTGAATCCAAACACACCCATTCAATAATGGCTTCTCTCTTCCCATCTCCACAACACATTTCTTCCACAACACCCTTCATCCCCAAACTCACCTCTTTCCCAAAATCAAACAACCTCTTCATCCTCAACTACCCTTTTCACAGCAAAAAACTACTATTTCCACCCCTCTTTTCCCCCATTGCAGTCTACACTCAAGGACTCTACACCCCTTCTTCACCCTCCAAAAAAACAGACAAAGTTGACCCTGAAAACGACCCAATTTCGATTCTCAACGAACGAATTCGTCGCGAATATGGCAAAAGGGAGGTTTCAAGGACTGTAATGGACACTGAGGAAGCTGATAAGTACATACAAATGGTGAAGGAACAACAGCAGAGAGGGCTTCAGAAGCTTAAAGGTGATAGAGAGGGTAAAGATGGTTCCTTTAGCTATAAGGTAGACCCTTATACACTTCGTTCTGGTGATTATGTTGTTCACAAGAAAGTTGGTATTGGAAGGTTTGTTGGTATCAAATTCGATGTTTCGATGAAATCTGTTGAGCCTACTGAGTATGTTTTTATAGAGTATGCTGATGGAATGGCTAAGCTTCCTGTTAAACAGGCTTCTAAAATGCTCTATAGATATAGTCTGTGAGTTTTCTTTTGCACTCTTAAATAAATTAGCCCTTTTTTTGTCTTTTTGTTGAACTTTCTAGAGGATGATGAAATAGGGAGTAAATAGGCATTTTAGTCATTTAAATTGTAATCTAGTCCCTTAAATAGAAAATATTAATCAATTTAGTCCTTTTTTCTTTCTTTCTTTCTTTCTTTCAAATTTTGCACCACAGTTTTAAAGGTTTTACGCTTGTTTTCATGCAGCAAAAGACTATAAGCTAATATGTATGTCTTTTATTGGTTTTGATGGTTGTTTACTTAATAACTATTTTGATGGAGGGACTAAATTGTTTGCTATTCTTTAAGGGACTAATTTGCTACTATTTTGTAAATTTGAGGGACTAAATTGACTGATTCTTACAATTTCAAAGACTAAATTGCCTATTTACTCTCTAATAGGAGTTTGAATTGCTTCAATGACATGTGAATGAGTTTGTTGATTGTTGTGGAATTGGGGTGTTGCCTTTATTTACAGTCCAAATGAAAACAAAAAGCCTAGGACATTGAGCAAGTTGAATGATACTAGTGCGTGGGAGAAAAGAAAAACTAAAGGGAAAGTTGCCATACAGAAGATGGTTGTTGATTTGATGGAACTCTATCTACATAGGCTTAAACAAAGAAGGCCACCCTATCCTAAGAGTCATGCCGTGGCTGAATTCGCTGCACAGTTTCTTTATCAACCTACACCGGATCAGAAACAGGTGCCGTCATTTGTAAATTCTCCGTGTTTTTGTTGAAGGGGATTGATTAATTAATTATGATTTTATATTCTAGTTTTACTTTTAAGCACCAATACATTAAAGCTCACATGTTGATATGGCTTGTTTGTCAATATTGTATGCTTATGTGATGATTATTTAGTTATTTCATCATTTTCAAATGCATATTCTTGCAGGCTTTTCTTGACGTTGAGAAGGATTTGACGGAGCGAGAAACTCCAATGGACAGATTAATTTGTGGAGATGTTGGTTTTGGTAAAACTGAGGTTGCACTGCGTGCTATTCAATGTGTTGTCTCAGCTAAAAAGCAAGCGATGGTTCTCGCACCGACTATAGTTCTAGCAAAACAACATTTTGATGTTATTTCAGAGCGCTTTTCTGTATATCCTGATATTAAAGTTGGACTACTAAGCAGGTTTCAGGTATGTATGACTATGATTATTTTTCCCATTTTAGTCATAGTTTTTGGCCAAATAATCATGAGTAATTTTCACTTTTATATCTATTACAGTCATTTCACTTATCCCACCCTACTTGCAGACCAAATCAGAAAAGGAAGGGTACTTGGAAATGATTAAGAGTGGTGACCTAGATATTATTGTTGGAACTCATTCGCTCCTTGGAAACCGTGTTGTTTATAACAATCTTGGTTTGCTTGTGGTTGATGAAGAACAGGTTTATACCAAATATTTGCAATAAATATTTTCCTTTTTGTGACTATAGTGTAACTCCTCTTCCCATCCACTAAGCAATGGTTTATTGCACTGCAGAGGTTTGGTGTCAAACAGAAGGAAAGGATTGCTTCTTTTAAAACTTCTGTGGACGTACTTACCTTATCCGCAACCCCCATACCACGGACACTTTATTTAGCGTTGACAGGATTTCGTGATGCTAGGTAACAAGCCTTCCACAAATTATGAAGGAAAGTTTGTTGTGTATTGTTATCCTGGTCCTTTTGTATTACATAAAATATCTTACCAATTTGTGTTGTACTTTTGTATTGAAAAAGTTACTCCCTTTGGTCTCAAATATAAAAGAAAGTGGATCAACAAAAATGGATGCATTTGGTCCACATTTTAGGCCAAAACATCAACTTCTGTTGACCCAACTTTCTTTTATATTCAATACCAACAAGTACTCTTTAAGCTGAAGACTAATCAAGAATCCATTTAGTTTGACTAACCTCTAAGCTTAAGTAAAATACCATTGTAATTTCTATTTCAGTTTAATTTCAACTCCACCTCCAGAAAGAGTCCCTATCAAGACTCAGCTTTCTTCATTCAGTAAGGACAGAGTAGTATCAGCCATTAAGTATGAGCTGGATCGCGGTGGTCAAGTTTTTTATGTTCTGCCACGTATTAAAGGTGATTCTCAACTAATCTTTTCTGAATATAGATCCATGTATATATTGATTTGTTATATAAGTCTTACCGATGTTAGTTATTGAATTGCAACCACAAAGTAATCCTAGTCTCAGTAGATTCGACTTTTAGAAATTCATTCACTAGATTGAACTGCATGAAGATCAGAATGCATGTGCCGCACTGGAAATTTAGTTGATATCTTTAGCGAAAGCAAGAGGAATCCTTAATTATGTCCAATTGAAACTCAGGATGCATTTTTTGTAGATATGTTTTCACAAATGTTAGGAATCCAAGATTTGGATTCTTAAGAAAGAATACTTTTATTAAGAGATAGGAGAGAAGTCTCTCCTCCAAGGTTTCCCTTTCACAATAGAGTCACAACTCTATTCAACAATTGTTTACAATATTCAAAGTTATCTCCACTAAGTACATAACTCCCTATTTATATACAAAAGTCCTATCTACCTTGTAACAACCTAACTATAATTGACTAATTTTACTAATCTAAGTCCTTACAACAAATAATTGAAAAAATGCTACCCTGTTTTCACGAATTTGCAAACAATAAACAGTGAGGAAAAGGAAAAAGGTGACAATTTTGTAAATTATTGAAAACATATCCACTGATGTTGAAAATGAAAACAGAAATAAACCAAACAAGCCCTTACCTTCTATGAAGCTGATCTCATTTTATATATATTCTGAAAAATCATCTGAGAAATGCTAGGCCAGCAAAGTTGCAATTTTTAGGTCCCTATAGAAGTCTATTGATGTAAATAAACAATATAATGAGACTGGTCTAAGTCTCTCATTTTTGTGAATAAATTTTATGCAAACTTAACATTAAAGGGTAGTTTAATTTCCTTATCTTACCGTTAGTGCATTTATTTTCACGAGACTAAAGAAAATATCACAAGCAGATTTTTACTATTAGATGACTATCACAGGCCTTTAAAGAAATTATATAAACAAGTGCTGCCATTAAGTATATTCACTATTGTGCACCTATTGCAATATTGACTCTGGTTTCTCATCAATTGTTTTGTTTTCTTACAGGACTTGACGAAGCAATGGAATTTCTTCAAGAGTCATTCCCCGATGTGGAAATAGCCGTTGCCCACGGGAAGGTATTTACTTCTTTTAATTGCATTGTTATTAAGTCTAAGGGATCTCATGTATCATTTATATACTTAGTTCACATAGTCATTATTCTTGTGATGAAGATATGTGATTGTTTGGCTTTACCACCTTCATAATTTAATTGTCTTGTATAAAAAGTATATACATTCATCATATTCAATAGACAAATAATGACATTTTGTCTGTGTAAATTTGACTTTATTTATGGTGCAGCAATACTCAAAGCAATTAGAGGATACCATGGAGAAGTTTGCTCTAGGTGAAATAAAAATCCTTATCAGCACAAATATTGTTGAAAGTGGGCTTGATATTCAAAATGCAAACACCATCATCATTCAGGATGTTCAACAATTTGGCCTTGCACAGTTGTACCAGGTTTTGTTCTTCCTAATTTCATCTGAGTTTTTTTGGTTTAGATATTGTCATATTCTTCTGTTGGTGACTCCAATAATTATTTAGAAATGATTATTGTTATTATATTTGCATTGTATAATGTTGCATTAACTTAGAATTTGGGAAATACCTAACACAACCCCCAACAACTAGCTCAAGGGGCGAGGATCTGAGGATGGCTCAAGTTTTATAAGGACTATTTTGATTATCTCTTTGTTCGATATAGAATCTAAACATATTGTACTGTCTCTGCCCGTGGGGACTGAGCAGATACAGATTAGTAGTACCATCCAGTAGTTTGGTTTTGGAGTAATTGTTGTTTTACTTCGAACTTGAAATTGTATTCAATCCCACAAAACTGAGCTGTATGGTGAAGACCTCCCATCCAACAATGAAAGTATGGTTTGGAAGTCGTAAGAATAATAAATAGGTGTCATATGTGGAAAAAACCTTGTGATCCATGGCATACACAATATTGTTAGAGAAGCAAAACCTTTCTTGAGCGGCTAAGCTTTCACCTAACAACTTAACTTCTTGTGATAGTTTGCTCCTTGACATAGTATGAGACACTTTGACCAAAGTGGTCCTTGACACTCTTATTTGTCTAAATAAAAATTAGAACTTTAGCACAAAGAAGAATGGGTCTCTGCTTTTGTAGTGCACTTAAAGTTCAAAGAATTTGAATGAGAAGGCGTGCTAAAGATATAAAACCAATCTTGAGAGTATTTGGAAATTTGGATATTTGAAGCTTGACAAATGACTTAGCTCTTTACAAAGAACGAATATTTTTGTTATCCAAAATCACAAGAGAAAAGTAGCTATATGCATTTGTTAAAGTTTCTCACATTTTTGCGGGAACAAAGAAAGGCAAGTTAGATAAAAAAAAAATAGTTTCACTAATATTGGCAATTTGTCTTTTTTCAATGCTGGTAGTTGCGTGGAAGGGTTGGGCGAGCAGACAAGGAAGCATATGCATACTTATTTTATCCTGATAAGAATCTGCTCTCTGATCAAGCATTGGTATGTTTCTGGTCAATCTTTACCTTTTATTTCTGAAATATATAACATGAAATAATGCTCAATTAATCAGATATGATAAATAAATGTCATAAAACAAAGTGTATTTCATACTACTAGAGTATTATTTTCTAAACTTCAATTTATTCTTACATTTGAAATATTGAAAATCAGTTGCGAAATAATGCCTAAAACTAACATTCTCCTTAGTGATTGCCTATAGGAGAGGCTTGCGGCTCTTGAAGAATGCCGTGAACTCGGTCAAGGCTTCCAACTAGCCGAGAGAGACATGGGTATAAGAGGTTTTGGTACTATTTTTGGTGAACAACAAACAGGAGATGTTGGAAATGTTGGCATTGATCTGTTCTTTGAGATGCTCTTTGAGAGTTTATCCAAGGTAAAATTTGATTTGTGGTATGTTTCTTTCTTTGTGCCACCAGTTCTAGTTAAAATACAAGTATTCTTTTGTTTATTTTGCATGAACTGTTGGCTAAAAAACGGATACAATATACAATTGTAATGACAAATTTCATTCTAACAGGGCTTATCCTATTATTTTTTTCTTCCAGGTTGAAGATCATCGTGTTGTATCGGTTCCTTACCCCTCAGTGCAGGTATGCATATTTGAGAAAAATGTACCATGAACATAACTAATGGTTAATACATGTTTACCTGAATGCAGACTAAATGATCGTAGAAGTAAAATCTTACACTGTTTTTTCTTGGTTGAGATGAAACAGAAAATAGTACTGAAAGTATGTTGCAGCTAAATATTTTCTTTGACAATTCAGATGATATGGTGTTTTAGGTCCACATTTATTACCTACTTTTTGTGGGAAATTAGTATTGGGTCATCTATCATTTATTACTCTGTTAATTGAATCAATAGGTAATTAGGTATACTCTTGATTCAACTAAACAATTTACTGGATATGAACCGACTCGGAATTATAGAAACATAATTATCAATGATTTTGGAATTCCTCATTAATATAGAGATGTTGCAGTTGATGCATTTTATACTTCTTTATTATTTAGGTTGACTTAAATATCAATCCACACCTCCCTTCCGAGTACATAAATCATCTCGACAACCCTATGGAAATAATAAATGAAGCTGAGCGTGTCGCTGACAAAGACATCTGGAGTCTAATGCAATTTACAGAGAATTTGCGCCGCCAATATGGCAAGGAGCCTCGCCCGATGGAGATTATCTTAAAGAAGCTTTACTTGAGGAGAATGGCAGCTGATATAGGTGTAACCAGAATATACTCTTCAGGGAAGACAGTGTTTATGAAAACAAACATGAGTAAAAAGGTTTTCAAGATGATGACAGAGTCGATGACATCGGATATATATAAAAATTCATTACTTCTTGAGGGTGACCAAATTAAGGTGATTTTCTATTCTCCCTTCCTTTCTCAATTTCTTTAATCAGTGATCTTTGTTAATCACTTTTGTATTGTGTCTGTCTATTCTGTTCTGTTTTTTCCAATATCATAAAAGGTTTTTTTCATCTTCAACGCAATCCCACACAATATTGGTTAGTATATAGTTAATCTGATCATTTTATTGACAACATTTTTCTTAACGATTTTTGCGGTGCAGGCCGAACTTCTTTTAGAGCTACCAAAAGAACAACTTCTTAATTGGATCTTTAACTGCATGGCTGAACTTCATGCTTCACTAGCATCCCTCATAAAGTACTAGATTCTTTGTCGGTTCGGTTCTACCAACATGTAAGTTGGAACCTCGACTCGCAGCTTATATCACAAATTATAAATATCGGGCAGATTTACTATGTCGAAAGGCCGCAAACTAACCATGGCGGACGCAGAACAAGATTTGTGTTGCATGATTGACTTTGCAGCGCCGGACATCAAAGCACAGAGCTACATCAGTGTGGATAGTTACAAGCTGCAAGCAAGCACCTTGGTGTTGTCCAAATTTTGCATGCATTATACACAGGACATGGACATGAAAAACAAGAAGGAAAAGAGTTATTGACACGATTAGCTTCAATCGTGCACTCATAAAACAACTTCACTTTCAATAGCTACATACAAGGACCTAAAGTTCTCATTAAGTAAAAGTTGTAAAACTTAATCAAAATGTCCATAATTTACCTTGTATACATAAGGAGTAAATCATTTTATTACCACACACATTCTTCTCCTCAATTTTTGTTGTATTAAGGTTACATTAGTTACCTGATCTAGAGAAATTCAGTGTATAGATTTGGAATCTCATTCTAACTAATACATTGATGAATTAAATGGTTGCATTTTTGTTGCATATTATTAAGAAATGCTTATAATTCTTACTATCATCAGTTTACTTTTTAATCAAATTGTAGTGTATACCAAAGCTTTCAACAAATAACTAATCATTAATAAAAACAAAATGACTAATCACTATAAATGCTTTATTAAAAAATATTACTAATCACTGCTGCGGTGTGTGACTGTCATAGAGTGGTTTGTGAGTTTTTTTTTTTCTTCCACTCAAAACTCGTTATTCAAAATATAAATT
>JBBPBR010000006.1:50077300-50088912 GCA_037974775.1 Cicer pinnatifidum
AAAAATCAAATATTTTCTCTTTAAAATTCAATTTTACTAAATTTTCTCTAATTTTTTTAACTTTAAAACTATCTAATATTTTAAATTTATTGTAAACTGTCGAATATTTGAAAAAACAAATGAAATATTTAGAAGTTTTAAGCATAGAAAATCAATGTTATGTTTACTTAATTTTCAGAAAATTAATATTAAGTTTAATATAATTAGTTTAAAAATGTACACAAAACAATGTCTTAGGTTTGGAAAATTTAAAAAGAGTTATGTTATTTCAACATATGAATCAAATATTGTATATCAGACACCATATAAAATCCACAATAATATTACATGCATAATTATTAAAACAAATCAGAGTATCACGGTTTGATATCCAAACTCTAGAATTTCTAGCTTCTATAAATTCACGGTCAATATACACATAGAGACGAGAAAATTCCACATAACGTGGATCCAAACATACTAAAATTTTGCATATAGTTTAATAAGGTTTAAAAACTTAATTAAACTGAAATGCAAGGGAGGTGGAGGGAATATATTATATATGTGTATACAAATAATTGATGTCTGCATTGCTTCCGCATCTAAATTCTAATCGAATTATAATGCATTAACTTTTTTAATTAAACGTGATCTCACGTTAAGCAGTAATGTGGTCGCATGCAATGAAATAAAATCAATATTATACTTCCAAAGTTCCAAACAAGAGAAGAAAAGACTTATATCCAATTTATTAGAGAAAAAAATGTAATGAGTTTAATGAAAATATATTTTTGAAATTAATAAAAATATTTTAAAAAAATGTAAACAATTACTTAATTTAAAAGTCTTATATTTTTTTTTTGTTAACAAGTAAAATTAATTCAAATTCATGAAGAAAAAAATTAATACAAATATTTGGAAAATGAAAAATGATTTTGAAAAGAACACAAATTCTTAGGTCCTATTTGAGAGTTTGGAGTGGAGGGGATGATTTTGGGTGAGGGAAGTAGAGAAAAAAAATAATAAAAAATTCATATTTTTTTGATAGAGTTGGATAGATAACGAAAAATGTTTTTGATGAAGAATTTAATTTATGTATACGGTTGGTTGGTGTAAAAAAGATTACACAGATTACAACAATTAAATAATGTAATATTTAATTTTTATCAAAACTAATTATAAAATCACTAACATTAAAATGTATCATTAACATTTCAATAACATTAAAGGTTCCACTATCATTATAGATTAAGACTTTAACGTAAAGGAAATTGTAAGGGACATCTGCTAAATATTCCAAATATTTATAATATTTTCTCTTAGATGTTCATTAAATATATTCTTCAAATGATTTTAGACCATCATAACAATGTAAATATCTTTAAGAACACGATATAAATTTCATATTCTTTTCATTTTCTTTCATTCATCTCTATTCTTCTTTCTATATGTTGTTTCATTTTACTTTTTAAAAAATTGATTATTGACATATTTGAAATCAAAATAACGTTATTTTAGTTAAAATACATACTAATCAATTATTTATTTATTTTAGCGTTTATTTGGGATTAGGACTTCGGATATCAACAATCTTCACATTGGAAGTAAAAAATTCGCACTATCTAATGAGTCCATTCATATTACTTTTTTAGTGAAAAATTTATGAATCACAAGAGATACTATTTAGAGATATCGGATACGTTGCTATTATTTTAACAAGGTTTAGCACTCCGTAGATGTTAAAAGATTAAATTTAAATATTTTATTCAATTGAAAATTTTATAGGGTGTCCCACACATAATTGTTTCGGTGTGTAAAAATTGAACAAGTGTGTATGACGATGACATTGTAATGAGTTGTTTGTAGATCATTAACTAGAAAAGTACAATACATTTGTACTTTTGCATTAGATCAACCCATGTGAGATGCGTTCATATTTAGTAATAGTAATATTCTTAGTTTTCAGCATGAGTTTCATTATATGGATATATCTTTTTCTTTACTTTTTAAATTATGTTATATCATATATTTAAGATTGTTAATATTTCACAAATTAATTTTTTTTCTCTATCATTGATTTAGTATTTTTTATTGTCTAGTACTTAACAACAAGGGGACCTATGTGCACCTCAATTAGATACTCATGTATCTGTCATTTTGTCGCTTTTACTATTAAGATCATTGTTAGCACTGCCATCATTATCAACATTCTTTTGATTGGGATATTATTTGACTATTTTCCTATAGAGTCTTAATCATATTAACTATTTTCTACCAATTCTCTAGACTTGGGATATTATTTGACTCTTGCCCTATAGAGTCCAAATCATATTAAGTATTTTCTACCAATCCTCTATACGAGAGTAATTTGAGGAATTGTAATTGTCATCATACGACATGCAATGTCCCACTATTTCTCCCCTTACATATGCCCTTTCTTTAGAAGGATTGTTATTAACATAATCCTAACTGACTCATTATAGCATTGTAATATTATTCTGTCGATTCCCACACACATGAGTAATCAGAAATATTATAATCCACATTAAAAGTAAGGTCTTAAACCACAAGCGACAGCCCTTAATAACTAATTCTTAATAATAATAATAATAATAATAATAATAATAATAATAAAAATAATAATAATAATAATAATAATAATAATAATAATAATATTTTCACTCTTCTTTTTCCTCATTGCAGTTGAGGCGTTTGGGGGACACGATGACATGTGGGTCACACACGCACCCATGTGGGTCATCTTCTTCATCTTATTCTCCTACATCTTTCACCCATCATTCTCTTCCTCTTCTTCATCTCATCCTTCCTCTTGTGATTAATTGTTGAAAAGTAACAAAACAAAATAGTCTTAAATAGTAAAAAAAAATAATAATAATAAAAAGAAAAGATTTAGAGAATAAAATCAAACATGTTTTTTATGATAGTAAAAGGCAATAGCAAATCAACTTTAAATTTTACAAAGGTTGTATTTATAGAATGGGTTCACAAGTAAGTTTTGCATTTGAAGACATATAAATATTACTTTCAAAAACCACGTAAGACTACTTGAAAACTGAGAACAATATCATTGTATTTTTTATATGATTTTGACCGTAAACAATATTCTAAGTGTTCAGTGTGTCAGTAGGTTTATATAAGTTTGCTTTTGACATAATTATATTGGGTTGGTTTGAGTCCAAATACAACAACTAACACAAATTGAAATAAAATCATTACACTCAATGAATGACATAGTTTAAATGGGTCGCAGGTTTTCGAGTTAGTGGGTAAAATGACTAGGTTAATTTGGTTTGGGCCATAAAAATATTTGGCACAATTGCGTTTTTTTGTTTGTTTAGGCTCATTTTAATCAAAACAGATAAACTACAAATCTAACAACAACAAAAAAAAAACTTGTGATTTGAACTCAAATCTAAAAAAAAAACTATTGTGAATTGAACTCAGATATAAAAACAAAAATTATTGTTATTTGAACTCATATTTAAAAACAAATCTAAAAACAAAAAATAAAAACTCAGATCTTGCATGTACCTGTTGTGTTTGGGGCGTCTATTTTCCATTTACAGATGAGAAGAAACAATGGTGATTTGGCGCATGAAGAACTGGATCGAAACAGAAACAATGAATGTCCTGATGGTGGCTTCGAAACAAAAAGGATGGAGATGGCGGTGGCATGGAGGCATAATTGGTGAAGGTGGTGGTGGTTTATTGATGAATGTTGAGTGGTCGTGAGAGTTATGAGATGAAAATGGGTGGTTGTTGAAGGTTGTGAATGAGGATTTGACATTTTATTTTGGGAGTGGTGATGAAGATATGATGGCGGGAAGCAGTGATGAAGATACCATGGTTAAAGTGTTGTTGGTTAGTGTGTTGTCTTACTTACATATAAAAAAAAAAATCAATTATATTTGTGTATAAAAAAATCAATGATATTTAATACAGAAATATTAGGTTTTTTTTTTTTTTCAATACCCCTTTTTTTAAAATAAAATATCCAAATACTCTATTTTTAAATTTATTAACCAAAATACCCTTTTTCTTTTCTCTAAGTCACAAGTCTCCATATGGAATGACGACTTCCTAAAGGATTTTTCTTAAAAAAAATCAAATTTTTTTTAATTTTTATTCAAATAACAAAAATTATATATATATATATATATATAATTAATATAATACATAAAAATACATAAATAAAAATTTTAAATTACGATAAAATTTTAAATTACATAATTCAATCATAAAAAACATTACAAATTTTACAAAAATTACGATAAAATTAATGTCGAATGTGGCCTCTTGTACCACATTGCGGATATTTTCTCACACATACAGGATTTTGACGACGTCTTGGTACATCACGAGTTTGTTCTTCTTCTTCGTCTTCTTACTGTCGAGGATGTCTAGAAGGAAGTGTTGCATAAGAACTACTTCTACCTTGAGTCCAATTGGATATTTGATTCAACGGAGTATATGCATTCCCAAAGTTTGGAATTTGAAAGCTTTGTTGACACATATTATTCAGTAACTGGGTAGCGGACTCAGGTGTATTATGAAGAGTGTTGAATGTGTTATACAACAATTCTTCTTCACTTGATGCAAAGGATAGTCGACGATTGTCTTCTTGATGTGGTTGTTGGCTGTCAAAATTAGATTGTTCCCCTGGCGTGAACTCGTAAGATTGATGTGGTGTATGAGTAAAAGTATGAGAATGTGGTGTGTGGGTAAAAGTATGAGAAGACGGTTGAGTGTTAGGAGGTGTTGGTATATAATATTGATTTTGTTATGTTTTGTTGGACATTGATTCCTAAAAAAAATGTTGGCTAGAATGTGGTGGAGGTTGAGGTTGAAAAAAAATGTTGGCTAAATTGTGGTGGAGGTTGGGGTGGATTGACACGATGATCAACCAATTTATTTTCTACATAAATAAATCGTTTAGAATTTTTGCAATATGATCAATACAGGTATGTAATTAAATGTGTGAATTCACAATACTTTCAAATGCAGGGATTCGTTAAGCCAAAAAAGTAAGCAATGGGTGATTGGTCGTTTGGAGGGACCCCACAATTGCGCACATTCATCTATGTCACAGGATCATACCAAGCTTGACTCTAAAACTATATGCGAAAGCATAAAGTCATTTTTGAAAGTTGATCCATCAATTAAAGTGAAGGTGATCATTGCACATATTCGGGAATGATACAACTACACAATCACCTATAGAAAGGAATGGATGGCAAAAAACAAAGCTATCCAAATGATTTATGGGAGCTGGGAAAAGTCTTACAATGATTTTTCAAGGTGGTCGTTGGCTATGGAAAAATTTCTTCCATGAACTATTGTGGAAATAGAAGTATCACTTGCATATTATAATAATACTCTGTTACATGCGTCAAAAAATTTCAAACGACTATTATGGGTTTTCCCTCTATGCATATATAGGTTTAAATTTTGTAAACCATTTATCTCAATGGATGGAATTTGGTTGTACAGAAAGTACAAGGGGACTCTTTTGCTTGCTATTGCACAAGATGGAAACAAAAACACAATTCACATTGCTTATGCACTTGTGGAAGCTGAGATAGAGGGTGCTTGGAGCTTTTTTTGAAAAATCTAAAAAGGTATGTGACACCTCAAGTCGGCATTTGTTTGATTTCAGATAGACACAAATCCATTAAAAGTGCTTATAATAATCCAAATAATGGTTGACATGATCCTCGATCAACACATGTGTACTGCATCCGACACATTGCACAAAATTTCATGAGAGAGTTCAAGGACAAGGAACTTCAAAGAAAACTTGTTTGTATGGATAGTGATTTAATTCTTCTTAGTATATTTTCCACTTATCACTTTATCATATTTGATAATTTTTACATCATTTATAACAGTATATGCATTAAATGAGCCATCATTCAAATATTACTGCAATAAAATCAGGATGACAAATCCAAAGGCTTTAAGATGAATCGATAATATCTCCCCAGAACAATGGCTTATTCTCAACGTCGACGATAGGGACACATGACAACAAGCATTTCCAAGTCAATTAACGCAATGCTCAAGGATAGATGCAATCTCGCAATCACTGCTTTGGTACAATCAACATACTATAGATTGAGAGCTTTATATGCAGAAAGGGGACAACAACATCAGACATCATTAGCTTCTGGTCGCGTATACACAAACGATTGCATGGTCAAGATTAAATGTGAAGTTGGTAAATTTAATACTTATCAAGTCATGCAATTCGACCAAAACTGTTATTCTTTCATGGTGCATGAAACAGTAAAACCAAGACAGGTGCGACCAATTGGTCATTTTGAAGTCAACCTTCAAAGAAAATGGTGATTGTGGAAAATTTCAGGCTATACAGGTTCCTTGTTCACATGTCATAGCTGCATGTTCTTACGCTTATCAAAACTATTTAATGCTTCTACCTGATGTGTACAAGGTTGTTAATGTATTTAACATCTACAAAGAAGAGTTTCCACCTATATACCAAATGAAGGATATTGGCCCACATATGAAGGTGAAACATTGTATCACAATCCTAAAATGTGGAGAATTAAAAAATGTCGTCCAAATAATACCCCGTATTAGAACTGAAATGGACGTTAAAGAAAAAAAAACCAAAAAAATGTGGACTATATCAGTTAAGTTAACTGGCCATACTCGAAAACATTATCCAAATGTTACATGTAACTCTAGTCAATCTATGTAATTTAAAATTTATATTTATGTATTTGTATGAATTATATATATATATATATATATATATATATATTATTTTTGTTATTTGAATAAAAATTAAATAAAAAAATTATAAAAAAAAACTTTAGACTCGAAATATATTACTATAATAAATAAGAAAAATCCTTGTTTTCTTTTAATAGTAATATATTTCGAGTCCAAGGTGTTAAAAATTTATTAACATTAAATTAAAAATATATCTAGATATGAGAAAACAAGGATTTTTCTTATTTATTAAAGATCACGTTTTGTTTTATGGATCATATCATCATTTTCTTGAATAAAATAAAAGATAATGAAAAATAATTTTATAATTAATTTATTTTACTAATTATAACTAATTATGATAGTATGCTATTTAAGTATTAATAGATAAATATTATATTGATTGATGTCTAAAAGAAAATATTTAGACGGCAATTTTGCAAATAAATTTGTAATCGAGGATTAGCGAATAAAATCTGCGATAGATCAATGGCTTAAATTAAGGACACATTTAAATAATTTAAATAGAAATTTCAATATTTGTCATTTAATACTTATCATCATGTAGTTTATGGAAACTCTTGCCCCCACAATTTAACAAAAAAAAATATAATAATACGTATTTTACTTTAAACCTCCATAAAGTTTTATAATTTTAAAAATATATTATGTATTCAATAATTTATTTCCTTCTAAAGTTAGCTTTATTTTTATATGTGGCAATTGCAATTATTGCAATATTTTTTCTGTCATGAATTTTATGAATAATGGAATAGACAACTGTATAAAAGATGAGTGATTGAATTATTTGCTAGTTAGATATATAGCAATTAGATAGTGACATATTTAATGATTAAGTTAGATAATGTTAATAATAAAAAAATCATTGAATATTTTTTGTAAATTATTAAAATTTTCAAATTGCAGCGGGTGGCGCTGAGTTGCAAAGCAACGGGTTGAGATGGTAGGACAATGAGTCATGAAATGAGTTGTTGGTATATTTTTTAAGCTTTTATTTTTCAGTTTTAAAATCAATGGAATTAAAAATAGTCCTGAAAAATAATTCTTAATTAACAAAACTAACAATCTTCAAAATTTGAAAAATTCTAAAACAGTTTTAAAAAGAACAAATTGAATATTAGCTTGTTATCACCTAAAATATCAACTTATTACAAACAAACAAAACCTTACTGGAAATTCAAGTTAAATTAGTGTAAAACTTGAAAGATTGTTCACCTTGTATACACATAAAATTTGTCAGAAATGATAAATAAAAAAATGTATAAATCAGATTCCAATTGTATGGATATACGGAGATTTATTTCCTCATAATAAAATTTTGTAATATATATTTAACAATTTGTTGTACTTTAACTATTTATTTATTTCATTTTTTGAAGAATAATTATAATTTACATTGTCAAATATTTGTCCTTAACAAAAAAATTGATGAAATTAATGTTCACTTTTTGAAAAAGTTATACTTTAACAATTATGCATGTATATTATTTTGGTCAATAATGTCAATATATAATAATTATATAAGTCTATTATATTACTTTTCTAAGACATTTAATTTATGATAACACAAATTGATTGGTAATTTTATTGAAAATATTTTTAATTCATATATTTTTTCTGAATCCAAATATTTTAATAATTTATATTTGTATAATCTAAAGACAGAAACAGAAAGGTAGGTAGGGTGTGTGTTAAGGTGCCACTACCCAATTCGTTCAATAATTTCAAAAACAATTCGCTCAATAATTCAATTTCAAAACCAAACTATCTCGTAACTACTTTTTGCGTTGAGAGAATCATCACTTCATTCATTCATGAGTTTTCAAGATATTCAAGGTGGGTCCAACCCTCCTTCTCGGCGAAATCAGCCACCGTCGCAAGCCATCGCCGCCGGAATTTTCCAGATCAACACCGCCGTTGCTACTTTCCGGCGATTAGTCGATTCCGTTGGAACCGTTAAAGACACTCCAGAACACCGTCAGAAATTGTACGTTTACATTTCTTAATTTAGTTTTATTTTTTGGTTTATTTAATTTGATAAAGTATGGTGTGTGTGTGTGTTTGGTAGGCACAATACAAGGCAGAGGATATTGCAGCTGGTGAAGGATACTTCTGCTAAGCTTAAATCTTTGTCTCAATCTGATCGTGATGCTAATGCCAATGTATATGCTTCACTTATTATAATTTTTTTCTTTTTCTTTTGTTTATTTTATTATTATTTTTTTCTTTCGCTCTTTTTTTTTTTTTTAAATGTTTCATGAGTGACTTTGACCTTTGATTACACGCAATTGATCATATCATTACCCAGAAAAGAACTTGGATTCGAGTTTGTATTTGGAAATTTTAATTTTCCATGAAAGACAAGCCTTGTTAAAAATAGGAAGTTAGTTACTTATAGCAAAGGCATGCACCATAAGTTAATATTTTTATTTGTTTAAACCTTAGGAAAGGGGTCTAGTAATCCAGAGTTCGGCCGGGAGGTTATGGTGATTGTTTTAGCTGTGATCTTGACTTTAACGGAAGTTCATTAACCATTTTACTTGACCACTTGCTTGCACCATAAGCCAATTGATCATACCCTTTCTGTTTGCTTTTTGGTCTTGCAATTTATTATTGGGTTTTGGCTATGTATTTGTGTTTAGTAGTCCAATTTGTTTTCCTTTGTTTAAGCAGCCTAGTAAGAAAATTGAAAATGCTAAGCTGGCAAGAGATTTCCAAACCACATTGCAAGAATTTCAGAAAGTTCAACACCTTGCTTCTGAGCGCGAATCAACTTACACTCCTGCTGCCCCTGCTTCTTCTTTACCAACAAGGTCAATCATTCTTTGTATAGTTGTAAAATAATTGGGAAAATTATGATTTTAGTCCATAAAAAACACTACTGTTGAACTTTATTTTTTAAGGAACTACTGATGAACTTGAATTCCTATAAAATCTTTATTCATTTTTTATTCCTGTATATGATAAAAGTAGTGTTTTAATTCCCAGCAGAGACTTTATCTGAGACTCAGTATTTAGGGACTAATGTTAATGACTGTTGATTTTATAGGGACCAAAATCATCACACTATACCTACTTTCTTTATCTGTTTCTCCTTTAGATTACCTTATTTATCTTCATTAACAAATATTGATCTCTCCTCTTTCATTTGTGTGTTTGCAAACAGCTCTGGCCCTGGTCAAGAATCGGTTGAGGAATACCCTGAAAGCCAACCTTTTATAAGAGAGCATAAGAGGTTAGTTTGTCTACAACATTTCAGCTATTTCCCTGGACCAATTGATTTCTATTCAATGTTCATCTTATTATTGTAAATTTGTAAACAATTTGTATCTTTGAAAGACAGACGCACAGCTTATTTTTGGATTATTTGACTCTTGATTTCAGAAAGATTTGTAGTAAAATATTTTACGGTATGATTTGCTTAATCACCGAAATAAAACTGCAGGCAAGAGATAGTTCTATTGGATAATGAAATATCCTTCAATGAGGCCATGATTGAAGAAAGAGATCAGGGTCTTAGAGAAGTGGAAGAGCAAATTGGACAAGTAAATGAAATATTCAAGGACCTTGCTGTTCTGGTTCAAGATCAGGGGATTATTATTGGTAGATAAAATCACCATTGAGCTATATATACATTTAGTTTGTTTTTTGTTGTTACAAAATTTAGTTATTCCTTTTGTTCATTTTGTTTGTATCATTCTGGCAGATGACATTCACTCAAATATAGATACTTCAGCTGGTACAACAGCTCAAGCTAAGGTCCAGCTAGCCAAAGCTTCCAAAAGTGTGAAATCCAAAACTTCATGGGTGAGTCATGAAGATAGATTGAATACATTGCTGTCAATTTCATGGTTGATATTGCAAAATGATCAACATTATTTTTTGGGTAGCAATGTTATAAACACTAGTATATCATTGACATATACATAACTTTTATTTAACTTCTTGTATTGCAGTGTTGGTGGGTGCTTGCAATTTTTATAGTGGTGGTGATCATCTTAGTTATTGTACTCATTATTTAGTTTGAAGGGCTATACAAGTTGGACTTTTTATTTTACTCCCTCATTATTACTTTTACCAGATTGATTTAAATTGATGAATTTTTTTTCATATTCGGATGGTGTGTTGTGTTGAAGAGTGTATTTTGCGGCCCTCCACATCCAACAGCTGCTAGCAGTTTTATATCTTCATTGAGCATTATCTGCTGAAAGTTGGAAGAAGTGTTTAGGTCAAGCGATTTTAAGAAAATATGTCCTCTACTTTAATGTTGTAATACATAGGATTTGTAGTTGCTCTTGAAATATTAGCTTGCAAACAATGTATAACAAATTACCAAATACTTAATAGTGAACTGCATGTGTGTATTTTAACACAACCACTGTATATCTCCAACATCTTTATTTGACAAATTTTTAGATGTAATTTGCTAAATTCTCACAAAAAATGAGTGGGAGCAAGTTAACAAGTTTCTATAGAATTTTTTATATAGTCTCTTATCTTAACAATATTCTATTTTTTTTTTTTATAAAATCATAAAATGTTAATTTATCTCTCCATTGATATCTGTACCAACTATAATAAAATTAAGTTGGCAATATAATTACCAAGTATGCATTTGAAATCAAGTAAATCATGTTAAGAATGTATTTTGATTTAACGAACATATTTGATTAATATTTTACTCTACAATACTACAATAAATTGAATATTGATAAAAAAAATAGTTAAATATGTTTAAGCTCTATAAAATTTTGAATATTTTATTCTTACAAATTTATTGTGCAAATAATTTTGGTTCATACTATCAAGTCTACATATATTTTTTAATAGTATTTTTATTAACATATTTATAATAT
>JBBPBR010000006.1:50089202-50100964 GCA_037974775.1 Cicer pinnatifidum
TAATTAAAAATATATATTTTTAAAAAATCTAACAATTAAAAAAAAAAAAAAAACTAGAATAAATTTCAATTTATTTGTTTGGGAAAAAAAGAGCAGAAGCGAGGAAGAGGCAAAATGAAGATCAGGATTGAAAGGACCCATCCATCCATCATTCATCCCTTTCCCTTTCTCCATTGTTTGTGTTGACGCGCTTCCGTTGAGAAATAAAACAATGGACAAATAATGAATGAAGCAATCATAATAAGCAAAGACTCGTAGTAGCTCCCATTAACTTTCACTTTCATCATCATCACCATCAACAAATAAAAGCTGTTTGTGATTACTCTGTGTGACACAAACATAGCAGAGATTAATTAAAATGGGAAGCTTATTATACCAAGCATTATCATCCACAGCACTGTTATGTTTAGGTCTATACCATCTAATCTTGACAACCCTTAACTACCTCAAATCTCCACACACCTACACATCCAAACCCTACCACCCATTTCCATCAACAAACCTCCCTCGTCTCCGTCCCATCCAACTCTACTTCATTATCTTCTCTCTCTCCATCGCCATCATTCACCACCTCATCCTCGCCACCGATTCCGATCCTTTAGTCAAAGGCTCCACCCCCGTCCACCGTCTCACTTCTCTCCAATCCGCCGCACTCCTTTTCCTTTTCTTAATTCTCTCCATCTCTCTCCTCCTCCCCTTCTCTCTCCCTAACGACCTCTCTTTCTCTCTCCTCTCTCTCCTCTTCCTCCTTCACTCCTCCCTTCAGACCTCTCTCTCCTCTCTTCAAACCTCCTCTCTCGAAGCCAAGTGCGATTCCATTTCTTCCAATCTCTCCGCTCTCTCTTCATTCCTCTGTCTTCTTCTCGTTTGTTTCCCTCGTCTCTTCCCCGCCGACGCCGCGCTCGCCGGTTCTATCTGCCTCCGTGGATTGTGGGCTCTTCAGACCGGTCTCTCGCTGTACGCCGAATCCTTTATCCCGGACGGTTGTCATCGTCTTCTTGATGTTGTTAATGGTGTTGAAGGATCCACGCAATGTGATCTTGATGAGTCTAAGTTTAGAGCTCTTGCGATTCTTGATCTCGCTTTTGTTCTTCATGTTATGTTCGTTATGATTATTGTTTTGATTACTTATGCTCTTGTTGCGGCTACTGTTGGTGGTGTTAGAAGGGTGGGTTCATATGAGGCATTGCCTACTGCTACTTCTCCTACGGATTCCAATCATATTCAGATGAAAGCTTTGGCTGGAACACAGGCTTGAATAGGTGGTTCTTTTTTTGCCTAAATTTTTGTTTTTTCTTTTATTTCGTTTTCATTGTTAGGGTATGATCTGTGATTGTCAGCAAAGTTAATGTTTTCATCAGAATGTAGTGACTTTGTGAATACTTTGAATGCTTATTTAACGATAATGAGATCACAGTGTAGTTTTTCGTTAGTTACTTGGTATCCATTATACTTTGATACGGTGTAGTTCTTGCTCTTATCTGAGATATGATTTCACTTGTGATAGTGTGTTGCTCTTCTTGTACTCTCTCGTTGGACTTGGACAATTCATCTGCTGGATAATTTGTTTTCATTTCTGTATTTTGGCTTATCTGGTTGGTTTGGCATTGAAGCTTTTGAATTTGTGGCACCAAAATTTTGGAAATGGCTAGATTCTTTCTTGTATCTCACTAATCTTGTCATAAGAGTTATGTTTTGATTGTGTTTTTGTGGGACTTGGCAAAATGCGTTCAAAACACAGGTAAAAGCAAACTGCTTGATAAAGATCAGAGGGTTCAGATTCACATTAGCGTTAATGTCTGACTGCACGCATCTATTTTTGCTTTCGTGAGAGGAAAAGATATGATGTGTGATGTGTTGCTGGAGATAAAATTGTACAATCCAGTAGTGCTTGAAAAGCTTGTGCTCTAGAGTCTAGGTTGAGCCAGCTTGGTTTATGACTGCTTCATGGAGAGCAAATGTTGAAAAACAACAAATCTTATTTGGAGGGTAAATGAACATAATCGAAGTTCATGGTTTCGTTGTTGTTGTTCTTCAACTACCCTTTTAACTCAGGCTATTTTTCATGGATTTTTAAGTTAAATTGAAGACATGAAATTAGTATATGTTTGGTTTTGCATTTGAAACATCGCAGATTATGGTTTCGGCAACAGTTTGACTTTTGTAGTTGTAACTTTTATCCTAACAATGGTTTGAAATTTGAAACGCCAAACCAAATACGTTCTTAGTGATTTATCCAGGTTAAGGTTTTTTCTGCCATTGTTTTCTCTTTGGACTGAGGTTGTTCTGGAGTCCTAGGTTGCAGTTTACCCAAGTTCTTTTGTATGTAGTATTGGGTGTCATAGCAAGTAATAAATCTAAAAAACAGAGTTTGTATTATTTGATTATGTATTCGGTACGTGGAACCAAATATACTCTTAATGATATACTGTCAATGTCTCAGCCTTATGTATTACTGGATAGCGTAACTAGTAAAGGGTCTCAAAAGAAAACAAGTTCGATTTTTTTGATTATGTTTATGTTTTATATGATAGATAGGTGAGTTCATACCAAACAGTTTGTCATTTTAGGTAAAAGATATAAGTTGTTGAGCATTGAGTTGATGATCCCTAGGCACTTAAGTTTGATGTTATGGCGGTGTTTGTTTCAATGTTCCAGCAGATGCACAAGATTGATAAACCATTTTTTTTGTATTCCTGACTGATAAGCTAGCATCGCCATTTCAGAGACATGCAATAATTCTACTTCTGTTCCAGCTGAGACCATCTGTTCAATTTCTCATTTGTGATCCACAGTCATGTTTCTCATGAAATGCATTTTTTATAGAAATATATGCCACTATATGCACCGAGTGTTAGGGCTCAAGATTTATTGAATTGACCCAATGAGCATGATAATTGATTATAGAATATAGATTCTTGGTGTGGAAATTGCTTATCTTTAACAAAAACATGGATTCTTTCGAGCAATCTGGGGCTTGTTTGAGAAAGGAAGTTGCTAGTGATCCCTAGATAATATTTTCATGTTCCGACATCATTTCGTTCTGTTATTTCTGTCTAGATCCAGGTGATAAAAATTGGAAAGCACTACACTGCCTGATACATCTATTCCTCTGAATGCTATGTTGTCTGCATTTTCTTTCATCTAACTGGAATATATCAATATGATGCGGCAGAGGCTCTGATAAAAAAAAAAAAAAAAAAAAGTCAGCATTTGTTTTGGGTATAAACTTACTAGATTTGATATACAGAAAACAGCAGGGAGGCACCCCCAACTCCAGGCACAATCATCCAGAGTTATCATTGATTTCTAATGCCAAGGCACCTTGCAATCTCAAACCATAGTTACTCTCTACACCGGGAAGATATTGAGTTATTAAAACCCAGTTTCAGCTTAAAGCCTTAACTATCTCAGCCATAACTGAAATTTCAACTTATTTTATTTTCAGAAATCAGTAAATCAATGTTATTCCTTGCTTTCCATATAATCCGAATAGCTGCATTCCAACTTGTCTGTCATATGAACTTGCCTTCCCCTGAAGCAAACTGGTCCTTCAAAATCGAAGTAGTACATATAACAAATGTACTTAGCGAGTGTTTGGAACAACGGTAGGCATGTCGTTTTTGCATTCCGAGGCAATATTGACATGAAAACACATAAGCCACAAAATGAAGCTTCTACATGAACGTAGTTTATCTGCTGCAGTTTTGAAAAATTCATGCATAACCAAACGAGTTATTAGTATACAGTAGATATTCATCGTAAACATGTATCCAATCGGGTATAATTCGATATTATCCGAGCATGTGTGTGTTCGTATATGTAGTTTGTTAAGTAAAAATATAATCTTTTGTGAAATAAAATTAAAAAAAAAAACTGTTTTCTTTGATCGTTTTGGATTTGCTTTTGTTCTTGTCTGAGTAACCTCCCTGTTTGCAATAAATGGATTTATGATAGAGCTGAAGTTTAAATGTTCGCACATAACGTGATCTGACTCCTCTAAAAAAAGAATAACTTATAAGAGCAAAATGTGGAACACTGGTACAAAAAAATGAAGTCTATTTGAACTGGTTGACATTTTTAAAGCTCAACACTTTCTTTTGATAAACCAAGCTTAGAGGTTGTTCTTTTTACTGACATGGGCATGAAAATGATAAGTTGATCTCGTTTAAGTGTGATATTCATTATTATGCTTTGTTTAACTATATTTCTAGTTGAATAAATTACTTATATGTTTTGGCAACTAGATCCTCTACAGCAGTTGCACTAGACTATATATTTCTAGTTCATAATTACTTATATGTTTTTTTACATTTTCTTTGGGTGATGTTTTCCCTTCATGTGCAAGATTAATTATTTCACTGACTTCATAGATATTAATGACGAAAACAGGCAAAGAAAAAAAACGACATGAAGATAAAAAAGTGACTCGTCATTACATATAAATCACACAAATATACAATGGTGTAGTTCTCAAAATACTACAAAATAAAAGCCCACCGCCATATCAATAACTATAGCACGAGCTACCATGGATACATATAACAAGTTTCTACATAATACAACAACTACAATTGTCAATGACTACTTTGGGTCTGTCTCATTTGGAACGTAAACTCCAAGAAATATTGCCTACGATTTTTCACCATGTTATCATTTCTTTGACATACAATGGTGAAAAGAATGTTCAAAATGGGCATATGTTGCCTAAGTACAACATTTTATTTCATATTTTCCTATTTTGGTTGATGAAGAATTGTTGCATATACTGCAGAGTAGGATCTTCCAAGGAGACTTTTAGCACAGAACAATTGGGAAGAATACTGAAGTTCAACCAATTTTTTTTTAGAAAAACCGCAGACATTTGATGAAGCATGCAGTCTCATAAAAGTTCTTGTCCCCGTATCACCTTGAAGCAGCAGCACTAAACGTGAAGTCCCCGCAAATTGGTTTTTTAATGAAAATATCAGATTCCAAACTCGATCTTTTAAAGAACAGTGGAGGACTTTAGTTCTTCAACCAGTCTCGAAAGTAAGATTGCATCTTTTCTCGATTGGTAGCATTACCAACATTCACAGTAGGAACTATCTTGTCAGGCCTCAAAAACTGTTGGAAGATAAAGATAAATTCACCAACAACACGAGACAAAAAGTAATGCTACTATACAATTACCGTAAAGAAATTGTCATATTGAGTTATGGACCTGAACAAAATCTCGCAGTTCTGTGAAGCTGGAGTGCTCACTGTAGGGAACCCCTAGAATAAGAGAGAACTGCGACTCGTAAGCAATAATACTACTACTAGTTTGCTAGCGAAATAAATATGTACTGAATAGCAAGCAGAGAATAAACAAAAGATAATTTTTTTCATTCGGATACATGACCTACTAAGCACTTCAATAATTGAAAGCATATCCTTATTGTGAGAACATGCCATGCGTTGCAGATACATAATTAAGCACTAAACTTACGTTCATATTTTATATCAAGAGTGGTCGTTGAACTACAGCTAAACTTACCATATGTCGTGATATTTCCTCTGGAAACGGGTTTAATTAGTTCCAGATCGTTGCCTATCTTCTCACTGAAAGTCCAACCTGAAAATACGAAAGATATAGCATTGACACTAGAATTCCTCTATCAGCACAAATAGATTCTCCGTTGACAATTTGAAAATACACCAAAATGATCAAAAAGTTATTTTCAATAAAAGTACCGGTAAAATACCTGTTGGCCGAAATGCCAAAACTGATGTGAATTGTTCCTTGTAGGTCTTCAAGTATTCCTTCAAAGTCTACGTAACAACAAAAATATGGATGGTGAACTATGAGATAACAGAATAACATTATAAGAAAACAGAGACTTTTGAGATTAAAATGTAATGGCGCAAAATTTAACCTCAATTCTCAGAGATGACATGGGCAGAACATGGAGAAGTGTGTTATTTCCATTTGTACAGAGTCTATCAGAATAGTCAGGCGAACCATAAGCTAGCAATATCCTTCTTCTTGAACCATTTGCATAGATTTTTACCTGAATCAGAAAAGAGCCACGGATATGTGAATGAATCAAACAGTCTAGAAGAAGACAACCTAATAACTTAAAAGCCACTTTTGATATAATTTGGGGATAAAACAATCTACAATCCATGAAGAGGCACTTGGTAACTAATAACACAGAAATTTGCAAGAGAAAAAAATCGCACTTACCCCAAGCGCCTTAGAAATTGCAAGATATACACATTCTTTGCCAATACTGTATGCTCCAACAACCACTAAAGTTCTGGGATGCATTTTGAGGTGGTTCTTTGTAATTTTGACAACATAGTTGAGTACATCTTCCTTGAAAGGAAACCTGAAGCAGAAAATTGTTACTAAGAACCATCAATTTAAATGACCATATATATTGTAATCAGATGAGAAATCTATGCAAATTTTTAAAATGAAAAGTGTCTTACTTGTACTTTGGGTTGCAATATGTAGTATCCAAATATAGTACATTCACACGTTTATTTAGAAATAGATTGTAGCCTTGCATTAGTTTACAAGCTCTGAAGTCCCCAGTGTGTAAATAACATTGTCCATTTGGGAGCTCAAAGTGGATCAAAGCTGCACCAGGGCAATGATTAGCATCTATCAAAGTCACTTTGGTACCCTCAATCACATATTCAGTGTCAAATTCTAAAGGGCAGATGTACCTATACAAACAAATATTATAAAAAACTAATCATTTCATAGAATGGAAAAGGCAAAACCATGATCATGTGCACTTAACATTTATGTGTGTGTGTAATCTACAAAGAAGGCTTAAGAGATAGAAGAGGTTCGAAGTTCTTACGAAGGATTTACATAGAGACACATTTGAACTAGCCGTCCGGTAAGAGGAGAGCAATAAATAGGGCCATGTGACCATTTTTTGCTAAGACCACCATAGTGGTCGGCATGGAAATGACTAAGAAAGTATGCTGAGCACTTCTCGACACATCCATAACGAAAAGCATCAACTGTGAAGTTTGTTCCTGCATTGGCAAATAGACTAAACTTAGAAACTACATACAGTTTTTTCTTATATCATATAACAACCCAGAAAAAGAAGGAAAAAACATGTAAATATAATATATAGGCAAACTGATTTTCCAACTCAATTTATTTCATCGAGTATTCTATATTTGGATTTTCAACATTCACGCAGTCTCCTGATCCCAAATCGATTTCTCAAGATTTAATTGTGTTCTAAGTGATGTAGTATCGACATTTTTAGTTGAAGGCGTGTCTAAAATAAGTGCCGGTGTCGATACTGGTACAATATTGACACATATAGTTAGATTCAATGACTTCTATTCATACTTCATAGATTAGAATCCCGTCAAAAAACAAAAAAACTTCATGGGTAAGAAGTTTGTATTTTAAACCCCATTTACCATGGTAATGTAGGAAATATTACACATTATGATAAATAAAAGAAAAAGAAAAGGCTTTTTAAACACATTGATATTCCCATTTTGATTATGGTCAAGAATTTGAGTTATAGGAACTCTATGAACAGATAAAATATGCGTTCAAACAAAAATAGCTAAATCGTATCAGAAAAATAGAACAAAATTCAACTTAACCTGGCATTTTTTTATAAAAAGGACAGGAACGTGTAACCCTATTCTCTCCATTAAAACTCTTTCTCTTGGTAGAAGATTTTGGATTCTCAACCACTTTTCCTTTGTCACGCAAAATCGAACCCCAATTTCCAGGTTTAACAATCTTCCTCTCAGATGAAACACTACCCTCACCTACTTCATCACAATAACCACCTTGATTAGGTTCAATTTCAACAGAACCAGCGTCAACATTTCTTTTAAATCCCCAAATCTGAAAGAGATTGGCCTGCTTCAATTTCTTCCCCGAAGATATCGAATCACGCGCGGGATCTCTTTGTTTATGAACTTCTGGCGACAACAGAGACGACCAATCGGATCCGCAGCGATAGAAATCGGCGGCGAAAGTGCTCTTCTCTGGTTCGTTTGGTGAAGCGTCTTCGAGTGGGACTTGTGACGGGAAACCCTCCTCGTCTAGTGAAACGACATCGAACGAAATGTCGTCATCGTTGACGTTGTAACTGTCACTGTCGTGATGTAAGCATTCGTCTTCTAACGACGGTGGAGGTGAGGCGGTGGACAACGACATCGTTTTCGAACCGGCGCGAAAAGCATTGAAAGTTGAAAGGTGATTTGGTTTTTAAAATTGAACCAGCGGGAAGATTAACAAATTTTTTTATGATGATGCTAAAGAAAATAACGAAAAATGAAGTAATAAATTGAAGAACAAAACACTCCACGTATTGATTGAAGTATTTTGGATAACAAGTTTGTGTAATATCATTTTTGTAATTTTATTTTTATAAGGAAAAAGAATGTGAAACATTAATGTAATCAAATTTTGATATATAATATAAATAAGTATAATGTCATTATTTTTCAAGAATAGTTATTAAATAAGTATAAATGACAACATAATGGATTTTTATTTGATGACAGTTTAATATTATTTTACACCGTGTATAGTCATTAGACTTTAAATATTAGAGTTTAATTTATACGTACGGTTAGTGTAATAAATTATGTGGTTAATAATTTAGTAATTATAATTAATTGATAATATAAAAATATATATAAGTAAATTAGTTTTAATGAACTAATATTAATAAACTAATATTTATATGACGTCAACTTACAATATAACATATTCACTTAAGATATTGTTGTTACACTCACATTTGAAAAAATTATATTCTAAAATTAATGTCACTTTTAAATTTTAATGTATTATTAATTACTTTTTTAATTATGATTATATTAATGTTATATGTCATTTAAAATATTAATATTGTGTGTAACATTTTTAAATCAATATATTTTATTTCACATTTATAATAATTATTATAATAATAAATAAATAAAACATGTTGCTTATTTTAGGATAGAGGATCAAATCTAACAACATAAGTTAATAGGCGAATAAGTTGAACGACATTTTACAATTTAATTAATAATTTAAATGTTCTTTTAAATAATTTTGGTAAAGTATTTTTGAAATCATAAAAATCACTAATTGTTTATGAACTAATTATATGGTTATATGGTGTACACAATTGATATTAGTTTTATATAATGCGCACATTTGTTTTCACTATTAGATAAGTAAATTTTATTATTTGATCAATTGAGATATAATGAGACTTAATAAATAATTTTTTTCTAAGATACACAAATAAAACAGTGTAAATTTATTGTTTATTATAAAATTAATAAATTTCACCATTAACATTTCAAAAAGTAAATTTTCACATTAAATCAAATAAAATATAATCAAATTTATACATATAAAATTGTATAATCAAATTTATCCATATAAAATTGTATAAAATAAATTTGTAGATGGTTGAAGAGTGTCTTACTTATGTACCATTAAGGAGTGTCTTACTTATGTACCAAAAATAAAGTCTTACTTGTGTCCTAGAAAAAGCTATAGGCGATACTTTTTTTGGTGAACATAGAGGCGATACGTACAAGTCACGATTTGTAGAACCAAATTACATATTCAACTTATGGGCCACATAATGGTGTCCAAATGCGACCTCTATAATTCATGGTTGCGAATGACTCTCACGTCTAACAAGACCATGTGCATACGACGACAATATACACTTTGATTTCGAGAGTAAATTACCAAGTGAGGTTCGTCATCATATATCATTTAATGTTATTGAAAGGAAACGAACCTTCCGTTTAATTCCTTAACGTTGAAGTATGGGTAGCAGAAACAAAAAAAGGATTCATTAATTCTCTACCAATTCATTCATTCATCTAGTTTCTTCTGGATCTCTTCTGATTGCCACATGCCCTACAACAAGATATTTACAATACATAACCTTCCAATCAAACAAAACATATAAACATAAATAATTGTATCAACCAAGTAACCTTTCCAACATCAACATTCATCCAAATGGAATCGCGTTTCATAGAGCTGAAACTTATTTCGTGCAAAGACATTAGAGCCTTCAACTTCTTCCAAAAACTAACCCTCTACGCACAAGTCTCAATCTCCACAAACGATCCCACGAAACAACTCACCGACGAACAAAAACAGCGACAGAGAACACCAACCCACAGAGACACCGACGAAGACGGATCCAATCCGGAATGGAACCACCAAACGCGTTTCGATTTAGGTTTTCTCTCCAACCATTCAGATCTTACCGATTTCTTTTTGTTTTTCGAGTTTCGACACGACGGCGTCATCCTCGGCGACAAGATCCTAGGCGAGTGCCGTGTTCCGCTTTCCGATCTGATTCAGGACGTCGACGGTGTTGCGCGGTTTGTTAACTACGAGGTTCGTTCCAGCGAGGGGAAGCCGAATGGAATTTTCAATTTCTCGTACAGGTTGAACGGGATTGGGAGCCCTTCGTCGCAGATTCTCGATGGGAGAATCTCTGGTTACCCTGTTCTTACGCCGGAGGATTATGCTCCGATACAATATCCGGTATCGGGAATCGAGAAACCGTGTTGCTATCCAATGGTTTGTTCTGTTCAGGAGGGACCGTTTTATACGCCTGTTTCGCCTCCGGCGCCACCGTATGGTTCGTATGTGTCGGCCGGAGAATATAATTATTATTATCCGCCGCCGCAGCCATCGGTGTATCCGTATCCTCCTCCGCCGCCTCCACATGTGGAACAGGTTTACCCGCCTATTGGGCCTGGGGCCCATCCTTGGTCATCAGACCCGTACTTTGAACGTAGATGGTGAACACTGAGGAATTGTTTAGTGGGCTTGACACGAGTGGCCCAATATGTGGATGACTCGTGACTGCTTTTTTGTATTTTAGTAGTAAGCACTAATTATGTGAAGAGTATATTTGATACAAGGAATTTTCTTGTGAACAATTTTTGGTGATAAAAGAAATTTCTTCATTGTTTGGGTTTTTTCCCTGGGGGATGAGATTTTTCAGTTTCTTTACATTTTTGTATGTATGTTTTGGAACTTTTGTTAATGATTACGAATTAAACTTCCACATAAAATAAATTTAAGAGTTAGACTCAATATTTTGGGGTTTAGAACACTCACGTACCCTGCAACCACTTGCGCTGAATTTCATTGGCCAATCGAAAAAAATAAGTATATAAATTCATGTCCAAATAATAATAATAATATAATCCATCTCGTGGACCCAATTCACATAGTAGTTGTAGAGCATTTGATAAATAGATAAATAGAGAGAAAAATCGATCATGAGTGACGTTAAAAAAAAATACAAAATTGAAAAATAAATGGTAATAATTTCATTAAATAAAGAGAAAAAAAATAAGAGATATATTTGATGTAAAATAATTTTACACTAAAGTCTAACATTACATAGTAAATTTAAGATGATGTAAAATTATTTTACTTTATATGTCACATCTTTATTAAACTTAAATAATACATGTAAATATATTTGACTAAATTAAAATCTATTATAAAAAATTAGTTTAATTGTACATCAAACAAAATTTATTTTTAGTGCAAAATAATCACTAAAAAAATGACGTTTTTCTTTGTAGAATATAGTATTTGATTATATTCCTTGCATTATTCTCTTATTTGTTTATTCTTATAAATAAATAATATAACAAAATTTATATTATTAAGCATATATGTGATAAAGTTATTTTTGAATATTAAAAATATATTTAACTCATTATTATTATAAAATATATATTAGGATTATGTT
>JBBPBR010000006.1:50151998-50166934 GCA_037974775.1 Cicer pinnatifidum
TTACTACTTTTATAATGGAAAAATTATCTCTTATTGAACGAACTTAGAATTTTTTTTTTTTATTTATTTATAAAAGATGGTACTAAGTGAAGATACAATTAAAATTGCTTTTAAATTGTTAGCTATTGAATAAAATTAATATTTATTTAAATTATTTTAATCGTACTTTTGTTGATGCATTATAATTGTATATTTATGAAAATGATCAATATATCTTTCTTTATAAGTATTCTACAAGTATATAAATTTTTTGCTAACGTATCCAATTTTATCTTATCACACCTGCATTTGTACTATGTATCTAATTTTGATATCATTCAACTACTATATTATAGTCTTCTCAAAATTATATCTTTGGAAAATCAAACATTTGAAGAATACGTCACTACTAAACAAATTAAAAGTTTACCAAGTGCCTTTGAAATATAAGGTTTTTACTCTCAATAGAAAGGATTCAAAGATTTAACTTGAAATGCAATGAACAAAATTTCAACATAAATGATGTGAAATTTCAGGTCTTTCAATAACTCTAATAATTTTTCTCTTCTCTTGGTGTTTTGGTGTGCCTGGAGAATTTTAAGCTAAATGAGATTTTGAATTTTGAAAGATCTCTTTTTGACTTGTTCGATGATCTTTCTTCAAAGATGTACGGTGTTAACTGTAGCACGAAGAAATATTTCATCATGTCAAAATTATATATTCCTGAAATAGGTATTAAAACCCTAATGTCTCTTAGGTTGTACGACCTCGTCCTACAAATTTTTTAGTTTTCTATGAATTGTCTCTTTCATTCTTAGAAATCCTCGTACTATTATTTCTTTCTTTAATGACATACTTCATGTTGTGCTTGTCGATTCAACAATGTAGTTATCGAGATTCACGTAAGCAAAAGTTGTGCCTTTTGAAAACAAATGATCCAATTAAACTAGTAAGTACTTATCGGATGATATGATTAGAGAATCGCATAATTTTACTTGAAATGATTTGCATATACATTTAGCACACATCAGAGAATAAATTATTCTCTTATACATGTTGTTATTATCAAAACTAAATATGATTTTTTTTTTTAAACGAACATAATTTTAAGAATATTCCCTATCCGAGTTTGCTTATAAGTGTTTTGATCCTCATTTTTTTTATGATCAATTCCCTTATCATACCTTCACCTTACACTCAAAGAATACCTCAATATCCACCAGCTAATCATATCAACAATACCACTCATCCACCACACCAAAATATTATTGACTCCAAATGACTTTATAGGATTAATTTTATGCAATATCTCTATCTCTATAGGTTACTTTTATTCAATGAAATGTCATTCTTTGTCACAGATAAGCTGCACTAAAATTATAAAATTGATAATGCTTAAAAGATAACAATGTGAAATTGTGCATGTAGATTTGGAGGCCTAGTATCAACATTTAGATCTCAAGGGTAAGAATTTTTATTGCAGAATGAGGAGCAAGAGAAAATTGATAGTTCTATTTCTCAATACAAGTTTAGAAAGATAAAAGAAAAATGAAGCAAGAAGTGTACAAAATTACAATGGCACATGGTACATACATATATATTATATATATAATAAATTAACAAACTTAATTTTGGCTCTCACTTCCAATTATTGGCAACAATGTCAGCCAAATCAACAACCCTTTGTGAGTAACCCCATTCATTATCATACCAAGCAATCACCTTAACCAAATCATCTCCCATGACCATAGTCAACGATGAGTCAACGGTTGAGGACACATCAGTGCACCTAAAATCTACAGACACAAGTGGCTCATCACAAACTGAGAGAATACCATTTAGCTCATTGGCTGCACTCTCTCTAAATGCCTCATTCACTTCCTCAGCAAAGGTCTTTTTTGTGACTTGAACGACGAGGTCCACCACCGAAACGTTAGGTGTTGGCACACGAAGTGCAATACCATTGAGCTTGCCTTTGAGTGTTGGGAGGACAAGGGCTACCGCCTTTGCTGCTCCGGTTGAAGTTGGGACTATGTTGAGTGCTGCTGCCCTCGCACGCCTTAGGTCACGGTGGCTAGCGTCAAGTAGCCTTTGGTCCCCGGTGTAGGAGTGAGTGGTAGTCATGGTACCCTTGATTATACCTATCACCAAATATGTTAGAAATGTACAAATGCTATAAACAACTTAATTAAACGATTATTTAAAAAACTGAACATATCATAAGTTATTTTTATAAAAATAACTTTTGTGATTGATGAGAAGGTACATTACCAAATTTCTGATCAAGGACCTTGACAAAGGGAGCAAGGCAGTTAGTGGTGCAAGAAGCATTGCTGATGATGGCTTCATCATGAGTGTAAGCATCAGCATTGACACCAACCACATAAGTTGGGATATCTCCTTTCCCAGGTGCTGTGATGAGCACTTTCTTAGCTCCTGCTTCAATGTGCTTCCCTGCACCTTCTCTGTCCACAAACACTCCAGTTCCTTCAATCACCAAGTCTATCCCCAACTCCCTGCAATACCAACATCATTTCATGCATCATATCATATATTTGGTTTGAGAAAATCATTTCCATCTTTTTTTAACTGAGATATCTTTTTACTCACGACAATCTCATGAGATATCAATTATCCTTTTAAAAAGAATATGCAACTACAAAGATTAATCTCGTGAGTTATAATTGTGAGCCGTTTAAGTAGTTGATATCTCTTAATAGATATTTTTCATACACACTTGCTAGAGATCGAATCTCTAACCACATACTTAAGAGACTCAAGTGTCAATTGTTAAATGAACTTCAGTCTCACTCCCAAAAACTTTGAGATGAGGGTGCCAAAGTACATATATACAATGCACAACCAAAAACCTTAGCAATGTCAGGGCTCAAACACAACTTCAATAGCATGTTAAATGAGTTGGAATCTTCACTCAGATCCAAGCTCATTTAACATCTACCAAGTTATTCATACCATGTTGGTGAACAATTTCTATTTCTACATTAAATGAAGTAAAAACAGCTAAAAAATGTTTTGTGAAACCAAACAGAGGACAAGAGTTGCTTTGCAATCAAATGAATGAATGAATGAGAGGGAGAAGCTTACTTCCAAGGAAGGTTAGAGGGGTTGCGGTTGGAGACAACTTGAATGACCTTTCCATCAACAGAGATAGCATCATTGCCAACAGGCTTAACAACAGCATCAAAGATTCCAAGAGTGGAATCATACTTGAGAAGGTGAGAAGCTTGCTTAACACCTCCAGTGTCATTGATGGCAATGACATCTAGTGGTGAATCTTTACGACCATGCCAACATCTCAAGAAGTTCCTTCCAATCCTTCCAAATCCGTTTATTGCTACCTTCAGTTTTGCTTCCACTACAACACCTCCTCTCTTGTATCCTCCATTGCTCCCAACCTTCAAATGTACATACATTTATTTTAGTTTTTTTAAACTATTCGGGAAGTGGCAATTAATACTCCCTCCCGTACTTTTTATTCGAGACAATTGAGTCAACAATAGTTGATATATTTAATTTATATTGATTGATTCAACTGTTTCTTATAAAATATATCGGATGTAGTATTAATTGAAGTGATACTAATAATCACTTTACAACAGTATTTGAATAGAATTGAATTGTTTCTTAAAGTTACAAATTCAAATTCTTAGTGATAAGCTTACACTTTATACAAATAAATGTATATAGATAGATAGATGAAAAATTGTAAAACATGCCACTTAATTCTGTAAATCAATTCTTGGATATCATCATAGACCAATCATATACATGACATGAGTAATTATTGGATATCATCACATATATTTAACAAATCATGAATTTTTTCATCCTTGTGGTGTTTCGTTTCCTTGTATAAATGAATAAATCGTGAAAGGCCTAGTTCAAACTCTGATATATCTAGCTCCCTAGACATGGAAGAAAAAGAAGAACATTTACAAATTGATGAATATGTGTACTTTTGGTGCAAACACATGGATTGACATTAATGTGATCTGATTTGATAACTAGATCAGCCAAAATATGAAATCTAAAAGACTTTTCTTAAAAACAAAATTAGAGAAGAGGAAATAATTATTAATAACGATAACATCAGTCATTTTACAAATGTTTCGGTTAGGATTTGAATTTTTGCTTTTGAAGTTACAAAGTCAAATTCTTATTGGTAAAATAGAAAGAATGCTCGACTTGTTACATAATTTAAGAGCTATACATTAATGATGTTCAAGATAGATCATTCATAGAAAACATTAAGTGAACCATTAAAAGAGTCAAAATAGATTTGATGATTATGAAAATTTCTTGTATATTTCACATACTTATGTCACAAGTATATATCTTATTATTTTACTATAAAACTGTCATCAACTCATTGGAGATAGGAACTTACTGCATTGGTTTGGAAGGAAACAACAGAATGGAAGTCCTCTGAAGTTTTTCTAGAAAATGGAAGATATCCTGTTGAGTTTCTGAGACCAGAGAATTCAGAAAAGCCTTTACCATTTCCCTGAATACATCAGAAGACAAAAATATATTATAAGTTTTACCACAAAATTGTACTACTAGTTAATATGAACTTATAAAGATGCACTACATTAATGAAACATTAGAAAAAATAACGAGTAATATATGTTGAACCTTAAGAGTTGGTTTGGCTACAGAGAGAGTAGCCGAAGCCATGATTCAGTCTACAAGAAAAAAAAAAGTGATTTTTTTGAAGTTGTAGTATAGAGCTTTGCAAGGGAAACAAATTCTTAGTTACATGTAATGTTATTATTATGTACTATAAAGTGAAGTGATCGAGTAAGAGGTGTCAACGTGGATGTGTGGTTGTGACTCATGAGCCCAACCAAGTAAGGATTAGATTTTGGATAGCATTTTCATTCAATGAATGGCTGTAATTCATGCTTTGTTTTTGTGCTTCCAAGTCCAATCATGATATCACTCTCACTCACTCATATTTTTCCAAGTAAACTACCATTTTTGGTCTTCAAATTATAAATATAGTGTCAATTACGATCCTCAAATTTACGTAATATAAATTGTTTTCTTAAATTGTTTAGAATCACTTAAAATAGTTTTTCCGTCATACTATTTTATGGAACTTCTCCCTAACCAGTTAAAAAGTTTAAAAAATATTTTGACTTACGTAAGACAATTTAGAAGAGTAATTTATTATTTCGTAAATTTTAAATTGATCGAAGTTACAATTTCAAAACTCAAATTGAGGGTTTACTTTTTTCTTCTTTTGTAATTTGATGGTTGGATCTTAATTTTGTGAAATCTTAAATGGGTTAAGCTTTAGGGTTTTCTAATTATATCAGTGGACAATAAAATTCTGTGAAATTCTATACTTTCCTTTATTGTTTTTTAATAAGAAAAGGACTATGTTTTTTCTTAGCTTGATATATCTATTTTAGCTTTTTTTTAACTAACGGAAATCTGTTTAACTGGTAATATTAATAATATAAGATAATTTGGATGTAGAATAATAACTTGTGGATGAAATTTCCCTCGAATTTAACTTTTACAAATTCCTAGGTAGAAAGTATAAAAATTACAAAACAAAAATTAATACAGATTAAATATGTGTACAGCATGGATAAACAAAAAAACAGATTTGCCTGATATAAAGTGACTAAAATATATATAATGTAAAATAAAGAAAAAAATTAAATTATTTTTCAATATTCATTGTTTGCTCATGTGTAACTATAATATCTATCTTTAATTTATTAATCAATAATTGATAATATTTTATTTATTTTTTTAAAAAAAAATTGTTTACTTTATTAGAATAAGATTAAGAAAAATGACAAACAAATTAATATGTGATAGAAGATACTAATGGACAAAGAGTCATGTTATGGCCACTCTTCATTGGAGTTCCAAGTTGGGTTCGAAGTTTGCTCACAAGTTGGAATCCAAATTGCACTGCTTTGTTTCTTCTTATAGTTCTATGAATTTTGATTAATTACAAATTCATTCCATTATTTCAATCCATTACAAATTAGATGGAATAGGAGAACTAGTTTCAAATGTTGCCATTTTATAAATTCTTTATAAATACAAACATGTTATTTAAATATGAATAGACTTATAATTCTATTATGATGTTTGAATGTGATAGTTTCATTTTATGCAGTGGATATGAAGGTATTATCATGTTACACCCCATATAATGTTAACATATCCCAATAAACATGGTTTTTTGTTCACCGGAAGCCCGTTTGTTTCTTCAAAATTGCAACAATTTCAAACAATTCAGCCAAATTCATGCTAGAATAATTCGTTTTGGCCTCACACATGACCAATTACTTATAAAAAACGTATATCAACTCTCATCTTCACATGGTAAAATGAATTATTCCACTCTTATAGTTGATCAACTCAATGTTATTGATACGTTTACTTAGAATCTCGTGATTAAATCTTATAATTAAAGGTATTCAAGGTGTAAAAACTTTGATACGTTTATTTGGAATCTCGTGATTGGATCTTATAATTAAAGGTATTCAAGGTGTAAAAACTGAACTGCATTGAATCATATTAATGGTATGGTTCAGCTATTGAAAATCACTTTAAAATTAAGTTCAGTAAAGTTCTGAATCGATTTAAAAATTAGTTTATAAATATAATCTAGTTTAATATTTTGAATAAATTTTTAATTAAAATCAATTTCAAAATAGTTATTTGAGAAAAGAATTTTGAAATTTTTTTGATAAGAAAATATCAATTGTTTTCCAAGAAAATAAATGTAAAAAGATTTTCGATAAAAAATTTATTCAAAATTCTTTTGGCAAATTTTTCTTGATTTTTTTTGAAAATTATTTTTCGATTTTTTTCATGAAAAGTTTTTTTGAAAAAAAAAAAGATATCAACAATTTATTAATAAAAAGAAGTTTCGATTTTTTTTAAATAAAAAGAAGTTATTAAAATAATATAATATATTATTTTATTAATATAATTTAATTTTTTAATTATTTATTATTTATTAAATTAATAATTTATTGTAAAAAGAAATTACATATTGTAAAAGAGTTTTAAACGAAAAGAAGATATCCTTGCATGCTTAGAATTCACCGTCCGCAAAGAAACACAGCAAATATTATACCTCTTGTATCCCAAACAACAACAACCACTTCCATGCCTCATTCTTTCTCTCTCATCATCCTTCTCACCCAAACCCAAACCAACCACAACACTAACACTTTCCACGGTTTCTCTACGCCCATCATTCATTCCCATTACACAGGTCAGATTTCCCCTCTTTTTCTCAATTTCTTCTTCGGTTCCTTTTATAGCTTCATACATATTATATTATCATTCTTTCATTCTTTCAATTTAACGGATATGTTCCTTTTTAGTATATTCGCTCATACTTCGTTTCACATGTTCCAATTTTATGCTATTTCTTTATTAAGATGAAAATTTAATTTTCGAATTATGACGTTTTTTTTTTATTCATTCGATTGTGCCTTTTGATAATTCCAAATAGTTTATGATGGTTATAACATTAGAAATTGTCATTTTGATAATTAGATGACTAATTTAAGTATTTTACCGAGTCAGATATCAAAATATATTATGATGGTTCACCATTGGTTTGAAGTATAGAAAATACCATTATTTAGACACATGTGGATATTTCATTTTATAGCTATGGTTGTAACGACATTTTCATTCAATATATAGACCAACTAATATTACTCTTTATTCCACGGAAAACTAAATGTTATCTTATCCAAGATTTACATCAATCAACCATTTGAAAAACTATGTGGGGTGATTATGTTCTTGCACTCCACTTTGTTTCAGGGATAAAGATGGATATACCATTTGCTTACTTGAAGAGTGATGAATAATGTCATAAATATCAGGTACATTCTTTAAATTTTACAAGCTCTTTAGAAATACAAGCATGTTATTTAAATATGAATAGACTTATAATTCTCTTATGATGTTTGAATCTGATAGTTTTATTATATGCAGTGGGTATGAAGGTATTATCATGTTCCACCCCATATAATGTTAACATACCCCAACAAACAAGATTTTGTTCAGAGGAAGCTCGTTTGTTTCTTCAAAGTTGCAACAATTTCAAACAACTAAACCAAATTCATGCTAGAATAATTCGTTTTGGTCTCACACATGACCAATTACTTATCAGAAAGCTATGTCAACTCTCATCTTCATATGGTAAAATGAATTATTCCACTTTGGTATTTGATCAACTCAATGTCCCTGATACGTTCACTTGGAATATCATGATTAGATCTTATAATACAAGTGGTTCACCTGAAAAAGCCCTTCTTTTGTTTAAAGATATGTTATATCATGGCTTTGTAACTGATAAATTTACTTACCCTTTTGTTATAAATGCTTGTATTGCTTCTAATGAAATTGATTTTGGAAGATTAACACATGGCCTTTCAGTAAAAATGGGATTTTGGAGTGATGTTTATGTGCAGAACAATATGATGAATTTTTACTTTAAGTGTGGGAATATTGATGATGGATGGAAGGTGTTTGATAAAATGCGTGTGAGAAATGTTGTGTCGTGGACCACCGCGATTTCTAGGCTTGTTGATTGTGGGAAATTAGACGCTGCAAGGGAAATATTTGAGGTGATGCCTTCTAAAAACGTTGTTTCGTGGTCGGCGATGATTGATGGGTATGTGAAACATAACCAACAGATTAAGGCTTTTGATTTGTTTGAAAGGATGCAGCTTGATAATGTGAGGCCAAATGAGTTCACTTTGGTGAGTTTGATCAAAGCGTGTACTGATTTGGATAGTCTCAAATTGGGAAGACGGATTCACGATTTCGCTCTAAAGAATGGTTTTGAACTTGGACCTTTCTTGGGTACTGCTCTTATTGACATGTACAGCAAATGTGGTAGTTTAGACGATGGTGTTAGAGTTTTTGGTTTAATGAAAGTGAGAAACTTGGCTACTTGGAATACAATGATTACTAGCTTCGGTGTGCACGGGTTGACAAACGAAGTGATAGCTCTTTTCGAAGAAATGGAGAAGGCTAATGTAATTCCCGATGCCATCACTTTTGTTGGTGTTTTGAGTGTTTGTGCTCAAATGAAAAATTTGGAAATAGGGCAAAAATATTTCAGTCTCATGACAGAACATTATGGCATAACACCTATCTTGGAACACTATACATGCATGGTTGAACTCTATACTCTTACAAATGAGTTGAATGAGATTTGCCCATTAGGGAATACAATGTCATTATCAACGAAAGAAAATCATTATGTTGCAGAATTGCTCCAAGAGAACAAACTCACCGGTATTGATGACATAGAGAAATTCATACAGAAGCATTATAGAAATTCAAATTTATCAGAATTAGTTTTAGATCATTCTACAACTTCCACACAACCAATTTTCAACCATTGAATTCAAATTGTATATTTATCCATAAGTCAAGATTTGACTGCATACAATTGGACGCTTCTAATGATGTGCATAACATGCTGCTAGAATTATAATCTCTCCAGCATTGACAATTGTAATTGAATTGAATAGGTGATTAGTGTCTAACACCAACACGACATCGATACATGTAATTATATTTAATTAATTAATTTTATCAAGTTATTGTTGATGTCGGTGTATAGTGTCGTGTTTGGTATTTGGAGTAATGATTTACTTATAATAAAGATATCCCATTATATTTACAATTATAAAATGATGCTAATATTTTTGAGTTATATAATGATATCTAGTTGATCTTGAAGTCATTTATTTTTGTCGTGAATGTATTATTTGTCCTCCAACATAATAAATTTGACATTTTTTGATTGAATGTTGCGCCAGCTTTCTTGTTTAGTTTGCTACAATTCATTTTCAAAGTCTCCTTCTTTGTAGTAGTGGTATTGAAATTGATTTGATGGACATGCAATTTTCGATTTTCTGTATGATCAACATTACTCAACAGATTTATAGACCTTATAAATTTTACTATCACATTGGTTGATATTTGTATAAGTTCCCTCAAACTGTTTTTGTAAGCATTATGTACTTCTTTACATCCCTATTGCTTGTGAAATAATCACACTAAGATGTTCATGTTAGGATATAATTATTTATGTTTAAATATACAATCAATGTTGTAATCAATTCTAGATTTAAGAAAGTTTTAACTTTCATTATCATATTTACTATTAATGTATACTTAATTTTCTAACGTTTTTAATTAAAATTATAGAATGATTTTGTTTATAGGGATTACGATAATGAAAAATTAGCCTTTTATTATTTTTATTTTTATTTTTATTTTTATTTTAATTGTTTTTCATCATTAATTATTATGAGTGGGATATAGTAATATTGGATAAATCAATATATGTGATTGTCTTTATTGTAAAAATATTTATAGATCTAATTTACTAAATTATATGAATAAATGATGATGTATATGATCATTAAACTGATTCAATTCAGAATTTCTAAGTTGGAATCCAAATTGCACTGTTCTGTCTCTTCTTATGGCGATCAATAGACACAAATACACAGTACATATTCCAACACTCATGTGTATGATAGATAGGTTTGGATATGTTCACTGATTTCTCAATAGTAATGACTCCGACGTTCAATTGACACTCATAACTTATCTTCAAAATCCCACCACACGCTCCTTCATGATATGCACTCGTATAGGCTTGTTTTGCAGAATCTCCCACTAGGCAAAAAGTAGCACCAATATCAGTAGATGGTCCTTTGTTGGTTGAAATTCTGGTTATGTTTCTTCTTCTTACAATGTTAGGTGGTTCATGGTAATTCATAGTAGTAATGAAACCTAGGGCAAGACAAACGTAGCATTCCACAAATACTTCTCAATCTATTGTAAACTTATAGTATTTTTTGAGAATACAATGAGATTTTCTACCCTTGAATAATAAAAGATGTTCATGTTCTCTTCGTTAAATATAGATAGATTAGTTGACTTTTTTTTGTGACAATGTGCATCTTTTTTTGTTTATAATTAAGATAAAAACACATTATTCATTTAATATTATGTTGATCATAAAAGTTAAACTATGTTAATATCATTAGTATATTTATCGACCAACTCAACGCATTTCAAATAAAATTACTTTAAGGGAGGATATTTATAAAAAAAAAAAAACAAAAAATACACACACATATATTAGAATAGTCAATCCACCGGCTTGCAAAGCATACCACAACTTTCCAAGATCGTGGCTATTAATAATATCATTTCCAATAGGATAGTTCATATGGAGCCCATCATCGTATTCCATAATTTTGACCATTATATTGTACTATCTCACTAATAAAATTTAAACAAAGATGCATAAGAAAAAATTGATATATTTAATCTATATTTATTATCACATACATCAAATTTATTTTGACTATAAAATATTTGTACTTGTGTCTCTTCGACTTTCTACATTGACTATAAAATACTACTCTTTGACTAAAATATAAAAAAAATAATTAAAAAATTAATATATCTAATGTTAATTTTTAAGGTACCATATTTGTATTTGTAAGTCTCTTTGACTTCCTTGAAACTTGAATAAGAATAGTTTACAGTTTGTCATTATGATATTGTTGAACTCTAGCATGATTAAAACTATTGTTTGCTTATACCAGTCTATGAATTTGAAGTCCCTGTATTTAAGCTAATACTTTAAAATACATACAAGGCAACAAATCGGAAACAGCCGGGCTTTACCGTGTAACCATCGTCACAATCTACATTCAGCAGCATAGTAAAATCAACTGTAAAGAATCGAGGTTCTACAAGGCAACTCACCAGATGAATTATTTTAACACGTATCTAGGGAAAATTTGCCACCGTACTTTTCATGAAAACATTTAGTTTCAAAGACAAGGCATTTCCAAGGAAACATTTCGAGGTTCTACTGCTTCATTGCAAATCCAAGGGAGGTTTTATAAATATATTTAATCTGTTATGTTCTTCACAACAATCTGATACCAGTAATTGTTGCTAATAAAGAAAACTTCAATTTGTGCCAGCTGAAATGGAAGAGCAATATATGCGGTAGTTTGGAGGATTTTGACTAAACATTTGCTTCCAAAAACTGTTGATCTCGGCTTTTAATTGCACATCGTTCCTATGGCTAACCAGTGGGCAGAGTAGTTTAGTTTGTGATCTTTGTGTTATAGACAATGTAATGTAATGTAATTTCCTATGAGTCACTAAAGACCAACTTCAATCTTTCCCTAACCACCCTATGTCTGAGCCCTGAGGTAATAATAAATAAACCAAGAATCCAATAACAGAAGTACACTACACAACCGTGGTCAGTTTTAAAGGAAACTAACAACAATTACAGATTTAAGGTCATAAGACACAAATCTCTTCTAGCATAACATAAACTGAGTCTAGAGTTCAAATCTGAACCTAAAAATGCTGTTGCATTACAACTTTGGGGGAGATTTATCACCCATTTCAACCCCACCTGACTCAATTGCGAGTGGAGGATTTCTGGAGAGAACCAAAAAGAGATATCGGGTCATAGTCATACACACAGAAAAATGCATCCATGATCATCTACACAAAAACCAATACCAAACAGCCTAACACAGAAACCATAAAAACCCATAGCGAAAACCATAACCGACAGTACTAAAGTCTAAAAAACATTTACATAGAAGGAATTATCCATGAACAAGAATGTGACAATATTACATACTATCTTTATCTTACCAGAAACAATCCAATACGTGTTCAATTGTTCTTCCTAAACCCCCTTTAAACCTTCACATCTACTAAAATGAAAGTTTAACCTTTTAACAACAAAACAAATACAAATAGTTATAAAATAAAAATAAAAACAATAAACCCAGTTGGGTTGAAGACTCAAAAGAGAGTAAATTTCCAATTATTTTCAGACCCTGAGAATCTGAAGCTTACTAGAGAAAGCAATAGCAACCCAATCAGGCTGAGAAGAAGACCACTGAAGCTGTTCAATTTCAGCACCAGCAGTATAAGCCAAAATAGGATCAAGACCACCTTCAACAGGTTGACCCATTGAAGAGAGATCCCAAATCAAAGCCTGTGAATCATCACCAGCAGTACAAATATGACAAGAACTATGAGGTGCCCACGCAATGGCATTCACACTGGCTTGATGTCTCTGCAACTCCACAACCGGTAACGTCGGAAAACGAATATCAAGCACAACCACCTTAGCACTATCCATTATAATCGTAGCCATATAACGTGGATCTTGTTTATTCCAACCTAGCCTAACCAAAGGTGTATCAGGTTCAGAACTCTCATAAATAATGGTGGAATGTTCCTTATCGCGTAAATCAAAAACCCTAACTGAACCATCCGCAGAAACAGAAGCAAAAACACCAACACCACCCCAAGCTATATCATAAACCTCTTTATCATGCGCAATCAATTGCGTATCAACGGTTTCCTTTTCGATATCCCAAATGGTACAAGTAGTATCAATACTGGAAGTTCCGATTCGTTTGGGTTCAGCTTCGTTCCAATCGAAGGAAGTTAAAGGACCACAATACTCACTGTTTTTGTTACCATTAAGGAGGCTTTTGAGTTCAACGCGAGATTGAGATTCTTCGGAATCGGAGATCCGCCAAATACGGAGGAAATCGCTGGAGGTAGCTAAGAGGTCAGGACGTTGGCAGTCTTTATCGGGAATGAAGATAGCTTTGGTGGGAGGATAAGGGTGTTCGAAGGAGAGATTTGGATCGGATTTGATTTGGCCGTTGGTGTCATCGAGTTGAACAATTTCGACACGGTTAGGGTATTGTTCTAAGAGAGAAGCGATGGCTAAACGGTATTTTTTGTCGCGACGGACGCTCCAGTTCATGGCGTAGATATGCCATGGGGCTTCGTATGTGTAGATTTCTGAACGTTTTTGTTGTTCGTCGGAGGCGTCTTGGGTTGGGTCGCTGCTTGCACCCATAGCATTTGAGTGAGTGAAAATGAAGCACAAAGAATCAAAGAGAGATAGGGTCAATACTATCTATATGCCGAATGGGAAATACTCTGGGACCCACTATTACTATCTTATTTTACTACTATATTTTATTCAATTAATAAAATTAAGATTTCTTTCTTCAGTCGGAAAGATAAGAACCTGTGGTGGTTGAAAGCGGTGATCGCTAGAGGCGGCCGTCATTGTGATGGTTCATGGTAGTCAATGGACTTCATAATCATGGTTGTTGCCTTGGTGGCCGACGATTGCTATCGCTAATGTTTCGCAAATTAGAGCCTTATAGAATTTTATTTCTTCAGAAAATAGCATTCCTTTTAAATATATATATATATATATATATATATATATTATATACATGAAATTCATGGGGCTTGCTAATTTACACTCATCTCACGAATGTGTAAGTTAATCATTTATACCTTTTAATTTCGGATCATAAACACAACAAATTTTTGAAAAACTACTTATTCAATGGGTATTGATGTAATTTACATTCTGTAAATTAAATTTTTTACAATATATATATTAAGCATATCAAATGAGTATATTATATAATGAGTAGATGATAGAGTTAACTCTTAATCCTTCAACGATATATAAGTAATTACAATTAAGAATTATTTAAATAATACATAATTATTTAAAAAAAAATTAATCTTTACTATTCATAATGGTTATATATTAATTAGATATGCTATATAAAAATAAATGTGACTTTATTTCTTCATATTTTTAAGTTTTATGTAATATATATTTCTTTTTATAAAAAATAAATAAATAAATATTTTCCAAAATCTAAAAATATTGTACAATTTAAAATTTTAATCAATAGTCTATTTCTTTTTACTTTCATCTAATTTCTTTCTTCTTTTGTTTGTTTTAAAGTCGTTTTATTAACTCAAAATTACTCATATGCATGATTTTTGTTAAATTTAGTATTGTTCAGATTTTT
>JBBPBR010000006.1:50174679-50188426 GCA_037974775.1 Cicer pinnatifidum
ATATATTTGTATATAAAAATGATTTATTTTCAAAAAACATAATTTTCAACGTAATTTAAATTTATTTTATTTTAATTGTATTTATTGATTAATATTACATACATTATACTTAAGTATTATTTTTCACTTTACGTTTATTTATAATAAGAGTGTATTGTACTGTCAATATATAATGTTTTACATTGACAAACAACATAAATATTGATTTTATAATTTTTAATAAGATCCAAGATATAATTATGAGATAAAATGATAAGATCATTGTTCAATGTGAGTGTAAAATTGGTATAGTGCAATATTATTTTTCTCTTATTGTGGTTATAATGCACCGACATCTACAAAAGATAATTTAATAAAATTTGTACTCTTTTTTATTTATTACTCTCTTTGTAATGAAATATAAAAAAAAAAAATAGTCCAAAAATTGATATATTTGATTCAAAATTTATTCCAAATACACTTACTTTTTAATCACCATTTTTTTTTATATTTTATTACGGATCAAGTAACTTTTCTTAATCTACATAAAAACGGTCAAATATAACAATTATTTTTTAATTGAAAAATAATTACAATTAATAATCACATCCATATTATGTCGCAGCTTCATGTTATGTCGCAACTTCATTTGAGGTACAAAGAGTTTGCAAACTTGTCATCTGATCCCTTGAGAAATATTTTGCAAGCCAAAGTTAAAAAGTAGATTTTATTTAAAGAATCTAAAAGTCCCTAATTAGACATATACTCCATTATTTGAAACCGACTCTAAAAGTCCTCAATTAGACATATACTCCATTGTTTGAATCCGACTCCTCAACTATTATTTCCATGATCAAGAAAGACTATAGTTAATGTACTCTATTGTTTATCTTTTTTAAATATATTATCTATGTATTATATTGAATAAACAGTATCCACTCTATTAGTTATTCTCTAAAAGAATGAAATAAAAAGTAGTCTATTCTATTATTTATCTTTTTCAAATATATTATCTATCTATTACAATGGACGAAAAGTATCTACTCTATTAATTATTCTCTAAAAAAATGAAATAAAAATATTTATTTATTAGTTTAGCCTGATTATGAGGAAATAAATATGTTTATTTATTAGTTTAGTTTGATTAGGAGGTCCTTTTTTGGTCAAACAAACCACATTTTTTCTTTATTAGATTCTGTTGAAAGTTATATCATTCTTATCTTCATTTTAATTAATATAATTTTTTTAAATAAAAAAAAATACATCGAGCCAAATAATAATTAATAATAATAATAATAATAAATGAAATAAAATAAAATAAAATAAAATAATACAATGGTCAAACAATAACATAGTGGTGGAGCTGGACACCGCTACGGTAGCGTGACCCCCCCTCTCTCTAATCAATTTCTATACGCTGATGCATCCGGTGATATAAGTAAATCTTGATTTATTTATTATTTCTTTGTATTTTCCCTTTTTCATTTGATTTCTCATATTTCTTACTTTATTTTTTTTGATATATTTTATTAATTACTATTATTTATAATATATACATGTTTTCAAAACTATGACAGAATGTTATTACAAGGTGCATTGGATCCAATTTTTCGTGCGACTCCGCCACTGAAGAAGAAGAAGAAGAAGAACACGTTTTGTTCTTCTTCTCTTTCTCTGTTTGGCCATATCAATAGTAATTCTATCAGCAGAAGAAGCACGAAGACGAATTTAATGGCTTCGAATAATAATAATAATAATAATAATAAAAATAATAATAGTCATAGAACCGACAATTATCTACGCCACATGGAATCAATGAAGATTCTTCCATCTGGTGCTGGTCGCATTCCTCACTTGAATGCCGTCATTCTTGGTGAATCTCTCGCTACTGAAGAAGATGATTTTGTGCTACCTAGCGAACAATTCGCTAATCAAGCAAATGTTCAATCTCCAGAACAGGTTTTTCTTTCCCAGGGTTTTTGTGGATTTTGACTAAGTTTCAATTGAACTAGGAAAAAATGATTTTTTTTTGACTAAAGTGTTTCATTTATTATATGCTGAATTGTTATTATTTTTTTTTAAATTTAAGTTTTGTTTACTGCATGGCTTATTTTTGTGATATATTTATCAGTATTTGGAGATGTATAAGAGATCTATTGAGGATCCTGCTGGATTTTGGTCTGAAATTGCATCACAGTTTTATTGGAAACAAAAATGGGGTCATCAAGTTGTTCATGAAAATTTTGATGTCACCAAAGGAAATATTAAGATTGAGGTGAATTATTTATTTATTTATTTATTTATTATCTATTTAACTGTGCCATTTGGATCTCCATTTAGTGAAGTGTTTGTTCAAGAGATGAGTGGTTGAAGTTGAATCTTTTGTGTCTCTGTGTGTGTTCATTTGATGCATTATTGCTTTCAGTGGTTCAAGGGTGGAATCACAAACATATGTTATAATTGCTTGGATAGAAATGTGGAAGCTGGACTTGGTGACAAAGTAGCTCTTTACTGGGAAGGGAATGAACTTGATGTTGATGCTACTTTAACATACACTCAGCTTCTTCATCAAGTTTGTCAGGTTGGTTTTTATTTTTTACTTTTCTCATACAAATAGGATATTTAAATTTATATTTCTCAAATTTGGGTGTTTGAATTCAATTTTCGTTTAATAGATGGAAAAACATTAATCTCAATTGGAAGAATGATTGGTGATGTATATATTTTTCTTTCTTTTTTTTCTTTTCAGGTTGCAAACTACCTGAAAGATATTGGTGTCAAAAAGGGTGATGCTGTGATTATTTATTTGCCCATGCTTATGGAGCTTCCTATCACAATGCTTGCATGTGCCCGCATTGGTGCTGTTCATTCGGTAACACACAAAAACATTTGTCCTTGTCAAGTATTTTCGTATTTAGTCATGTTTTCAAAGTTATCAAATTGTTTGATTTGTTATGATTGCCATTTGAGTTAATACTGTTTGCTTTTTTGATGTGCTTAGGTTGTATTTGCTGGTTTTTCTTCGGAATCTCTTTCACAGAGAATCATTGATTCTAAGCCAAAAGTTGTAATTACTTGTAATGCTGTTAAAAGGGGATCTAAGGTTATCTATCTGAAAGACATAGTTGATGCTGCCATCAATGACGCAGCTCAAAATGGTGTCTCTATAGGTTAGAATGCCATTGCCTTGTTTATAGTTCCAGCACTATAATCTCTTCTCTTCAATTAACTGTGCAGTTCTATCATGCATTAAAATTCAAACATGTTGAACGCATACACAAACACGCTAGAGAGAGATCAGGATAGCTAATAGCTAATATCAGTAACTTCGATTGATAGTTTGAGAAAATGTCATATGATGAAAACCTGACATTTAGAAAATTTAGGAAACAGTAAATACAATTTCTAATATTTTTTACTGGCTTCAAAAGTTGATATTGACTAATAAAGAGTTGGCTGGTATGTGATCGACCTTTTGCCTTGGTGGCTTCTGCCCAAAGTTATTGACTTCTTTCACTATGTAACAGATGTTCCCAACTGAAGTGACCAATAAAATAACCTACAATGTTTGCGCATAAGTGTATGCCATAACCAGTTTCATCCGCAATACCTCATGTTACCTTTATTATTTTCTTTGACCTTTTCCTTTGCACTTTTTGTGTGTCTATGCAGATGTATGCCTAACTTACGCAAACACGCTTGCATTGACGAGGGAGGATACTAAATGGAAGGAAGGGCGAGATATATGGTGGCAGGTTAGTCTAATTTTTTTTCCCCCTGTGCATAAATACGCTGACTTGATCATCTAATTGTACTAGTGGTGTAAGTATAACATGAGTTCTGTCTTTTATACTTCTGTAAAATTCCTAGTTGCTGCACCTAATATGTCATCACCGATCATATAATTGTTTCGTCAAATTTCTTCAGCTATTTTGAACAGATAAATTAGTTTGATGAAAAGTTTACTCAAATCTAGAAATTCTGTTTACGGTGCTGGATATGTTTTGAATGTTTAGGTTGTTGCTTCTATGATTTTTTTTTTCTTTCCCTTTTTTGATATACTTTTGTTACTGCCTTACTGGTGTTGCAGGATGTCATTCCTAAATATCCAACTACTTGTCCAGTGGAGTGGCTTGATGCAGAGGATCCACTTTTTCTACTCTATACAAGTGGGAGTACTGGAAAACCTAAGGTATTTGCGTGCTGTTATTTCTATACTACCAGTACTAGGAGTTATGTTCCCCTTTTCTTCTTGATATGAGTCAAGGTTGCTTCTTTCTAATATCTAATATACGTTTCTATAAGGGCGTCCTCCATACAACTGGTGGTTATATGGTATACACTGCAACAACATTTAAGTATGCATTTGACTACAAACCATCTGACGTCTACTGGTATCCTTGAATGCTTATCTTACATCTTTTTTTGTCTTTGAAGTTTTCTAGATGAAAACTGGCTCAGTAGTCTTATTTAACTCCCTTATTCCATGACTACAGGTGTACAGCTGATTGTGGTTGGATTACTGGGCACAGCTATGTCACTTATGGACCCATGCTCAATGGTGCAACTGTTGTTCTGTATGAAGGGGTAATAAATTTCGACTTGAAACGTAGTGTAATCACTTATATAGAGATAGAACTAGACAAAGTGAATCCAATAAACTTTTTATTTGTGCAACCAAAAAGAATAATTCAACTCTAGAATTTAAGAATACTAAAAAATGGTATGGCTATGTGATAAGAAGACCAATGAAAGCCATATCCAGAAGACTTGATCAAATTGATATTAGGCGAGATAGAGGAAGGCCAAGAAAAACACTTAGAAACTGGTCAAGAAAAGGACTTTATTCTAAATGGCCTCCGCAAAATCTTGGTTTTTGACATGGTTACACTGTTTGATCCATGTAGCTGACTTCACCTAGTGCGAAAAAGGCTTTGATTGTTGATTCTTGTTGTTTAAGATTTGCTTAAGGGAAAATAATGAGTTATACTGATCTGTACATAGAGCTGTGAGAAATGATACTAACTATTTTTTTCCTCAGCTCATAGAATATTTACTGAACAGCCAGAAATAATATGATTTGTCACTCGATATTTTATCGACTAGCCACTTGGGATTACCTCAAGTTGTTACTTGTAAGGATAGGGCAGGATTTGGGTACTGATTAAACTTACACCGCTTAAATGCCCTTTAAAGTGATTTACTTCATATATCAAGGGACTCTTGAATAGGTGATGTAAAGAATTTCAAGTCCCCCATTTGTAAGTGGTCAACAATTTATGCCTAGTCTGTTGGTTGTCTAGGTTATGGCTATTTACATCATGTTATTTTGATTCACTCAAGCCGAGTTTTGTAGATACACAGAAGTTGACCTGGCAACATATTTTAGAAACATGTATATATATATATTGCTGGATTTTTTAATAAAATGTACTGTGATTTCAACCAACATCGTTCTATTAGTTTGGCATTTTGAGTTAATGGATAAAAAACTTACGAGTCAAGGAATTGTAAAGAAATACTTTGCTCTGAATCTGATGATACCATGAATTCAGGCTCCCAATTATCCTGATGCTGGACGTAGCTGGAACATTGTTGACAAATATAAAGTAACAATATTCTACACAGCCCCTACATTGGTGCGGTCCCTTATGCGTGATGGTGATGAGGTAAGATACCACTTTTTTGAAAAATCATTTGTAATGGTGAACAAATGCTTTTTCCAATTTCAAATAAGTGATTTGTTATTGTATTTTAGTAGCATGAGATATCTTATTAGCATTGGATATGTATTTTTATTACTTGAATTTTGCCCCATAAACTCAGTATTAGGCATTAAATCCAGGCATGGATTGATGCATCATAGAAAGGAAAATATGAAAGTAAAACATTGCAAAAGAATGTATACGATGTCAAACAGGATTGAAAGCATAATTAACATGGTTTATGGCCCCTTAAGCTTTTCTTGACCCTTCTGTTCTACCCAACATATATGATGCAGGCAGTAGGCACAGGAAATTTGATCTCATATTCTTCCTTTTCCCATTTGTGTTGCTTTTACAAATATGGAGCCTTGAAGATAATCAGTATTCTTGGCAATAATCTCTCTTATTATTGTTTCCGTGTATTCTGTTGTGAACGAATGGATGCCGAGAATATTTTATGTTTTTGTTTAAAGTTCACTGCTCTAAATCTTAATTGTCCAATAATTTATCTAAAGAAGTTTGAGTGCATCCTCATATAAGATTGATATCTTTGCATGTCTTAGAGGATGTAACTTCAATTTTATATACATTTATTGCATAAAATTGCAATCAGAATATCTTATCAAGTTATCATAAATTATGATATTGTCCAATGCAAGTGTTTAGAGTTTCATATGTTCTAGACTTCGTTATTGCTCATTCAAAAATGGTTATTCATGCAGCATGTTACCCGCTACTCGAGGAAATCTTTACGAGTCCTAGGAAGTGTTGGCGAGCCCATAAATCCAAGTGCATGGAGGTTATTATCTGTATTTTTTTATAGGCAATTACGGCTTTAAATTTCCGATATCAAAGAACATTCTGATGCATAATTTGATCATTCTCTTTCAGATGGTTTTACAATGTAATTGGAGATTCAAGATGCCCTATCTCTGACACTTGGTGGCAAACAGAAACTGGGGGCTTCATGGTATTTTAACTTTCGACAGTTATTTGTGTTCAATATGATTCATATGAAAGACACTGAACATGCATTATAGGTTCATTCCGTTAGTAACAGTATAACATATGCATAAATGAAGACGTGAAGTAGTAATAGATTGGGTTTTGTATAAAAGTTATGGCGAGCGTGCGCACGATTTTGTGCATCTCTGTCTTTGTGACTGAAATTCTTCACTGTCGCTTGCAGATAACTCCACTACCTGGCGCTTGGCCCCAGAAACCTGGTTCTGCTACTCTCCCTTTCTTTGGAGTTCAGGTCTGTTAAGCAAACCTTATTTGTTCATTTTATAATATAGTGAATTTGTTTGTCTTCTTTTTACTACTAGCTCACTATGCCAATTTCTCTGACAAATTTTATTGTTACTTTAGCCTGTCATAGTGGATGAGAAAGGTGTTGAGATAGATGGTGAGTGTAGTGGTTATTTGTGTGTTAAGAGATCATGGCCAGGGGCATTCAGAACTTTGTATGGTGATCATGAAAGATACGAAACAACATATTTCAAGCCCTTTGCTGGCTACTATTTCAGCGGTGATGGCTGCAGCAGGTTAGTGTTCCTAACATTTGATGCTCATAATATACAATCTAGGAAAATTATGTTAGAATCTTAGAATTTGAGTCTAGGCTTTGTAAATTATATTTTTGCAGCCTTACTTAAAAATAAAGGAAATACCAGAAAGAACTTGTAAAAATATGTTGGATAAACATGTTCTATGCATTTGACTTTGTTTTAGGGATAAAGATGGATACTATTGGCTTACTGGAAGAGTTGACGATGTCATCAATGTCAGGTATTCTTTGAAATTCATAAGCTCTTTATACTGATTTGTCAGCCCTGAGATTTCATTCTTTATAGGTGTAAGCATGTAAATATGAATAGATATGTAGTTCCTTATGATGTTTAAATCTGATTGTCTTGTTATATGTAGTGGGCATCGTATCGGCACAGCTGAAGTGGAATCAGCTCTAGTTTCACACGCACAATGTGCTGAGGCAGCCGTTGTAGGTGTGGAGCACGAGGTATGACTTTTTAATGTTCTCTAACATATATGGTCAACACATTATTGCTGTCTGAAATCTGAATCAACTACCATTACTACCGTAGGTTAAAGGACAGAGTATATATGCTTTTGTTACTCTTGTGGACGGTGTTCCATACAGTGATGAACTGCGGAAGGAGCTCATACTAACAGTTCGAAAACAGGTATATACTTAATCCTTTATATCTTCTCCCACTATACATTTTTCCAAAATTATGTGCAATTGAGTCTGTGGTCAGTTAATAATAGCCTTGATGGTTAAGTATTCTGTGGATATTTCCTTAAAATCACATCTGGATTCATTACTCACTACAGAAATTAAAGAAAAGAAAAATGAAAAAAAAAAACTGAAAACATAGAACATGGGTCTACTGTGCCTTAATAAATTTATAGGATCACTATTTTATTGAGCTATTAATCTTTATTTCCTTTTTTACTTTATTTTCCTAGAAAAAGAATCACATTTTGTTAGCATCATTAACAGAGTAATGAGTTATGTCAAGTGGTAGCAGCAGATGAACTGATTGATCATGTATTATAGATCAATTTGTATGACTTCATTTATAACATTTTTCACATTTTTTGTTTAACATTTCAGATAGGAGCTTTTGCAGCACCTGACAAAATCCATTGGGCACCTGGCCTCCCAAAAACAAGGAGTGGAAAGATAATGAGAAGAGTTCTAAGAAAAATTGCTTCTAGGCAGCTAGATGAACTTGGAGATACAAGTACCCTTGCAGAGCCAAATGTGGTCAACCAACTTATTGAACTTGCTGATTCATGAAGCCTCAAACTTTGTACTATACCAGAAAAATAGATCAATTACAGGCTCTGTAGTCAATGGGAATTGAGAGGACAGTTTTTAAATTATACATAAGTAGTCTGTATTTTTGGGAACAATGATGCCCATTTATGTGATAAATAAATAATTTAGTTTGAACTGAGCGAGAAAGTGATGGAAAATAAAGGAAAATGAGAGAAAATATTTGTTGAAATAACTTCGTTATTTAGGGGCAAATATCTCCCTCTTAAATATTTTGTGAAAATTTGAGAAAATATTTATGATAATTTAGATAACTAATTCTAACTATTTGTTAGTTAATAACTAACTCTAGCCTAAAAGCAGAAGCTAAAGCGAACTTTAAAACATTATTCTAGACTAGAGCTATTTGAACACAATATAAAAGAATAAGCAGTATAGCATACAATAGGAACGTAATTAAAATATGCAATTTACCATAGGGTAAGTTTCTTCCAATTTTCTACCAAAAATGCATCTCTTAGTGTCTCCCAAATTATGTCTTTATTTTCACCCTCAACTTTCTGTTATCAATTTTGAATTTGTATAAAGATAAATTGTTTAGAAAATTTATACAGACCATTTAGTTGGCAATATATTGTGTATATACTTAAATGCTGGTATATCCTGGACTACCCAGCAAATTTGTAAACCATCAACTTGATCATGGATGGTCCCATTTTTAGGGCCTAACTTTACCCACCTCCCATGTTTCTAAACAACTATAAATGTGTTTGAGAGTATACTTTTAGAGGAAACAAATTATTTTAGAGATAAGTAGTGAGTGTTAGCCACCATGCCATTGTTGTTTGTTTGATATGTAAAAATTACATTCACCTTCATTGGGGTATGCTTAAATGATTCACCTTCATTGCCAACAATACACTTTTTTAACACATTTTCTAACATAATACACAAGTCCCACTAAATTATGTGGGTCCAATATAAATTTGATGGACCCATATGAATTTTAACATTATTCTATTGGAATTATTTCCACCCCTCAAAGTTACTTCAAAAGTATACTTCCAGAAAAAATAAAGATTGTTTTTGTCTAGGAACAGATTTAATCATCATGCATTCTCATTATAAAAAGTTTTACACTGACAATCAACCATACATTACATTGTTAATTGAGTGGTTATTTGTTGACTACTATTATAAATTTTAATGAGATAATAAAATCAAAAGTTCATATATTTTCTCCTAGAAATATCCTAACTTTAGTGCAAAACCGACAATGCACCATCTATTTTCTCCTAGAAATATACTAACCGTAATACCCATTAGTAAATTTTACAAACATTTTGTGTAGATTTGCAGCTAAATTCTCGGTGAAGTATGGTGCACCACCAATAAACCTTAACATGTATGTACACATAATTCAAAATATAATTCGAAAGATCTTTATACTATCACAAATATATATCAGAGTTTAATGATCATAAAATATGAGTGCTACACTGACAGTAAATACAAATCATTAATTATATAATTATTTTATAATGATAGTTCAGATCATGTGATGAGATATAAAATCAACAATTATTATTGTCCATAAGTGTAAAACTAGTTTTACACTTGAAGATGTACCTTCTATTATATATCCATATAATGTATAAAACATTTTTCATAAAATATGAAAATATAAAAAAATAAAAAAATAAAAAACAGAAAAAACTAATGATAGTGACAAACCCAAAAATACTCCGTATCTAAATATAAACACTCAGTTGATAAACAAATTGTCCCTAAATATAAGCCCCTAATTAATAACACTAATTATCTATACTAATATGAAAAGTTAAAATTAACTATATACATATATAAAGAGCACTTTAAATACATCAACACATAAAATGACACATTAACTACACTATTTACTTTCTTAATGAGAGTGAAATATGTAATAGGAGCTTATATTTAGTGGAGGGAGTAGAATTTAGGAGGCAATGGCAAATAAAAGTGAAAAAGAATACAAATGCAATATAACAACAAAGGACCGAGTCTCAGTGCCATAAACTAAAATCCAAGTAATGTGTACTTTGGTGATAGTCATTCATCCAATCCAACTATCCAAAACAAACAAAAATCAATGAAAAGCACTAGAATAACACATGCTTAATCAGAATCCTCGTACACTCCATCATCATCAGACAACTCATCAAATGATCTTATGTCAAGCTGGTAGCGTAGCATACCTCCAATACCACCAAACCCTCTGCAAAACTGCGACCCTTCTTGAGATTTGTTGGTCACAAATTCCAGTGAGCATCCAAATCGCTTATACTCGTTCGCAAACCACTCAAGTAGTGGCATCTTTTCCTGAACCTCTAACTCGGCCGAGGTGGCTGCATCGCGGAAGTTGCTTTGATTACCTTCTTGTTCCTTGTTCATGTGCTTTATGACAATCTCACCGGTGGTAGCATTTTTCAGCACATATCTATTAATATCCAAATTCTCCCATACAATGAGTGTTTCAACAGCTCCCATCTCCAGTGCCTTCAATGTGTCGTCAACCCCATAAACATATTTCCCGGTTTCTTGGCTTATCTCTTCAAAATATTTTCCTATCAAGCGCTTCTCTTGTATGAACTTCACATTAGATAGAATCTCTGCTGATAATTCAATTGCTTGATTAAAGCCATTTTCCCCACCATAGGAAACATCAACCACATTCAATATCTTTGCTTGCAAACGGGGATCGAACATATCTGACTGACTCAGCTCGGTCTTGAAGTCGGCCGAACCGGCAAGTATGAGTCCGGCAACATTAGGTTGACTAGTGGCAGGGTTGATGAAAAACTGAGTAGCAAGCTCTGCGGTCTTCCTAACATAATTGTGCCGTTTTTCCATGCGAAGACGAGCAAAACGCAAAGCTGACTGCCCTCCTCTACCGTGTTTCTTTGGCAGATCAACGGTAAATTTATGAAGCACCTCACGAGTATTTCCACTTAAAGTCCCAAAAAGGGTTCCATTTCCATCCATAACAATAAAACCAAACTTGTCATCAGATTCTAGAAGTTCATTTAGAGCTTCTGTGTGAAATTTGTTATCGCAGAGATAAAGTGATGCATTGATTGGTTTGAAAGGTTCAAAATCAATTGTCACTTTCTTTTCCTTGCCATCGTCAGTGACAATGGTACCAGTATAAAGAACCAATCCATTTGGAGGAACCTTATTATATAGTTTCAACCTCTGTTGAGCAGAAGTTATAGCTCCCAGCACAGATTGTCGGTTTACCCTGCTCTTGATATTTGAAGCAGTACCAAATTCATCTCCCAACATCTTAGTTACACGAGATATTTGATCGCGCGGAGGCATAATCAGAGAAATCATGCTAGTACCATTACCTCTTGCAGCTTCCAGTGCTTTGATCAGCTTCTTGATCTTCCATATCTCGATATTCTTGTCTGATTCACCATCAGCCATTGTTTATGTAGACAGAAAGATTAGCCTACAAACAAACCATGCATATGAAAGGAAGTGAATATAGCAAGAGGCGGTTAATAATCAAGTGCCTACTCAAGGCATTTAGAGGCATAACAAACTGGTTGAAATGCATTTTCTCAAGATAAAAGCTATTTTCAAAGAGACCATGGGGATATAAATTCAAAGAAAGTCCAAAAAGGAACCACAAGCAATAGCAAAAATATTTTTTGAAAGGAAACATTTTGATGTCTGAGCCCGGGTTCGAACCGGGGACCTCTAGCGTGTGGGACTAGCGTGATAACCAACTACACCACCCAGACAATTCGTAGCAAATGCAAACACTACAAAGAGTTGTCAAATTGCGGCTATAGCGCTGTAGTGCAGCGGGATTTGAACAAATCACAATTCTCTGCGATTCACAATTGATAACATTGATTACAAATTTAAAATTACAGAATATAATTGCAATACCTGCAAGCTAATACGACTTCATAATTGGTAAAGAAAAAATATATTTGCAAAAGAGTGGTAAAACAACAAGAAGAACAATTGAAGCCTTTTGTCACCAGGTGGGGGTTGGCTATATGGATCAATAAACACCACAATTTCTTGTCATAAACAAAATAACTCTAGTACCATGAGGAAATAAAACAAATTAAAAACATGAAAGAGACAAATAGATTTGATGTGCAGCAAAAAATGGAACTCCAAAAAGTATAGTATTGTCCAAATAGCAATCCCATTGGAAGACAAGTTCTCACTCAATCTCCAAATTAAAGATACAAACAATCAATTAACAGTTAGTATAGGAACTTAATAAGAATTAGTGTTACTTATAAAACATTAAACCCATGAACCCAATCTCAATCAATCACCATTAATATTTCTCTCCCACACCCCCTCCTCCAACTTTTCCTCTCAGAATCACTAAAATATTTCAGACCTAACTTCAGAATTATCATTCTCCTTAGAAAAAACAAATTAAAAAAGGTACAGTTTCAAGTCAAAGCACAGAAAATTAAAGACAAATTGCAAAATATAAAGCAAGTTAGATCAGTCAAGTGAAAAACACACAGATTCACGTCCTTGCACTACTACTACTACTACTACTACCCAGAAACAAATCAAAACAAAAAAATTTACAAAAAAATTAAATAGAAAATGTAAACTTCACTTGCAACCAAACCAATAAATAAATTGATAAAGCGATGGAGAAAAAGATCCATATCGCAAAAGGATTGAATGGAATAGGAAATGTACCTGGGGCTAGGAGTGTGTGATGTGATGAATGGTAGGGACTAACTAGGGTTTTCGCCGGCGCTTCTGTTACAACAAATGAACACTCAGAAAGTGACCATTTCCAAAGAAAATTATTGTCTTCCGGTTAGATTAATAAATCTTGGATTTGGTTTCTCCACCGTTGGATAATAATAATAATAATAATAATAATAATAATAATAATAATAATAATAATAATAATAATAATAATAATAATAACAATGTAATATATTAATATATTAATATATTAATATATTAATATAATAATATATTTTAATAAAGAGTATTTTTTGTTTGAGGAAAAAGAAGGGTTTTTTTTAGTAAAAATAAAATAAATATAATCTCGTAATTTAATTTAAGATAAAAATTAATTTAATTTTTTATTTAATAAGTTATTTAATGATTTAATCATATTATTATAATTTTTATGTAAATTTAAAAATTTCATCACCATCTTCAAATAAAACTAAAAAATTAATAATTATTTTCAACAAAATTTATATTTTCAAATTTG
>JBBPBR010000006.1:50188471-50205586 GCA_037974775.1 Cicer pinnatifidum
AGATACTATAAATTATATTTTTATTTTATAAAAATTAAAATTAGAATTTTATAAAAATTAAAAACATATTTAATTTAAATATTTACAAAACTAAAAATAAATAAAAAACATACATAACTAAATTAAAAAAAAAAATGCGTATATATATATTTACCAATCTATATTTAAGACTGAAAAATGTTGCCTCTTTTAAAAGTAGACTATAGCTTTGCTAAAAAAGGACTATAAATTAAGGTTCATGACTTGTGGTCGACAAGTGTTATGACTTATGATCTTTCTAATTTATTTTAAAACATTGTGTGAATTACTTATCAACGAGGGTTTATGAGTTCGTTATTTGAATAAAAAAGTGTTACGAGTTATTTTCACTTTATGTGAATTTTTGTTACAAAAATTGGCTAATGGTTAGTAGTAGCTTAGCTTGGGCGACTCCTTTATGGCTAGTCCCAATATTTATTTTCAAGTTTTAATTTGCATTGATCCATTAATTTGAAATAAAATTGTCACTTATGTTTTAAAAAATGCATTTTCTACTTTTGATTAAATATTGTTTTAATTGAAAAGGTAAATAAAAAATTAAAATTAAAATAGTTGGTTCAAACTATTGTTTTGAACTAATTTGACTTGTTCTATTGTATTTTTTGAAATCAAAAGTTTTTCAATAATAAACATTAAACATTTGACCGTTTGATCTTTTAGAGTAAAATATTTTAATTCAAAGTTGCATGCAAGTTTATTTAATATTTAAAAGAAAATTATGATAGAATCAAAAGATTGTCAAAAATCATTAATACATTTTGAAAAAAATTTAGCACAGTAACTCACGCTCATTGATCGTGTACCATATCTTAGACACTTATAAATAGAGGGAACTAATAATAATTTAATAATTTGCATACTTCGAAAATGCGATTTCATCAATCAATTACATATTTTTTATTTTTTAATTAATAAAGTAATTCCGTAAATGGTTATCTTTCCCTTCTCTGATGAAAGTTGTTTGATCTAATAAGAATTGAAACTGATCGATCATAAAACTTTAACTTTTAAAAGTGCAACTAAGCACAACAATTATAGGGAACTCAATTCATACACAGAAAAATATGAACTTAATAAAACAATCTTGATGACTATTTGTTTGATCTTTTATGTTGTTTTAACAATATTTTTCATTCACAAATGTTTTTTTATTCATAAAAGTTGACGCCATTGCAAATACATTTTATACAGTTTTCAATTTTGTACATCATTGATATTCAGACACAATTTTAACGCCGTATAAAATACATTCAATTTAAATGTGTTTGATTTTTGAGAAGAGCATGAATTAAATATCATTAGAAACCGTATAAAATATGTTTCAAATACGGTGTCTAATGTCAATTTTTATATCTAAAAAATTTCATATTATTTTGTTTTTCTCATCTCAAATCCAGACACACCAAACCGGTTGGATCTACGATATCAGAATTTTGCGTGCAAATGTCAGTTGTTTTTTAATGCAACTTGTTGATTGGGTATTGACATATTCGTATACAGCTTGGTAGTTAAGACAGTGGTTAAAAAGAGGGAAAACCAGATATTGCTTACATCATGCGGATAGATACAACATGGATAACTTTGAAGCAAGAAACTGAGTGCGATTCACTAATAATGAAAGAGGAAATACAATATGTGAAAAGACAAAAATCTTGGGGACAAACAAACTTTAATAATATCTAACTTATAAAGATTATCATATTCTCCTTTACTCTTTTCAATGATTGGTCATCTAATTTCAAACTTGTTTTGCTTATTTCATTTACTTCTCTCGCCACATTTCAACTTACTGGCTAATTGAGCTCACGACAAATTCCACAATTATTCACATTTGCTAATAAAAGTCATTTTGTTATTGACTTGTCTATCCATCTTTTTACGAAATTATTGTACTTTTTATTTCCAACGGACAAAATTACTATATTTTACGACAACAAAAAACAACAGCTTCAGTTAAAATAATTATTCATGTTGTTTTGTCGTACAGCAAAAAATGACTAAATGACATTAATTTCCTTTCCTTCAAAATCTCTAATTCCATCTCCGGATGTTCCTTCACAGATATCCTGTACAATTTGGAAAGGGATTTCTAACCTGATTCTTGAGGGCCAAAATTGTGGACATATACAGAGGAAAAAATTGCAGAAAAATAGTGACGGAAAATGACGAGGCATTTTAATATGGCAGTGCACCACAGTTGACTATACAAACCTCGTAAACTTACAACAAATGATACATTACAGGTACTGTCAGGAAAAGACAAGGTGCCTCGTCAACTCTTGAATCTGCATGTTGAAAGCCGCGTTAGTTAAAGACTAATCTAACATGTTCATGCAGTTATCAAGTCAGATTTGGAATATTTCGGTGAGCATCGGCAAATTCCCGTACTAGACGCTTTAAAACTCTCCCACCCTTCCCTTGCATATGTCCGAAATCGCTCTTCAATCCATCAGAGTTCTTGCTCTCAAGATAATCAGAGGCTGCATCAGCAAGGGCCTTGGACCAAAGGGGGACTAGGGTCTCTGCTTCTCCATGGTTTAGGTATTCGGCAGGAAGAGCCTGAACCTGAAAATTCAAAATGGTCAATCAAACTGAGCACAAGACAAACCCATATGATCACAATGCCCATAGCCCTAGGTCTCTAGAAGAACACTTCAGAGTCAATTCAAGTCCAGTCAAACAAAGTCAATAAAACCTTAGTTACTAGGCATGAAGCAATTCATCCGCCCACTCCTAATCAAAATATAAAATGTTACTCCGTTCTTTTTTAAGTATCATTTTTTAGAAGCGTTTTGTTTGTTTTTCTTTATCGTTTTTAAAGTTCAAAATTGTCCCCGACTATTTATTGGAGATAGAGAAAGATGTGAAATGAGATAATAAATAGTTAAGGTATTATCGAAAAAAGACACATGATTCTATCAAAACTACGAAATTAATTGGTTTTCTTGGTATGTGTAAATAACTTTAAACACGGAAATTAAAAAGAAACGGATGCAGTACATAATATGGTGGAAAATAAAACCATAACCGTCTTATGGTTCAAGACTAAAAAAAACAGAGAATTTAGAAGAAAATCCAATCCTAACTGCCTGGTTTCGATATAGGAAGAGTCAAACAAAATAGCAAAACTTAAATGCAACATAATAATATTATATGCAGACAAAAAGGCGAAAAGGAGAGACAGACCGCCGACTGTAGCCATCCATTAAGAGTTTGCCAGCAAAGTATAGGCTTCCATGATGTTCTTTCCGATAAAGTGCAAATTGCTGCCAATTGTTGCAGAATTGTTGCACACTTGTGAACCTATCATGTAAAACACAATTCTTCTAGGTTATGGATCAATCAAAGCTAGCAGCCTCCATATATATCAGGCAAAAAGCACAATTAATATTGAAACAACATCAATAAAGCTAGGGAGTAGGGAGGAGCGGAGAAAGGAACATAAGAAAACTTGACCCTTAGCATATTTCCAAACTGACTAAAATAAAAAATGCGACTAAAAACCTATTTTTTCAAATGCAAGCTATTTTTCAGTCCTATTCTTGCTTTTGTGAATCACAGAAGTAATCCAAGAAATTACATTTTCCCACTCAATGAAATTATATGTTAAAGACCTATTTGTAAAAACAAAAAATGTAAAAACAGGGAAAATCTTGGTGGACAACATCGACTCATTTCTAAAGAAAATGATTCAGACAAAAAACAGTGAAGTCCAACAAGAGAACTAATTCTTAAAATAAATAAAGTAGCCAATATCATTCAAGCAGAATCAGAATCTGCATACTCTATCATTTCTCATTGCATTGCTTCTACTTCAGCACATAAACTTACATCTACTGGCTCTTGAAAATATTATAACAATTCATTTACAATGAGATACTTGCCCGTGACATTGCAGACACACCGAGTAGGGCATACACCACATTTGATACAAGTCCCTCACCACTGTGGGATATGACATGAATGGCTGTGGTGTTGAATGACCCCTCAATACAATTCATACATTCTAACAAAGAGACAAGGCCAACATCTAAGAAACCTGAAGAGTCAAAGAAATGAGAATCAATCACATGTAATAAGTATAAAAATGAGATTTAAATATGCACCATGGAAAAAATATGATATCTATTGTAAGTATTATATATCTAATTCCATAAAACTTGAGTAGAAATGTCAAACTAAGATTAAGCACGTGTATATAAGAAGCCAATTACAAAGTCAAATATTAACAAATTCAGTAGAATGCTACGACTTAAACCTAAAATTGGTTTAGATTACATGATTTCATATACAGACCATGATGTGTTATTCATTTTTGTAGATTTTAATAATTTAATTTCATATCCATTCTCCTTCCAAGAAGAAGGGATTTAATTTTAAATTTTGTAACTTAAAATTGTGAATTTCTCAAGATATGCAACTAAACTCACAATTGAGGATTACTTATATAATAACAAAAAGCAATATTGACTTTTCTTACAGGACAAATATGACATAGCAGCTAGAGCAGCACCACGGTGCATGGCGGTACAGCATATAGCTGCTTTTTGGATAGAAACTTCGAGAAGAGAACCAGAAGCTGAAAGGGCACCCTGTGATATCATCAAACAGGTAAATATAGACTTCATTTTGACTGAAGCAAATAAATCAGACCAAAATATTAAAAAAAAAAAATCACAACTAGATTCTTCAACCTCACTTTAAATCTGGACCCACACTCCAACAAAAAAGAAAAACATTAAAAAAAATAAAGACCTTATTACAGGAGCGAATATATGTGGATGCAAAATTGGTGTAAGCCTCCACTAAGTCAGGTTCTTGGTCACATATGTAGGAAGAACTTAGAGCCATTACAGAGGTTGAATGAGTAAATCTTTCAAACATGGTGACAAATAAAGGTCCATACTCCTCTCGATGACCAAATTCTTCAATGACAATGGAAGCTGAACATATTAACTGAATTAGAAAGTAACTAATGGTTTATTACAACAACTCATAAGGTGCTGAATAACTTTAAATGAATATGAAAATTAACACAAACTTCTGATTTCGTGTGTCTCTATATGATAACAGAAACAAATGAAAAAAGTTACAAATCATATTAAGTAAAAAGCAAAATAATATCTTCATTAATGGAGTCTGCAAGATTTTCAAAAACAAAATATACAACAGAAATGCAGGCAACACATGCTTTACAACACACACCCTCCTATTAGTAGTTGTTGGTTGGTGTGGTATTTCCAACAATTTCATTTATTTTTGAACTGTTTCTTATAATTTAATCAACTTCATCCTGCCCCTTTACATAGTGCTAATCAGATCATAAATTTATTAGAAGGATTTACCATAGAGAAAAATGATAAAAACTAATTATCAACTTAAAATTATATGGACTACGTTTGAATCATTCAAACTAAAGCCAGTGCAAGGATCAAGAGTAGTTAAATCCTAAGCTTACTAACGTGTGAAAGTAAAGCGAGCCAAACAACTACCCTGACTTGATGAATGGGGAGGATTCTATCATGTACCAATTAGATTTTCTCTCAGAGTTTGAACTTTAGGCTTAACTCAATTCCAAAAGCTAGCCAAAAAGGTGAGAATTGCCCAATCATTAGAAAGACTACTTTGGTCAAACCTCTAGTCAATACACTCCCTCATGTCCAAGACCGAAAATCTAGAGTGTATACACATGCAGTTGGCCCACAATTCCTCTTCACACCTAGTAGTAGTCGATATCTAGAGTGTGGACAAATACAGGTGGTCCAATAGCATATCAAAGAGAGGCTCTGATCTCACCTTGAGTAGTTTTATAAAAGTTAGTTCAAGACGTTAAAATAGTTCAAGCTTTATAATGACTACTTTGTTCATATCTCTAGATGATGTGGGGCCTCAACAAATTTCATGAAAAATATATGCACAACTAAAAAGGAGCAGCCAGTTCAGCAATTTTCTCATAAGCCAAGGGTTTGACCCCACAGTTGCTTCACCACTATCAAGGATAAGATGCATATTTTACATTCTCAACATCCACATGACCTTTTACTAAGATTGGCAATTTTAACTTAAATTCAATTAAAAGATGAGTGGTATTGGTTGGGACTGTCCTACTAAAGCACAAGTGTGCCAAAACATGCAATAAATTGTTGTGTTTCCATATGATGTTTTCTTGATTGACAATCACAGAAAAAAGTCTATGAAAATACCAGCTAAAAGCGCACATTTTTATTTCCCACAATAATGTGCATGTACCAGTACTTTGCCAAAAGTCATTAAGATTTAACAACCAAAACAGTCAGGATAGTTCCAACAAACTCGGAATACGGGTAATCGGGTATTACATGAACACGAGATACCGAAGAAAACCCTACCAGTTCTTATATAGCACTCATGACTTTGGAACAAAACAAAATTTGTCGACAGCCAATCCAGCACTTTGGGCAGTAGGGTCACAAAATGCTGACCTGCATATTCAAAAATAAAATAATAATCTATTTCTCAGGATAAGAACTCATGAACTGTCATCAATGTGTCTGAGAAGAAAGCCAGTTAACCTGAAGATTGAATAGCTAGGGAAAGAGCTCGGCAAGCTGCTATCGATAAATTACCACTCTCCATATGCTTGGAGGTAAATATTTTCTCCAAGATGGGCCAGAAAACCCTTAGCAGTAAGAGTATCAAGTCATCTGCAGCAGGTTCAGTTGCCACAGATATCGAAAGATGACTGAATATAGTTCCTATTCTGAATTAAAAGGTTGTCAATGACAGAAGGGTCAGAAATCAGAACAAATGATAGAAGGGTCGGAAATCTGAAGATAATATTCACCATAATACCTGTGCAGTCCTCTAGACGCAGCAGTCAAACTTTGTGTATAAGAAGCAGGGTTCTGTTTAAGAGAAAGGCCGTTTTCTGGATCAACCTGAAAAAAGTAGGATGAGATCAGCCAATTCAAAGAGCAAATTAAATCAAAAATGTTCTGAAACAAGTGCATTCAGATATATATATATATATATATAAGGCAAAAGAAGTTGTTACAGATCAAGAAGAAAAAAAAATCCTACTGGAGCCAGGAATAGCTACAATTTCTACAAGTTATGCAACAAACATTATGGACAATCCAATTGTTCAGCTTCAAAAAAGCATCATAATTGTCCTGCTTAGAGTTGCTGCAACACCAATAATCTACTTTTTTAAGTATATGGCCAAAGTAATACTGCCTTTATATGACACCAGAAACAGAAAAATCTTCAGTTATAGGGAAACAATTAATATATGCTTCTCTTAGGCCCAATTCAGGGTGGATTTTGGTTTTATTATCTGAAATTTTCAAAAACTAAAATTCGTTTCAGTGCTGAGTTTTCTATAGTTTTCAATTTTCAGTTCTAAGTTGAATTCAGTTTTTTTATTTTTTTTTTAATTAAATCACTCTTTTACCCGTCTCGTTGTGAATTAACTGAATATCAAAAAAAATGTGACTTACAAATGAAAAAAAATCAATTTTTTTTAATAAAAATAATTGTTGGAAGTAGGTGGTCGGTGTGGTTGCAGTTGTCAGAAGTAGGTGGTCGGAGTGTGACTGACTGTGGTTAGAGTATCACTGACGGTGGAGGTCGGAGGTTGTTGGAAGTAGGTGGTTGGTGGTTGTCGGAAGTAGGTGTTGTTGGAGTGGTGTTGACGTCAAATAAAACAAGAATTATAAAACCTATTTTTTTTGGTTAAGTTTTAGGGAAAAAATATTACGAAATTAAGTAGCAACTCAGCCCCATTTTACCCAAACAGATTTTGGTTTTGAAAATTGATTTTCAAAACTATAAAAACTAAAAACTCCCAATCACCCCAAACGGACCCTTAGGAAACAAAAATAAAATTTTTTTCTTTATAATATAGAAGCACTTCATAAAAAACCAATTCTTACAGAAAATGGATAGCGAGGACAAATATATGAAATAGCATATATTCTGGAAATTGAGACAAGAAAGACAGTCTAGTTACCGAAACATGAAATAGATGGACCCTATTGTCATCATATATAACAACAAATGAAGCAAGAAAGCAAATCATGAATCTACCTTAATCCATTTTAGCACCTTGGCCATTCTATCTCTCTAGTCTCTAGAGAGAAAATATTATTTAGAGAAATAGCATATATACTAGAAATTGAGACAAGAAAAGCAGTCTAGTTTCCGAAACATGAAATCAATGGACTCATTGTCATCATATCATAACAAGTGAAGCAAGAAAGCAAGTCATGAATCTAACATTATTCATTAGCACCATGGCCATTCTATCTCTAGTGGGAAAAATATTTTTTAGAGAACAGAATTATAAATAGCCAGTAAATTATAAGCACTAAATTATAAGAATCAAATGTAAAATTGTCTTCTTATCTTCACATAAAATTAACATATTAACATACAGCGATTTTTGATTTCATTGTCTAAGTAAAACCAATTACAGGGGAATCGGTGCAGAACACTGATAAAATACAATTGAAAGAACCAGAAAGCATCAAAGAATATAAACAAAGACAGTGTGCAGGATGGGAAAAAGAAGGCTCACGAGTTTCCCAATAGCTTCATAGCTAGAGGAGAGCAATTTAGCCAATAAGTTGCTCTTCAATTCAAGATTAGGAACAGAACCAAGGACCAGACTTATTGCATGCATAACTTCTTCTTCATCTTCCAAAGATAAATGCCACTTCTCTAATCCCTACAAGAAAAGACAACTTATTGAGAAAGGAATCAGACTGATCAGGAAAATCGAGAATATTCAGTAAGAGCAAATCCATATTTAAATTAACATGCTGAGGATTTTTGGCCACGGTGTAACATGGAAAAAGGGTACAGGAGTCGACAGTCAACAAGTATCAACGTTGTAGAGAGATGAATTATATCAACAGAAATTCCCGCACAGAGCATCACACAACTGCGCACATAATATTATCATTCAGGAATGTACTCTGCTGTAAGCAGAGAGTAACTACCTCTCCTATCCACATTAAGATTTCCAGATTTGAAGGTTCATATATTACTACGGAAGCATCTTCGCAGACTTTACGCAGGGCAGATGCACAACCATTTGAAGAAAGAGGTTCAGAAATCCCAATAGCAAGGAATAATCTGAAAGAAGAATGGTCGCAGCCCAACATGAGTCGTGGATTTCAGAGAATTGTCCATCAGCAATAAGTAAATTAAGTTCAACACAGCTATCTTTAGGTTTAACTGAACAAAATTAAATATGATCAGAAATGTCTATCAAACATAAATGATCTTAAGGTAGTTCAAAATAATAAAATGAGATGCGAGACCAGATAGTTCATTAGTTTTCAATACCACAGGAAAATGGGTTCTTTTAGTACTCACAGCAAGGGTCTAAAATTTTCCTTAAAAGCGGATATCCACTTGGAATAAGAACCAATAGCGTCCGCAAGAGATCTGTATACCTGAAACAAAAGTAAACTTTTAAATGTCAAGAAAATAGAACAAACTGCTTAGAAACAAATGCTGCCAATGGAGAAAATGAGAGAAAGATCATATATAACTCACAATGCAAATGAAACCCTTTAAGCCATCAGAAGGCTTACTCGATAGCATGGTCACCAACTGCATGACTGCAGAGAAATCGAAACTTTGGCCATCCTGTATGATTACATCGGCAGCCTGGAGTAAAGCAAGTGTTACCATAAATGATATGGGTATAGAATAAGTGCTCTATGATCTAAATTAAAAAGCACATCAATGCATTAGCTTTCCAGTAAGCAATAATGTTAGAGTGGACAGTCCACTATTGCTGAGGTACATGCATAACGCTTTACTAGCAGCAATGAAAAATCATAGTACGAAGTTAGGAACTAATGTACAAATGCAAACATTGATAAAAGAAGGTAAGCAGGTGCATTAATAAATAAATAAAATACGACAAACATTACTAAGTTTCTACCAAAAATGTAGAAATGGAGGCAGATATCGCCAATGAACATTTTTCATTACAAAAAATCAACACAATCATACCTTCAAATCAAATATTTAAAGCTTATTCCTCCATCAATATACAATGAAACAAAAGACAGTATCCATTATTAGAAGCATGCGCAAATGAATCATTCAGCCTAGTAACAATAACAAAAACAATAATAATAAAAACAAAAGTAGTGTTTTACTAGTTGGGGTTGGCTACATGGACCCTATGACACCACAATATCCTATCATAAATCATGTCTAAGAACAAAAATATAAATCTTTCTTAATGTTTGGCCAACAGTCTTTTTCTTGGTCTACCTCTAACTATTTTACTACCCCATCAAATAAATCTTAAATTAACAAATATATGCAATACAAACTTCTTTCATCTGCAAAGCATTTTACAATATCTCTCTACGAACTCTATTATACACCTTTTCCAAATTTACAAAAACTATCTGCTTGTTGTTTTAATTCTTCCTATATCTGTCCATCAGATCATGTTTTTCATGATCAACCTCCTTGAAATGAAACCAAATTGATTTTCTATATTGTGCGAAATTCATATGATGATTCATGAACTTAATACCATTATAACTTGTATAATTTTGCATGTCACCATTGTTCTTATAGATCCATTCATCTGACATGAGTTTAGAATTTACCATGAGGGTGTTCTCTTAATATAATGGCAAAAATAATTGAAAATCTACTGAATATTCTTTGTGGCCACTCATTTACAAGTTCATTAATTATTAAAAAAATAACAACAATTTGAAACAAGGATAAGGCTAAAGAAGCATCCAAAAGGCCTTCACATGGAATGGAATTAAGTATAACATTGCCTAACATTGCCAAGCCATCATTGAACATTTAACAGTAAACATTTTGATATGTAAAATCCATCGGTTTTGATGGTTTCCTCAAGTACTCCCTATCTCAAATCCATTATGCTCCTGATTTGCACAATGTACTTTATACCTGATTAATGATACTAACCCTAACTTTCAGGTTTAGTAGCAAGCAAGTCAAGTCATATTTGTTTCAGTATAAAGATATTATCACTCGGCACCCGTCCCTTTGTTTCGGGCAAAATGCCAGCCCAAATACTATAATTAACAGGCTACTAAAGCATCCTATGAAAGCAGCAAGTGGTACTCACAGCATTAAGAGCAAATAACTTGCTTTCGATTTCCTTCCAAGGAAGTGATAGATTCAGAGATGCGCACCCACCTATAGAGAGCTGCAAATACACCGATAATATCGAAAATATGAATTTGAGATTTCACTGACAAAATTGACATAATGCACTGACAATTATGATTAAAAATGTTTGACATATGATAAGAAGAATGATCAACACATGTGAAAGAATACTATTGGGTCAGCTTTTCATTGTAAGCAAAACTCAAAAATTTCAAATTAAACTATGTGAATAATTTAGATCAAATCTCAATTTTATCTAGCCACTATCATTAGTATCCATTTATAATAACACAACATGATCAAACAGATAAACAATTAATTATTATCACAGATAACTAATACCAAAGTCATTATACTGTCATAAAAGGTGTAAAACAAAGACCTGGACATTAAGTCACAAAAGAAAGAAAAATATATGAAACTTTCCAAAAGCACCTTTTGCATAAATATCGTAGATCCTAACAGATGACATATATCCACCAAAAGTTCTACTAGGTTCATCCTGAAATGCATAAGACCATCAGGCAAATCGACCACTCTGCTGTCATCATTGTATGTAGAATCATCCACCTGTTAAGCATCAGGGTAAAAACTTACTGTGAAGACATAGCTTTTAAATCTGTCGGAAATCTCAACAAGATTCATCACAAAATTAAACAGGAAAAAGAAAATCAACCACCAGAACTATGCACTAGAATAAAAGAAATGTTGAGTAGTGCACAGTTACAAACAAAAATGAATTCCACACTAAACATGTTTTAAAAGTAGTGGGTTGATGGGACAAATAATATAACAATTTTTTAACTGTGCATTGCATGTTCTGTCCAGCCGATACAGCATTCATTTGTGTATCTAACATAAAATGACTTATTGTTGAAAACTCAACTGCAACAATTCTAAAACGAATATCCAATATTCATCAAATCTGGGTTACTAATTAGAACAAATAACCAGGGTAGTTTGGGAAAATTCTATTCACTCTGTTTTAATTAAAAAAATGAACCAGTTTAAAGATTGCTTTGAAAGCAGACTTTCTCATCAGCACCAACTTGTGTTCGATGGGAATAGCAATCACAAGGGACACAGGTTGAATGTAAGTACTTAGATCCTCTTCAACAATTTAATTGTTGAGAGTCTCACATACGATGAGGTATAGTCTTAAAATATGTTTATAAGAGGAAGGCATCCCTCACCTTACATGCTAATTTTGTAAGGTTCGAGTTAGGTCTAACCCAAATTCTTTGATGGTATCAGAGCCTATCTAAGATTCATTGGGCCACTTGCTATCAGGTCACCGACTATTGGGGCCACTTGGGTCAGGCTTCAAATGTCCAGCCTTAGGTGTGAGGGAGTGTGTTGAGAGACCCGCATTGGATGACATATGGCCAGAAAATATATTTATAATGGGAGGCATCTCTCTCTTTATAAGTTGGTTTTATAAGGATTGAGTTAGGCCAACCTAAATTCTAAGAATAACTTATGTGAATGGGTGCAAAAAACAATAAAGCCCCACAAACAAAGGAAAGAGAAACAACATTTACATAAATTGATGCCCAGACTGCAAAATGCAAATAGATTAAGAATAAACCTGAGAACGTAATAACAGTGAATCGAGTAATGCTGAGAACACAGGTAAAAAAATAGCTTCCACGTGTTTTTTTTTTGCTCCATCTACATCAATGCCAAGTATATAGCTAGCAAGAGTGGACCTGTGACAAAAAGATAAAGCAACACAGATATCACACACATAAATTTGTACAAAATTGACAAGAGTATAGATAGGTAAACTATAACAAATTGTGAAGTGATGCTAAAATTGCATTACCAAAACTGTAGTGTTGAGTCTGCAATCTCCCAATCTTCACTTGGAAATGCCACACAGCTGCTAGCATATTCAACAGTTTTATTTCAAACTGACCAAATCTATAATTATATGTTTTATGCAAGCAAGTTGATTAGAGATATGCAAAACTGAGACAAGATTAGAAAGTGCCTTTTCAAATATGTGAATATGTCCGTGCAGGTTTCCAGATTGCAAATCTTAATCTCAATTATTAATCAAACATTTCTACCCTTTTATAGTTATGTAGATTTTAATGCGAGAGCATCTTAGGTCCACAAATTACAGCATGATTAGTTCAAATTTAATCATTATGTTGAATGGAACATTATCTAATAAATCTCTAAAATCCATGACTCCATGGAATGCAAAAATAAGCAGAAATGACAACGGCTACAAAAAAATCCAATAAATTAATGAGATATTACCTCAAGAGTGCATCTGCTAGTGCAAGGGCTTCTGCACTTGCTTCTACAATTAGAGATGGGGCCTAGCAAAGATTCAACCAATATGACGAGTTAAATAAGACATGTATGGCTTGCTCACAGGGCAATGAAAATGTAAATAAATGATAGTAACATAGGTAATTGAGTAATTCTCATACATCAAATAACATGTAAGATTAAATAAACAATAATCACCATAAGTATGAATTTACATTAACTAAACAGGCAACAAACAAAAAGGTATCCATAAAAAGGATTTTCAAAATCCTAAGGAACACAAATATACATTCAATACTTACAGCCTGCCCAATTTCTGACAACAAACATGCAAGGCCACCAATTACTTTCATGTCTCCCATATTAAGAGCTGGAAAAAGAAGTACTTCCTTCAGATAATGTACTCTGCATAACAAAATTTGGGGTACTCCCTAAAGAAAACCCAAATCAAAATCAATACATAACCCATTCACAGAGATAGATCATAGAAAAGTACAATGTGTGTCAATTAAAAAAAATGCTAGTTTTATCTAGTAAAGTGCCTAAAAATTCATCCCATATCTTTCTAGAAAATATTAGGCACTAAGCTATTGTAGTACAAATCCATTGCTTTTATTGGTGTTTTTCACATATGACAATATTATTAGTTGCATGTGACAAAATTAAGGACCTACCAAGAACAAAACCTAGTATATAACATCAAGTCTTGAACACAATTTAAAATCTGAGTATGAGAAAGTACGTACATCAAGCACATAGTATAATAACTTTCTTAAACAATTACATACACGTTCAATTAAGCTACATATATCAAAACACGAGAGTTTAAATGGTGTTCCATCAGAGTGGACAGCTATACCTCGTGTTTAGTCACAAGTTCAACAAGAACTTCGATGGCAAGATCAAATGATGAAGAATCCTACACAAAGAATGTGAATATAAATTAATCTTGAGTAGTAATTATTACTCCAATTTAAGGAACAAATACATGCAAACCGGATTACCTGCAACGAGTTAAATACAAAATTTAGAAGTGGGTGAGCTGCCAACGTTCCTGGAGAAATCTCTGAGAAGCAACCTGCTCTAACCTAAACACAAGAAGGACATACAAGGATAAAATAAAAAAGTACAGAAAAACTATAATGAAGCTTGGGATAGATGAATATTCATGTCATACATAAAACAAGAGAACCAGGCAGAAGATTTCGTTCCCAGCAAACAACCAGGGACAACCAGGCTAAAAATAATACAACTCTAAAAGTATGCACCATGGTGAAATTGCCAAAAAACAGTACCCACCCAGCTCAATAAGCAGCGCAAAATTTTTCTGTTCCGTTCAATTTGTTGGACAGAACCATCAAAATTTACTTGAGATTGCCGCAGCAAGAACTCAAGGACCATAGGTGTATGAGAGAGAAGCTGTAAAACAGAAGTTTGTGTGTCAAGTCATGGTAAGAGAGAAATGACGTACAAAAACCCAGCACATAGAGGAATATATCCAAAGCAAAATTTCCTAAACCTCTTGGGTATAGTGGACTTTGTGTAACGAATCAATTTTAGAATCAATACGCTGGTTGTCAACAACTTCCTCTGGCAGGACAGTGAGCATTTCCATGACAGCTGCATTGCCATTATCTTGGCTCTGCAGATTCCGGAGACTGTAAAAAAGCTGTTCAATTGGGTTTCCATGTGCAACTACTTGAAGTATGAGTGCCGAGAGTGCAAGACAGATCTGTGTTAAAAGCTGTCGTGACAACAACAAAGAGCCAATCTAAACGAAATTGTTTTAAACATAAATCCATCTTTAAGACAACTAAAAATGTCTCTATATTTCTGCAAAGCCATAAAAGAAAGAAAGAAAAACAATGCACCTGTGGATGACCACTACTGAATCTTTTGACAGCAAGAAGAAGGGCGTTTACCAAAGCATCCTTAACTCCGGATTGCAGAAGATAACCTTCATTTTGTATCTGTAATTCAAAAAGCGTAACAATAATCATTGGTCATTAAACAAGGTTTTAAATTTAAGATACAGTTTCTATTGCGAATAGCTGTGGTAGATGCGATCTTTGGTTATGAATGTTATCATGAACTTTAATTTGAATTTAATGACATTGATAATGTATAAAAGTAGTACACGATAATCAGCAGTCATAGTATTGCAGAAAAATGGGAATGCGGTTGATGCAAGCCTTGGTCAGGAAGATTTCATGACTTTTATTTGAATTTAAAGACTATATACAAAATGCACAGACATCCAATCATATATCACCATATAGATATTTGTGTACAAATTTTTAGAAAGTAATAATTTAACAAAATTAGATAAGGATCATAAAATGTGAATGAATTTTGAAGTGAAACTTTTGCAAGAATCAACAAACTCAAAATTGAGCTTCACATCTAAAACAAGTTGTCTCTAAGCTCATCATATCACATCACATCACAATATAAGCAGAGTTAAGAAACATTTTTAGTTCACACAATAAGCAAAATCAAAATCTTCAACCATAAAACCCAAGCATGTAACAATTGGTGAAGCAGTCGAACAAGAATGAACAAAGAAGTGAATTACGAACAAAAATGGTATCTAGAGAGAGAAGGACCTTGCGTTTGAGAATCTGAGCGGCGAAGAACTCGACTTCGAAATTGGAGGCGAGAGGGTGAGAGAGATCGGAGGTGAGAATTGCGGTGGCAACATCCCAAGCGGCGTGAGTTTGTTGAAACTGAACGAGCCATTGATTAGCTGCGACGCGGTTACAGGATTGAGTATCGTGGTTCAGCACATGGACAGCTTCAGCAACCTTCATTGCCAATTCCATGTTCTAAATTATTTTTCCTTTTCTTTTTTTGTTTATAAATAAATAAAATAATTTATAAAATTGGAAATTGGGGAATGATGGAATTGGATTGAGGTGGGAGAAGGCGACGCCTGTAAGGATTCTGTTAATTTAACCGTTGTTTTGTTCCAAATTCATCGGACGGCTATGTATGAACAAGTGTGAGTGAGAGAGGGGTGAGGGTGAGGGTTTGGTTTTGCTCCTATGCGACCCACCTTACGCCAACTTTTGTTTTTATTTTACTCTTTTACCCTTCATTCCCTCTTTAGATCTAAATCCTACCTTGTGTTCTTTTGGTTAAAGCCATATGGGGAACAGTGGAAGCAACAAAAAAAAATTAATTTTATTCTAAGCGAAAATAAAAGATGGGAACATTAAAATCTATATTTTAACTAGGATTTGGAGGAAGGAGAGAGGATTGGATCATTTTAATTTAAATTTCTCATTTTAATTTAAATTTCTCTTAATATCGATCAATTATTTTTATTTTATTTTATTAATATTTAAATTATATATATAAAATTTTATAAATATATTTAATATGTTTTTTGAAACTCGTGAAAGTTAATATTATTTATAGAAATACATAAATGTTATTTTTAATTTATTTCAATAGCCTATCAAATAAATTTAGATTTACGTACAAATTTATATAATATAAAATTTTAATACAAACCAAAAAAAGTTGAAAAAATAAAATAAACTGAAATAGATAATGTTGATGGAGATTAAGGAATGTTTTAAAATAAAGTGAAAAGATATTTTCAATGCGTTAAAAATCAAAATAAAA
>JBBPBR010000006.1:50220001-50246912 GCA_037974775.1 Cicer pinnatifidum
ACACTATTATCTTAAAATATAAATTAGTTTTAAAAATTAATATATTTAATTTGAAATTTAAATTAGATATTTTATCTTATTAAAAGAAAAATAATCACATATCAAGATATATAGTTAATTTTTTAAATTTTATTAAATAATTTTTTAAAAATATCAAACATTTAACTAACATCAAATATTTTAAATTAAATGAACAATGTATTATGATAGTAAAAAATAGTTAAGTTTTATTATAATAGCTAACAAGATTTGATAAATTTTTTGGTTTATAATAATAACAAGAACAAATATTAATTTATTGATAAATTTATGTTTATTTATAAGATTTATACTAATAAGTATCTTAAAAATATTTATTAAATAAAAATCTATTTTTTTTTATAATTTTAAAGTTTGAATTATATAAATTCTAACTTATTTTTTATACATTTGCTTTCCTATTTATATTTTGGGATCACACTATAGTGCTGTGCTATGTTGGCTCACGGAAATTGTTTGACAAGCTTTTTAAATACCGCCACATCTATTACAAATTTAAGGGGCTACTTGTTTTGTATGCCCACTATCTTTGTTTGCGCCACTCACAAATCACAATTCATCCAAATATATTTTTCCAACGGTTCAACCACATGCTACGGTCCTATAAGTAAACAACTTACGTCTATAAAAGTGTATTTGATTTGAATTCACGCAGAAAATAATAAAAGAGAAGGGTTAATATAACACTATTATTTATTACATACATTCAAATATATAACTTTTTATTGATTAAAACTTATATAAGTATCACTAGAATTTTATTTACATTTATTAGATTCATTTACATTTTAACTAATAAAAAATATATATTAGTATTATTCATAATGATATTTATCCTATTATTCATAATAAAATAACTAAACCAACTATAATTTTGGTAGAAATTATAATTTTAAATTTCAACAAACTCGCATTTCATCTAAACTTAACATACACTAGATATTTGATTATGTGTTCAATTCTTAATTCACAATTACAAAATTTTATTACTTGAGAGAGACAATTTGTAAATGTGCTCAAAATATTTGAAGAAATTAATTTATGCAGCTAGGCACTGCCAAATTTACATAAAAAGAAATTATACTATTGTTTTATTTTACTCATTTTTGACATATGAATTCGTGTCACAATCTCAACCATTCCAAGGCATATAAGACTTAATAATAGTGTGTGGTATGGCATATGAAACAGGGTGCATGCTTCCTATGAATATCACACCAAACTATATATTTTTATCAACAAAAAAATACCCAACTATATATATAAAGATCAAGGCCTCAACAAACACACAACACTCACTATATTTGTTCATTCTTATCTTCTTTTTTTTTTAAAAAAAATGGGAACCACTTGCCAAGAAACTCCACCACTTCTTCAAGACTTGAAGGTGACAATTCACAAAACTTCAATGATTTTTCCATCAAAACAAACAGAGAGACAATCTTTGTTCCTATCAAACATAGACAAAGTCCTCAATTTCAACGTGGAAACAGTTCATTTCTTCGAAGCAAACAAAGATTTTCCTCCTCAAATTGTGGTAGAGAAGTTAAAGAAAGCTCTAGAAGATGTTCTAGTGGTTTATGACTTCCTTGCTGGAAGAATAAAGATGAATTCTGAAACCAATAGGTTGGAGATAGATTGCAATGCAGAAGGTGCTGGCTTTGTAGTGGCTTCTAGTGATTACAAATTGGATCAAATTGGAGACTTGACTTATCCTAATCCAGCTTTTGAACAATTTGTTCATAAGACTAAAGATTTCCTTAAGCTAGGTGATCTTCCACTTTGTGTTTTCCAGGTACAAATATTTTCATTTTAACCAATTTAATTAAATCATCTATTTTTTAAAGTCCATAAAAAACATTATCCCCGTTCTTAAATATAAAAAACAGTTTGATGAACAAAATTCATCACAAAAATTATATCTTATATTTAGGATTGAAGGTAACAGTAGAACCACATTATCAACGTTTTTTGAGATTTTCATAACCTTTTTTTTGGTCCGAGCTAGTATCTGTTCACAACTTTTTGCACGTATGGATCATGGCATTAATTAAGACAACTATGGCATATTTTATTTTAGATTTAATGGTACTTTTAATTTCTTAAATATTATGATCGTGCAATTTCAGTTGGGAAGTATGGGGAATGAGAGTAATAAGAGATTACATGTCATAGGATTATAAGAGACTTTAACATATTTTTATATAAATTTTGTAGACATTAAAATTATGATATTTAATATTTAATCTTTTCATAGTTAATGTGGAGTTTAACTAGTTAGATTTGAGTCTAATACCTTTAGAATTTTAATTGTGTGGATTACAAATTTCAAAATATTATAATTGTTATAATTTGATCATTTGTCCGTTCACTCCGTCTACTACTGACTTCTAAAAAATAACAATTGAGACGTCGAAAAACTTAACTTAGAACATTTATAACAATTACACCTTACAAAAGTTACGAAAACTATTAAAGTATAAAGAAAAAGTTTCAATAATTGTTCATCCTTTCTTTATCTTTACTCACGAAATGTTAAATATAATATACATAAATAGTGTATTTAACTTAATTTTACGCGCTCAAAGTTAAATTTTAGTAAAATGCCACAAAATGTATGGGATAACATGAACATTTCACTAAAATTTATTTCTTTAAATCAAATGGTATCCACATCTAGTGAAAATGACTTCTACATTTGCATAATAAAAAGTAAGGACCCAATTCGAAGAATAGAGATAGATGAGAATTAAAAGTACCGTTTAATGCTTTTTTTTTTCTTTCAAAAACAAAATGCTTGGCAAAGATTGTAGTTAAGATCCATCTACTTTTTACCTTATTTATTTATTATTTGTTTTAAATGACATAAATTTAACATTTATTAATTTTATCTGCAAAAAAATTATAGTACTTATAGGTGAAAGATTAAACACTAGAAAGTAGAAAGTACAACAAAATGAAAAAAGCTTGTCTAGTGTGCTTTTGAGTTTTGTGTGTAGGCCGCAGTTTAATTTTTGAGTTGGCCAAGTTATAAAAGCTGTTCCCATTTAACAACAGTTCCATGTCAAGACAGCTGTTATCGAAATAACGTCGATTTCTTTTTCAAACACAATAAATTATATTAAAATGAATTAAAATAATTAAAATGCAGTTATTTAAAGTTAATAGTAAGATATATAAGACTTAATTCAACAACTTAATATTATTAAATTGAATATTTGTTAGATTTAAATTTAAATATAAGATTTTAAATTTAAATATGAAATTTTACTATTGTATGTGATTTTCTTTTTTACATAAAGAATTAATAGTAAGAGTTATTAGTGATTTTTTACTGCTTTGGAGAGATTGATATTTCTAAAACACTATCATTAAAAAATTATAAAATTTAATCACCTAAATGTTGTTGTTGTAAGGTGGATACTATTAACTTTTTTTATAGAGGATATAGTTGAATCATGTTGTTGTTAAAATGAATGCTATCAAACCCTTAAAGTTATTAAATAGGATATAGTTAGCACCTAATTCTTTTTATAAGATTAAGATGAATACTATCGATCACTAATAAATAATTATAATTATAATTATAATTTTTAATTTGTTGATTTTATCACCTTATTATTTTAGAGTAACAATAGTTTTAGTTTTAGTAAGAGAGAATAGCATGTAATCGCCTCTACGGGACTCCACGGTTCCAGCACACATTAAAGACACATCTATCTACTCTTCCTTTAATAATTAACTATTTTAAGATCCTTTTCTCTAATAGTACCAAATTTCATTTTGCGCATTCAATTGTGACAAAAAATTAGCTGGTTACTCCCTCTAGTATTAAATAAAAAAAATTAATTTAAAATAATTTATATATTTATTTAAAAATTAAAATTTAATATATTTATTTTATTAATTTATTTATTCTTATATTTAAAACCAATTTATTTTTTAGAGAGAATTAATTATATTGTTTAAGGTTTTGCTAATAGTACTTACAGGCATTGGTTAAATAACATCTAAAGTAAATTTTTTTCTTGAAGATCAAAATCAAACACTCATCATTGTAATAAATACATTATTTTTATTACAAATTTATCTTTCGATTGCTTAATCAATGTTTCAAATATACTCTTTAGCATTTTCTTATTATTTAGTTTTTTGGTTGAAAATATATGATTGATTAGTTATATGAATAATTTATGGATCCAAAGCTGAATTTGGTTGACAATGACAGCTAACATCCTTCAAGTGTGGTGGTTTCACAATTGGAATCACAACTAGCCATGCAACCTTTGATGGGCTTAGCTTTAAAACATTCTTAGACAACCTTGCTTCATTGGCTGCTAACAAACAACTAGCTGTGACACCTTTCAATGAAAGACAGGTCCTAGCCGCACGATCCCCTCCACGTGTCAAGTTCCCCCATCCCGAGATGATCAAGCTGAATAATCTACCTTCAGGCATTGAATCTGGTGTTTTTGAAACCTCAGAAGAAGAACTTGACTTCAAGGTCTTTAGACTATCCTCTAATAATATCAAAAGCCTTAAGGAAAAGGCAAAGGATAGTAGCACCGCACGTGTGACCGGTTTTAATGTCGTAGCCGCACTTCTATGGAGATGCAAGGCATTATCTGGACCGTCCGATCCTGACAGGTCATCAACTATACTATATGCCGTTGATATACGTTCCAGATTGAATCCTCCGTTGCCGAAATCGTACGTTGGGAATGCCGTTTTAACGGCTTACGCCACAGCGAAATGCGAGGAATTAGAGAAAGGTAAATTCTCGAGATTGGTTGAGATGGTTTGTGAGGGGTCAATAAGAATGAATGATGAGTATGCAAGGTCTATTATTGATTGGGGAGAGTTGTATGATGGTTTTCCAAATGGAGAAGTTTTGGTGTCTTCTTGGTGGAGGTTAGGCTTTGAAGAGGTTCACTATCCATGGGGTAAGCCTAAATATTGTTGTCCTATGGTCTATCATAGGAAGGATATTATACTATTATTTCCTCCTTTTCATGAAGGCGATGCTCCTGATGATGGGGTCAATATTATAGTGGCTCTTCCTCCTAAGGAAATGGACAAATTTCAAACTCTCTTTCACGACTTCTTGATTTCATAATACTACTTTGATTATGAATGAAATACAAAGAAAAATCTAGTTAAAAAGTTAAGGTATTTAATCTTAAATCAAGATTAGATATATCAACTTTTTATGTTATTTTTTTTTATATTTTATTTTAAATGAAGTGGATAATATAATGAAGTTATAATGAGTATTTAAATATATTTTTGATGAAACAAGTATTTAAATATTGATGTAATGTATTTATTAATTTGAAATGGATGCTTTATTTATTTGCTCAATAAATGCATGTACGGTTGCTAATCATTTTGTTACTACTTGCTTTGCTAGCTTTGAAAACTAAATAGTTCCTTTTGTATCACGGGGTTGATTTTTACACAAATGAAATGAAAGATGAACCATAAAAAAATATGTATGTTTCTACAACTTTACAACGATCGATAGAGAACCGTTGTTTTCTTCACAATACATAAAGTCAAATAGAATAAAATAAGTGTCCACAAGGATAAGGAAAAATTCACTAGTATTATACAATGCGCTAGATAGTTGAAGTTTTTAAACCAATTTGCCCAAAAGAGAGAGAAGTGTAAAAAAAAAGAAAAGAAAGAGATATAACTACAAATCTTTTTGCTAATTTGGATAAGTTAACTTGCAATTATGTATTTTTCATTGTTTTTAATTTATATACTATAATTGAATTAATTATTAAATTTAATATTGAATATATTTTTTTGTATTAATTTAAATTTGAAATAAAATTGCGTTCAATTGACAAAGTATAAAAGTGTGGATTGTTTAAAGGTATGTAAAAATCACACTACTGAAATGAGTATGATGTGTTATACTGGAGGTCGTTGATAGTGACTTAACAACCTAAACACTATTAAACCCATAAAGTCTTTTTGTTGAAATTTAATGAACTAAAAAACATTGGCCTACATAACCAAGTACCCCTAGCCCGAAAACATTTTTGCATATAAAAATTAAAGTGGGCTAGATACATAGTGTATGACCCACTAAAAACAGTATACTCAAAGTGTATCATAGAAATTAGGCCCAATAACATAAGTTTGGAATTAGATTAAAATTGTTTATTCAAAATATACAATAATATCATTGCCAAAAAACATATGAAATAAAAATTATGAAGAAATAAGTTTAATTAGTAAATTGTGGATTTTTTATAAGTAAAATATTATTAGTCAAAGTATAAGATGTATTCAAACTATTACAATAGTACAACAATTACACCATGTTGAAACATTCTACAAGATTGGACCATTAATCCAACAAATTTAATCTAACATTTCTTCCTATATTATGCAAAAATCAACCCCGTAATACAATCTTAATACAAGACACCACCATATACTAAAAGTCAAACAACTTCCCCATTGAATATGACATTATTTTTTAATATATAATAATGTATAAAGGGTGTGACTTTTATTCCATAACATGTAGCCCTCTATCTTTATTTTTCGGTGTAACTACAATCACACGGTTTCATAAAAACTCTATAAATCTCACTTCAATTAAAATAATTACTGTCACCCAAGCGATTAAATATGCACACAATTATTATAACAAATAATTTTATGTTTACGTACATATTAAATTTGTTTACTATATTTAAAAATAATAATAATTGGGAAGATGAAATTACTACTAATAACAAATACATTAATAATCATTTTATAATTGTCTTATACGAAATTTAAAATATATTCCTTAAAGTTATAATTATAAATTATTACCACTAAATTAATATCTTATGGACATTTGTACTTTAGAGTAATAAAAATAATAGATAGTAACCTTGAGAGTATCCATTTGGACACTACTATCCATAAACTCTATTCTTAACATCCTATGATTAATCATTAAAAGTATCATATGCATTGCCGAATAAAAATGTGAGGTTTCATAGACATGTGATTACATAAGATAAGGTGAATACAAATTAGGAGTTATAAAGTAGTAGTTTAGTGATTTGGAGGAACACAAAGGAGTTAAAGTGATAAAATGTCATGATTCAATATCATTTTCTAACAAAATTAATAAGTTTAAATCATCTCTATTTCTTATCTCTCCATTTATTGTCCATTTGGATTAAGATAGACAGAAATAAATTAAAAATAAAATAAAAAATACAATAATAACTATTAAATATATGTTAGTTGGTTAGATATACTAACTAATTAATTATTTTATACTATTTAGTTTGTTTATCTAATTGAGTATATAAATCCTTGTAATCTTTGATGTAAATAACACTATCTCAATCATCAATATCATTCTATTTTACTTTCATTCATCTTTTATTAATACATGAAATCAAGAATTGTAGTATAGTACCAAAGAATAATTATTCTATTATATTCTTTTTTCATATTTTTCTTGATAAATTTTTTTATTAAAGTTTCATTGAATTATCTCCACTCTTCTATTTTCTCTTTGAATCTTGAAGTTTCTTAATTTTAAATTTTCAGATTTTTTATTTGGTTGATCTTCATCTCTAAGACATTCATATATATATATATATATTACAAGAAAAATTCTTTGATCAAATGCAAATCTTTATCGTTTTCAATAATAAAGACATTGATTGGATCATTGATTAATGTTATTTGAAAATCATGAAGTTCAACATAAAAAATATACTAAAACTACACGCTAGGCCTGAAGAATGAAAGTACACACAAGGCAACGAGAAGAAGAAACTTACTGAAGTTCCATTGTACAATATTACAAGGAAATTTTCGTCGACGATAACTCGTGGTAAGAAGTTGTAGTCAACTAGTTAAAATTTTTTTTTTTGAAATAAGGAATCGAAAAAAGAAACCAGGAAGATCAACGACAAAGATTCTGATAAAAAAACTGTATTTGATCTTTCTTGTTCCAAACAAAGAAGAATTTCCTAAAAAAAAAATTGTGATATTCTTTTTGAAAAACAAAAAGCTTAATTGACTATATTAGTTTTTATTCACGATACAAAAAGTAAAGTACAAATTCATATTCTAATGTCAATGAATTTTGTGTTTAATTTTTTTTAACCGATTAATTTTAGACATTTTAAATTTACTTTAATCGATGAATTTTTTACTTTTCAAATTTTTTTATCCGTTGATTTTTGACTTTAAAATTTCTTTTTGTCGATTTCTTTTTCAGTATTTCTTTCTTGAGATTTTCCAAATTCGAAGTGTAGTAAACATATTCTAACTTAAGAGGTATTATATATTTTAGTTGGTTAGTTAATTACATTGATCAGTTAGTTCTCATAGTTAATTAATTATTTTGCATTAATTAGTTGTTTATCTAATTCACTATATAAATTTAGATAATCTTTAATGTAAATAATATTCTATCGATTATCAATATCTTTTCATTTTACTTCCATTTATTTTTTATTAATAACTTAAATCAAGATTCATAATAATAACCGTCACCATTTAAATATTAATATAAACATTTGTAATTTAAATAAATAATAACGAGTTTGATAAGAATGAGACACGCGTTGCACTCATCTTTTAGAAATAGATAAAAATCAATTTTCTTAACAAATAGTAGAGATAACTTTTTCATAAATCCAAAATTTTGATTTTTTATTTTTTATTTTTCACTTTCATTTTTTATATCTAATAGGTGCGATGGGTCGTCGATTTAAGGCCAGTAGGACACTACCACAAACCAAGGAAGCACAATCTCATTCGCAAGGTCTTCGTTTTATTTTTCTCATGAAGATTTGTGGTGATAAAGTTTATTTGTTTTATTGTTAAAAAAAAGTATTTTTTAAATATAATATCATACATATAACCATTTAAATTAAGTTTTAATAAGTTTCTTTCCTTCTAATTAGGTTCTTAAGTCTCAAAATGTGTTCCTTGAGATTATTTTTTGAACTTCCATTAGATTTGGTTAAATCAAATGTTCACGTGACACTCATACAATGACGTATTATTTAGATATAGACATGACAACTCCAGTAATAAATTATCTTAATAAACACAATGACATCATATAGAAATTATTTTCTTCAACATCTATGTCCAACAACGCAACACAAACAACACATTGTGAACAATCAAATCATATTAAAGTGTAAAACATAAAATAAAATCCGCTCAAGAAAAATTATATCAAATAGATTAATTACAACTTACAACACAATCACATATGTAATTAACCTAATTTTCATATAATGCGACACTTCTTAAAAAATATGTTACCTTACTACTCGAAAATATTTGAGAAACCTTACTACTCGAAAATATTTGAGAATATGATGTTATATCAACAAGCTGACATATTTAAGTCCTTTGTTGGTTCTCTCAACATAAAAAAACTACTTAAGCGACTATTTGATGTGTTGCATGACAATTTATGATGTTAGAAAATACTATCAAGCCACATAGAAATCTCCCACATGAACACTCAAGATCACACATGAATGTCATCACAAGGTTAACATATTGTATATTTCAACATCACTGTGTAACTTAGCTCTCCTAACTGATAGTCAAAAGTTAGTTTTTACTTTGTTAAATAAGTCCTAGTCTTGTGGATGTCCTATTCTTTAGGTTAGTTGTTTTTGAAAATTCCATGTATTGTGCCATGAAACGTGGCTTTTCTGTTTTGATTCTATGCATGTAAAAGGCTATAAATGCCTGCTGTGTTTTTCAAGAATAATGTGTGATTTCTCTTCCACTTTAAGTGTTGATTACATTCCAGCTTTTACATTTGGTATCAGAGCCTCGCAAGGGGCCTGATTGTGAGTGAAAACAAAGAGTGTGTGAGAGTCTACAACAAAAATGACAGACAAGTTTGTGCAACCAGATATTCCAAGATTTGATGGTCACTATGATCACTGGTCAATGATGATGGAGAAATTTCTGAGAAGCAAAGAGTTGTGGAGTCTTGTAGAGGAAGGAATACCGGTGTCAGCAATTGGAACTGCACCAACAAGTGAAGCACAGGGACGCATTGTGGAGGAAGCCAAGCTCAAGGATTTGAAGGTTAAGAATTTCCTATTCCAGGCTATTGATAGAGAAATTATGGAGACAATCCTTGACAAAGGGACATCAAATGCAATTTGGATGTCAATGAGGCAGAAGTACCAAGGTTCCACAAGGGTAAAAAGAGCACAACTTCAAGTTCTAAGAAGAGAGTTTGAGCTGCTTGCCATGAAAGAAGGAGAGAAGGTAGACAACTTTATGGGAAGAACTCTTAGTGTGGTGAATAAAATGAAATTAAATGGTGAAAACATGGAACAAAGTATAGTGGTCAACAAGGTTCTCAGATCATTGACTTCTAAATTCAACTATGTTGTATGTTCAATAGAGGAGTCAAATGATTTGAGTGCCTTAACCATTGATGAACTCCATGGAAGTCTTCTTGTTCATGAACAAAGGATGCAAGAACCTCAAGTGGAGGAGCAGGTGCTGAAGGTCACACATGATGATAGATTTGGAAGAGGAAGAGGAGGAAGAGCTTTCTCTAGGGGTGGAAGGGGAAGAGGACGTGAAAGAAGGTTCCAAAACAAGGCAATTGTTGAATGCGTCAAGTGTCATAAGCTTGGACATTTTTAATATGAATGTCCACAATGGGAGAAAAAGGCAAACTATGCAAAGATGGAAGAAGAAGAAGAAGAAGAAGAAGAAGAAGAAGAAGAAGAAGAAGAAGAAGAAGAAGAAGAAGAAGAAGAAGAAGAAGAAGAAGAAGAAGAAGAAGAAGAAGAAGAAGAAGAAGAAGAAGAAGAAGAAGAAGAAGAAGAAGAAGAAGAAGAAGAAGAAGAAGAAGAAGAAGAAGAAGAAGAAGAAGAAGAAGAAGAAGAAGAAGAAGAAGAAGAAGAAGAAGAAGAAGAAGAAGAAGAAGAAGAAGAAGAAGAAGAAGAAGAAGAGGAGCTCATGTTGATGTCACACATGGACCTGCATCAAGTCACGAAGGAGGAGGTATGGTTCTTGGACTCAGGATGTAGCAACTACATGACAGGAAACAAAGGTTGGTTCTCTAATTTAGAAGAAGGTCTTTGTCAAACTGTGAAATTAGGGAATGACATGAAAATGAATGTGGTAGCAAAAGGAAATGTGAGAATGCAAGTTAATGGTGTCACTCAAGTAATTTCTGATGTCTATTTTGTTCATGAGCTTAAGAATAACCTTCTTAGCTTAGGACAACTTCAAGAAAAAGGATTGGCAATTTTGATTCAGAATGGAACATGCAAAGTCTTCCACTCTAGAAAGGGCTTAATCATGCAAACTAAGATGAGTGGAAATAGGATGTTTTATGTGTCAGCCACTGTAGTATCAAAGGAGACCATGTGTCTACAAACTGAGCTAGAGAAAGAAACTCACTTGTGGCACTGTCGGTTTGGGCACCTTAATTACAAAGGGCTGAACACACTGTCACAAAAACACTTGGTAGCTGATCTACCAAAACTGAAGTGCCCAAAGAAGACTTGCATCATCTGTTTGATTGGAAAACAACACAGGAGACCAATCCCAAAGAAAAGCATGTGGAGAGCCTCAAAGAAACTACAACTTGTGCATGTTGATATATGTGGTTCTATCAAGCCTTCATCAAACAGCAATAAGAGGTATTTCTTAAGCTTTATAGATGATTTCTCTCGTAAAGCTTGGGTTTATTTCTTACATGAAAAATCTGAAGCATTTCAAAATTTCAAGAATTATAAAATGAGTGTAGAAAAGGAAGTTGGTGAACACATTGCCTGTTTAAGAACAGATAGAGGATGCAAATTCACCTCAGTTGAGTTTGAAGAATTCTGCAAAACTCAAGGCATTAGAAGGCAATTAACAGCAGCTTATACTCCTCAACAAAATGGAGTTGCTGAGAGAAAAAATAGGACAATCATGAATGGTGTGCGGACTGTATTGAATGAAAGGCAAGTTCCAAAGGTATTTGGGGCAGAAGCTGTGAAATGGTGTGTGCATGTGCAGAATCGAAGTCCAACTTCAGCAATAAAAGACATAACTCCAGAAGAAGCATGGAGCAATGAGAAGTCTACGGTGGCACACTTTCGAGTATTTGGGTGTGTGGCTCATGCTCATATACCAAATCAAAGAAGAACCAAACTTGAGGATAAGAGTAAGGTGTGTGTTTTCTTGGGAATCAGTGATGAATCAAAAGCTTACAAACTATTTGACCCTGTTTCCAAGAAAATCGTTGTAAGCAGAGATGTAGTGTTTGAAGAAGAGAGAAGCTGTGATTAGAAAAGAACCAATAAAGAAATGAATGTTGATGTGTTAGTATGTGAAGGTGAAGAAGACTACTTTGAAGAAGAAGAAGAAGAAGAAGAAGAAGAAGTTGAGAGTGAAGAAGAAGTTGAGCAAAACGAAAATGAAGATGGTGAAGGAAGCTCAGTTGGAATTAGATCACCTGCACGTGATGAAAACAATACTGATCAAAGAAGTCTAGTTCAAGGGAGGGAACCAAGAGCTACAAAAGAACCAGCATGGATGACAGATTATGTGACAGGGGCTGGATTTGATGAAGAAAGACTCATGATGCTGATGGCTGAGAGTGAAAATGATCCACTCACCTTCCAAGATGCACACACAAGCACAAAATGGCAAGAGGCAATGATGACTGAAATAAAAGCTATAGAGAAGAACAACACTTGGGAGCTAACAGATCTACCAAAAGGAGCCAAACCAATTGGAGTTAAGTGGGTTTTTAACACCAAACTTAATGAAAAAGGAGAAGTAGAAAAACACAAAGCAAGATTAGTGGCAAAGGGTTATGCACAACAATATAGAGTAGACTACACAGAAGTCTTTGCACCAGTGGCCAAACTTGACACTATACGTCTAATTCTTGCACTTGCAGCTCAATATGAATGGGAAGTATTTCAACTTGATGTGAAGAGTGCATTCCTTCATGGAGAACTTAAAGAAGAAGTCTTCATTGAACAGCCAGAAGGATTCATCAAAAGGGGAGAAGAAGCCAAAGTCTATAGATTGAAGAAAGCATTGTATGGCCTTAAACAGACACCCAGGGCCTGGTACAGCAAGATAGAGGCATATTTTGCACGTGAAGGGTTTATAAAGTGTTCCAGTGAGCACACTTTATTCACCAAGAAAGAAGGAGACAACATATTTATTGTTAGTCTTTATGTAGATGATCTCATCTTTACTGGAGGCAATAAGAGCATGTGTGATAGATTCAAAAGCTCAATGATGAGATAATTTGACATGTCTGACTTGGGAAAGATGAAATATTTCCTAGGAATTGAAGTCATACAAAATGAGGCTGAAATATTTATATGTCAAAGAAGGTATGCACAAGAAGTTCTTGACAGGTTCGGCATGGGAAGCAGCAACAGTGTGAACAACCCTATTGTGCCTGGAACACAATTGTTAAAGGATGAGACAGGAGATGGAGTAGATGTTACCATGTTTAAGCAAACAGTTGGAAGTCTCTTGTACCTCACAGCCACTAGACCAGATTTGATGTATGGAGTAAGCTTGATTAGTAGATTCATGGCAAATCCAAAGTCATCTCATTGGCTTGCAGCAAAAAGGATTTTAAGATATATTAAAGGAACTACTGATTTTGGCATACTCTACAAAAGGGGCAGAAGTAATGCAGGCATTGTATCCTATACAGATAGCAATTATGCTGGAGACTTGGATGATAGGAAAAACACTTCAGGTTTTGCTTTCATTATGGGATCATGAGCAATTTCATGGGCTTCAAAGAAACAACCAGTAGTGAGCTTATCAACCACAGAAGCTGAATATATTGCAGCTGCATTTTGTGCTTGTCAATGTGTTTGGCTTAGAGGAATCTTGGAGCAACTTGGAGCTGAAGAAAAAGGAAGCACATAGATTCTTTGTGACAACAATTCTACAATTCAGTTGTCTAAAAATCCTACTTTTCATGGACGAAGCAAGCATATTGGAGTAAGATTTCATTTTCTCAGGGACTTGGTAAATGATGGAGCTGCGAACCTGAGTTTTTGTAGCACTGAGGAGCAAATTGCAGACATAATGACAAAGCCTCTTAAGTTAGAGCAATTTGTGAAGCTTCGAAGGATGCTTGGAGTAATTGATGCAACTGAAGTTTAAGCTTAATGCTAATGCATTAGCTTAAGGGAGGGAATGATGGTCAAAAGTTAGTTTTTACTTTGTTAAATAAGTCCTAGTATTGTGGATGTCATATTCTTTAGGTTAGTTGTTTTTGAAAATTCCATGTATTGTGCATGAAACATGGCTTTTCTATTTTGATTCTATGCATGTAAAAGGCTATAAATGCCTGCTGTGTTTTTCAAGAATAATGTGTGATTTCTCTTCCACTTTAAGTGTTGATTACATTCCAGCTTTTACACTAACATCATAAATACAATATAACATGTAATTGATTTGGGGTTATAACTCTCGTCTTCCTAAGCCATTTCTTATTCACAGAAAACTATCATTAATATGGGTCTAGTAGTCTCAATATCAAACTTTCATCATCATAGTTATCACCAACATCATATCATCATTTCAAACACATAATCACTAATTCAAATAATCAATTTCACGAGTCATGCATATTCATCAACTAACATATATTCACAAACAATTGATGAATATTTGTATCCACAAATACAAATGTATTTCATTAATCACTTAGAGTACTTTATTAACTTTTAAAATGTAAGTTATTAATTACTTATTTAACTTGTTTTAAATTGAGTATAATATCATGTCACATTAACCACTTACGCTTTGTTGGCAAGTTTGGAGGGGAGGGGAGAAGAGAGTTTTGAAAAAAAAAAAGGAAGGAATAAAGAGTTTTGAGATGTGATGATTTTTTATTTGGTCATAATACAAAATCCTCTAATATGAGGAACTAAAAAATTGTATTGAAGAAGTATTTCCTAGGAATTAGACAAATTATTCAAATCATTTTTATGTTATGATAATACTTTATAAATTAAAATGAAATTATTTTTATATTGTTATAATATTTTATAAATTAAAATTATATTTATTATAGTATTCTCTTTTCACTCCCTACAAAATAACTTTCTTCAATTATATGAAAAATCTCTTTATTTCTCCTCTCTAAAAAATTCTCAATTCCTCTCTCATCTAAACTTTCAAAGGGAGTCTTAGAGTAATTTGTTAACTACTAAAATATAAGTCTAAGTGATTAATGAGACATACTATTATTTGTGTGCAAAAAAATCAGTCCACAACTAATAAAAAGAGGTTTTTGTTGACAAAAAAAAAATTGAGTAAAATAACATATACTTAGGTTTATGTCAATTTTTGTGTTTCCCTATCAATTTTTGATGTATTTTTGAAAATCCTATATGATATATTAGTGAAAAAGTAAGAGAGAGATAAAATGAAAGTATACAATGTCACATAGGGCATCTAAAATTAGATGTTACAATTCTTTTTATTCTTAGAAAAATACCACACAAATAGGTATGACAATAGGGTGGGGCGGGGAAGGATTTTGTCTTTTTCACCCCGCACCCGAATAATAAGAGAAAATCTGCACCCGTCTCCGTTTCACATCGCATATGAAGTTTAGGCTACATCCCTGTCTGCAACAGGGTTCGATTTTCCTCGCATGCACCCGCACCCATTCATATGTATAAAATTATAAATTTAAAAATCATATCTGTTATAATTAATATAATAAAATAACTATTATTAAACAATAATAAAATTAAAAAATATTTTATATAGAGATAAAATTATAATTTTTAATGTTTAAAAAAATATTAAGTATATTCAATATGTATATGTGTATAAAATTTTAAAATTACAATAATATTATTTACAGAACGGTTTCAAATGCGGAGTGAATATTATCATTCTAAACCGTATCTGCCTCCTAATTTTAATTTTGGAAAAAATTCACATCCAACTATTCATATCAAACAAATTTAAATGGAGACCCTCAAATGTGAGTTATGATGCAATCTCTACACACAAGTTTGATTACATCAATTATACCCTTTACAAAATAGAGATGAATGTATTATTTAGACACACATATACATATAGAGAATGCGTGCCATATAAAAGGCCCAAAGAAAGTGAATGCAATTTCTATGACAAATTTTTGTTTTAAAAAGTAAATAGAATGCCGTATGGTTTATTTAAGCATATCCCTCAGATGTGAGAGCAAATTCCTTTTTTTAAAAGACAAGAACAACGGCAAACTGAAAAGATAGATAGATAGATAATACAAGTTGAAAATAAAAAAGAAGAATTCTCTCAGTGGGTTTTGAGGAAAAGATGTGACAAAAATCTTTTGCCATTCTACAAGTGGTTGTTGTCTTGTTGGGAGGATAAAAAGGTTTTGGGATATATATCTTTTGTTCTGCCACAAGTGGTTGTTCAGAGGATAAAAAGGTTTTACAATGATGATTTGGATTCCAGCTGTGTGGCTGATTCATTTTTCGTTTTTTTTCTTCTCTTATTGTTGTGTTTAAATCGAATCAAATCCAAACATATTTGACATCATTTTATTTTATTATTATTATTATTATTATCATTTTATTTTACACTATATTAATATTATTATATATATATATATTATATTTTTAATAATTATTATATATATTTTTATTGTAGTTTATAAAATTATTTTACCAATATCCAGTTGAATCCAATAAAACTGATTTATTTATTAGTTTAATTTATTAAATTATATATTTAATAGATAAAAAATGTTTAATATTATATTTAAATTATGATATTCTTTTATATAATAAATTAGTATTTTAAATTGAATTAATTAGAGTTGAGTCACATAAAAATAATTTATAGGTTGCATAAAACTGTCAACAAGAAATCTCTGCAATGTGTTGAATTGTGATTGTCAATTCTTAAAAAGAGTGACAATATTAGGAATTTTTGGATCAATACATAAAATAAAAAGTAATCACGATATTTAAATATAAAACTCTTCCACTAAGCAAATGAGATCAAATACAACATTTTTTTTAATTGATTCAAATTTTCTCTCTCGCATAAATGGAACAAAATTGATTTGTTACACTTTTCGTATGTTGTGGAAAGAATTGTATTTATGTCATTCAAGAATGTTAATACTGTGGACAAAGAGCAAGGTTCCAATAAGATTAAATAATTAAGACAGAAAATGGGCAGCCACAGAAGCTAGAATGCTTTGAATTCTAATATTCTTGCATGCTGCAGGGGTCAGTGCTCCTCGTGGCTTCATTTTAAAGGCAAATTCAAAGGGTAAAAAGCGAACTAAAAAGTGCAAAAGTTGAACATCACCACATGCAAGGTTCTCTTTGAGTTTAATCTTGTCTAGAATGTAATGAGATTCCTAATTCCTAGTAGGAATCCAAGTAGATAACCAAACTGAGGACATAATGCGAAGATGAGTTAATTTCTACCCAATAAATATTGAACTTATTTGATCAGATAAAACAATTATTCCTAGAAGCCGTCCCTTACTTCTTCTTCATCCATCAAAATGGTTTAGAGCTTTCTTTTTTCCTTTCAAAATTATCCAATCAAATCGTTTTCTTCTTTTTATTTTATTTATTTTTATTCAATTTATTTCTTTAAGTTTAATTGTAGTTTTAGTTTATTTATTTTTATCAATTTATGAAATTGGTCATCTTATTTTAAAAGTCGACAATTTTGATGCATATATTTATTTTTTAACTAAAAAATAATGACATATAATATTTTAAATAATGTGAAGTATGAAATGATAATTTAAAATAATTAATGCTCATAAATTTAGAATAAAATACTAAAAAAATTAAACTTTTAATTTCAATTTTTTTCTTTGTATTTTTAATTTAATTTATAACTTATAAATAATTAATGAATCTATATGGTTCTATTTAATTAATGCATCTAAATGGTTATATTTCGTAGAATTATATATTACATCATTTTAAATATGTCAAATTATTATTTTTTTAGTTTAAAAATATGAAAAAGAGACTAAAACCGACGATTTTTAAAATAGGAAAATTAGTTCTGTAAATTAAATATAATAGAGGAACAATAAATACAATTAATTTTTTTATTTAATTAAATGATTTTTATAAATATTTAATATTTTTTTCTAATTCGTCTATGATTTTATTTAAAGAAATTTGATTATTTATCGTTTTAATATTATTATTTGTTTTCTCCTCTTAATTCGATTCTTCAAAACTTATTAGTTAATTTGGCAAACCAGAGACCCCATATAAAAGACTATGAAATCTTAACTTAAAATATTGGTGTGTTTCTCTTTGATATATGTAAAAAAACAATTTATATAGTTTTTTGTAGGAGGTAGAATCCGGTTGAATTAACTTCTTTGTCTTATTATATTATTATTGATGTATAATTTTTCGCGAAAGAAACAAAACAGTTATTCCAAGATACTGAATTTTTTTCATGAGAGCCAATCTATTCTCGAAACGTTGCCATTGATCAGTCACCTTCATTTGGAAAGTTTTGACCGCATGACGAATTCATTCAAACGGAAGCTAGTAAGCTTTTTTATTTTTTATTTTTTATTTTTTTTTATAATTTATATTTTATTCTGTATATTGCTTTTAACACAGAGTACCTTATTCTCTGTTTTTTTCCCTCACATTTACGGTTGCTTTGTTAACTATTATAAAATAAGTGATTTTCGCGAACAATAATTTAAATAATATTATTAAAAAATTATTTATAAAAAAACTACTCTTTTCAAATTTAGATTTTTTTAAAATTAAAATAAATAAATAACTTAAAAAAAGTGATTTATTTGTTAATAAGTGATTTTTTTTAAAAAAAGGTAATACAAAATTGGACTTGAAATTGTAAGCGACATGTAAACCATTATTTTGTGAATCGACAAAATACCAATCAAAATAATTAATGTATGAATTTTTATCGTTAGATATTTTAATATGAAACTGTAATTGAATATGTGACTTATCAACGTTGATTTCACATAGATATCATTTTTCAGAGGACAATTTGCCAATGAAATTTTGTCATCTTATAGAAAAATTTGTGAGTAATTGTAATTGTGTATTAACTAATTATAGATAAATTAATTTATAAAAAAAAAATTAAAATTCATAAGAAAATAGTCCGTATTTTGATGATATTAGTATGAGATAGATGAAAAGAAGTCAAATATTTAATTAACATGTCATATTTTAATGATAAAATTTTAAATATAAATTGTTTTAATTATTTTACAACTTAAAAAATATATTTATAAATTTTTACAAAATTTAAAATTTATTTAATTGACATTTACAATTTAAAAAATCAATTTGCATCAAACACATGTCTCTATCTTATCATGTGTGTATCAAATACACACAATGATATGATAATATTTATCATATCATTATCTTATCATATCTTTATTCAATTTTATATTATATCATGTCTTTATTCTATTTTGCGCATCAAACGGACCATAAATTCCTCAAATAAATCTATCTCTAAACGGACCATAAATTGCTCAAATAAATCCATCTCTATATGTTAGACAAATGCAAAGCAAGAGTTTAAAATAAGGGAAATAGATTCCTATGCAATCACCACTCCAAAGATGTTTCAATAAACTAATAAGTTAAACTCACCACTAAAGTCAATATTAGACCATCCTAAAGTCCTAATTCAACTAACGAATGTCGATATTATTGACATCTTGTCTCGAGTTCGAATTCGGACTTCAGAATTGTGTGAGTTATTTATGATGAAATTTACATCTCTTCTAAAAAAAAAATCAAGATTAGACAATTTATTTAGGCACCGATTAATCTCACAATAAATATGTTTGACCTCACTTCTACTCTATCCAATCAAAGAGATAAAAAAGGCTTTATGAAGAATAGATATCAAATACATGAACAATAATTGTATTTACAACGGTGAGAGAGTCCAGCTCCACTAAAACATAAATAAGACCCAACTTATTCTTAGAAAAAAAACAAATTTATTGGTCAATCTTAAACAAACTTATTCCAAAGGTCAACTATGACAGAGGTGAAACGGCCAAAGTTACGGAAGAAATCATGAATAAAATCTCCCTTGTAATCTCTAATAAACCCAACAAACACATGATGAGGAACCATTGTTACCAATATGAGAGCAACAATGAAGGAAGATGGTCCATGATAAAGGGTATGGATGAAGGTGAGTAGCCTTTGAAGAGAGTTCATAAAATTGCTCAAGATCAAATGATGTCCTTGAGCAAACAAATTGGTTTCTATCGAGTCACAACATTTTACACATGATACCAAATAAATGAGGCCAACGCCAACGATTATGACCAATGTTTGATGCTAGCAGATTAGCTATAACTTATGATACAAATCAAGTCTAAAGAAGTAACTCCGATTGTCATATTCTGAAATAATTAATTTAGCTTACATCTCCTTTACCAAATAATAGCCTCGCAAAACGTGCATAATAATCTTTGGGTCTTGAAAATTAAACATATTTAGGACATACATCTAAAAAAAATGTCATGATATTTCCTCTCGACATTAGTCAACAACTTTCAATGATTTAGCTTCCAATGAAAATTTTGGAATCTAGGCGAACCACTTATTTCCACACTAGGTTGAAGTTAGGCGACCCGTTAGGAGTGAAATCCTCAACAATTAAGGCCTAATCATAAGCCTATTTAATAGAAAAGAACCATTGCTTAGGCATCTCATAAAAAGGAAACCATCGAGGCCCATAGAAGGAAGCTTGAGTCCAGCATTTTAAGTGCAAATGTGTCCGTGGGTGGGGAACTTGTTTAATGATAGGCCAGTTCCAACTATCTGCTGCTAATCACTAACATTAAAATTGTGACAGTGTGAAGGATGGAATTGTAATAGTATGTTCCCGCAATTATCAAATTACATGAATTTAATTTGAAGGTACTATAAAATACAAGAAAAAAAAATTCAAATTGGGTTGACTGTTTTAAATATTTTAACACTTTATTCTTTTTCAAAAGTTTATCTTCATTTTAATAAATACATATTGAGATGAAAGTTGATGTTTTGACACAAAACTAAAATAATATATATATATATATATATATATATATATATATATATATATATATATATGAAGAGAAGAGTACACAATGATTTTAATATTAGTTCACAATAATTGCCGCTACATCAAGTCCTGTCATGTTTTAGAGAGATTTTTCTTTAGTGCAATAAATGACTTAATCTACTATAAAAGTGGCAATAAATGATTTAATCTACTATAAAAGTGACAATATTATTCAATGAGTCTACATAGGCCTTGAGTGTTTTTAAAGTCTTTCTAGGTAAGCATTGGTTACATACCTCTCCAAGGTAGGCATTGGTTCACTACCTCTCCAAGTATTACGTATTGTCCACCTCTTATGACAACAAGTATTATTTCCTTGCCTCTCCAAGCATTGAATATTATAAAGCCTCTCTCGCCTCATGAGTTGAGTATTATTGCCTCTCTAGGCAATAAATATTATTTCATTGCCTCTCTAGGCACCAAATATTGGCTTAATGCCTCTCCAGGCACCGCATAATGGCTTTAAGCATCTCCAAACAATGATTATTATAAAGCATGTTCAGGCCAAAAGAAATACATGTTGAGACAAAATTTCTCTCAAATGTTTTAATGATAACAAACTGTTTCAAAGATTCTGATTATATATGTTATATAATATGTGTTACTGAGTGTATCAAATTTAGAAAATAGGTTCCTCAACTTCTTGATCAAATGAAGTGTCTTTACACATTTTACCATGTCCTATGCGTGAGAGGATAAACAAGTGGATGATGAAATTATAACCTGTACGACAGAGGATAAACAATACTGAAGAAATGATGAGTTTATGTTAGAAGACAAACAATGTTGAATAAGAGGATGAGTTTATGTCCTCTATGCCAGAGGATAAACAAAACAGAAGAGAGAATGAACTTATGTTTTCGATTCATCCTCGTACATGGGAAAATGAGTACAAGTACCAAAGTACAAAATGTGATGTCCTTGACTAAAAAAGTAAGATCCTACAATTGTTGGAAAAGGAAAAAGTAAAAAAGCACAAGTCACATTATAATTCATGAAAGCTTAATCTTCCTATTCGAGGATGGACTGGAAACTCATCCTCCTAGCTTTTGTCTTACAAGGACAAATAAATAACATATATTTACAATTCTAAATAAAGACCATGGACAATTATCTAAGACTCCAACGAATACTTTGTACTTCTCTTTATAATTGAAATATCATCACCTCTATAAATAAAGATGAATTCATCTTCATCAAACACAATAAATACATACAAAAGAGAAAGATTAAAAGTTGTAGAGAGCACACTCATCCTCTTAGAATACTTTCTCTTGTTCTCAAACTATATCTTAGAAATCATCCTTTTAGAAAGCTTATTAGAGTGAAGAAAAAATCATACACTGATCAATACTCACAAAATATGTATATCCTCAAGTTAATATAAATTTGTTGATAGTTGTAAATCAAGAAGAAACATTGTTTATGTACGACTGTTGAGGCTACGAAAATACATAGTGAAAAAGAGTCTATTTAGAGGACAAGCATTTTGAGCCATAGTGAAAACTTACAAGTTAGTGAGGACTAGACGTAACCTATTTTGGGTGAACCAATATAAATTTGGGTGTGTCATTTTATATACTATATTCTCTTTATTTTGTCTAACTCATATTTCAGTTTCAAACTTTTATCCTTACTTTTTGGAATGAAATATAACCAAAAGTCCTTATATGATGATAGAATATATACAATACCCTTCAATTAATTTAACCTTTTCTATTTTCAATTATCCAATTTATTCATCATGGAGGCAAGTTAGACAATATACTTAAATTTTTATTGGGATCACATAAATTAAATGTGATTAATTACCTTTTTTTTTTTTTAATATGCCTAAACTTGCTTATAATTCATTCCACATGGAGTATTCTTTAAGTTTATCTAAACATCAATACCAAACTTGTATTCTCAACAATACAACTTCACTTTTCATGATTAGAAACATGTATTGTTAATTTATTTGACGTCACTAGACTCACCAAACTTCAACTTCTTAGCAATTTGACAATTGCCTTGTCGAAGGAGTGAGTATTCTAGTATGTCCTAAACATCCCATTTTTCAATAAGGGTTGTTGCTATTAGAACTAAGTTGATATTTCTCTTGTGATTTTGATGTTAAAAAATGTGTTTTATGAGAACAATTTGGTTGGAGGAACTTCTTCATTAAATGTGCAACAATTAAAACAAGAAAATCAGATGAAGGTACCATATAAAACAACCAGAGGAAGTGACTAGAGGATGAAGTCAGAGGAATACAAAAAGATACATGTCTTTCTCAAAACGTATGCCTCTGAAAGCAACGTGCCCCTGAATGTTATGAAAATTGTCTCGGAAGCTTGACTTTGATGTTTTGGTCTGAAGATTGCCTTTGATAATTGGGTCTGAAGACTGAATTTGAAGCATGTCTCTGAAGCCCTTCCATGCCTCTAATGTGCACAAACTCAACATTTCCTGAAGAGTTTATATCAAGCTATTGTTAACTCTAAAGAGATTGTTTAAGCCATGCATTCAAAATGTTACCTTTAATATGCAACCTCTAATGTTGCACTGCCTCTGTAATTCAACAATGTAATTTTTTCAAAGTCACTAATTCTAAGTCACACAATTTTGCCTCTGACTTTTATTATCCAAGAAACACAACATTCCACTTCATTAAGAAAGTCAATGACTCTAATGGAAAGTAAACAATTCTGATTGACATAATTTATTCTAAAGAAAAGACTTAGCCGAATCAGAATTTCTGAATATTTAAGAACTAGCCCGAATCTATTCCTGCTCCAATCAATCAAGAGTATGAGAGAAGGTTCGCGTGAATAAGTTTTTGAACGCAATATGAAATTAGATACAATTAAGAAAAATATTATTTACAATAAGATATGATCAAAATATTACTCACAAGGTATGGTCCAAATATTGTTCACAAGAAGATATACTCAAAATTTGCTCTCAAGAAGCTATGCTTAGAATTTATTCACAATAATATATGCTCATAATTTGCTCACAAGAAGATATGTCGGAGTTTGTTCACAAGAAAATACACTCAGAATTATTTACAAGAAAAATCACTCAAAAATATTCACAAAAAGATACACTCATAATTTGTTCACAATAAAGATATGATCCATATTTTACAAAGACAAAAGTGAAATTCTAATATATTCTATAAATATATATGATCCGGATTTTACAATGACTGAATCATTTCCTAAGACCATGATTTGAAGCGGAATTTTTAGTGGGTTTACCATGCAAATTAATATCCATCTCAATGGATGAAGTAGGAACCATAATGTTATTAATCAGTTTACGAGGGCGAAGAATATGACCAGGACACTCCTTAACAAAGAGTCACGCCATGAAACCTCTTTTTAAGGATATCAATAAAACCCGCACTCGTGGATACCCGTTCAGATCCGTTTGATTTAAGCAGGGAAAACCTATTTTGATTGTGTGCGGGTGCAATTTTCTCTGAAATTAAAATTCAAGAGTGGTGACGAGTTTGGAGGTGATGATATCTGCCCCGCACCCGAAACCGTCCTACAAGTAATATTAATAATTTTAAAATTTTCTATACATATATATATTGAATATACTTAATATTTTTTAAATATTAAAAATTATAATATAACTCTATAGAAAATATTTTTTATTTTATTATTGTATAATAATAATAATAATTTTATTATATTAATTATAATATATATGATTTTTAAATTTATAATTTTAGATATATTAATGGGTGCGGGTGTAGGCGGAGAAACCCGAATCCATTTGTGGGCGAGAATGGACCCCTAAATTTCACATCCGCTATGAAACGAGGATGAGTGTTGATTTTTTCTTATTAGTCAAGTGCAGGGGGTGGAAGAGGCAAAATCCGTCTCTGTCCCGTCTCATTGTCATGCCCTACTGTTTTACTTTGTATGGGTTGCATGTAGTAGATGGTTTCTTGGAGAATGATGGTCATAGCACAACTTCCAACCATCAAATATTTTGATTACTTGAGATAAAAATTTTCATAAACTCCTTGAGCCTATTTGAAATAGCCTAGGTCATAATTTTGTAAATCGCATTGCAAAGAATAACATAGCAAAAATCAGCATTTCTTGAAAACTCAATCCCCTTGAGAATAAGGGTTAGTTGGGATACTATTAACCTTGCGATCAAATATTATATTCAAAAAATTTAATAATGGATTGACCAAACACATTCGTCTAACTATTGAAGAAAATAAGATGGTACCAATTCAAAAAATTTAAAAATAGATTGACAAAAAACATTTGTATAATTTTAGAAGAAAAGAAGATGGTGTATGTGTGGTGGTGGAGCTTAAAAGTTTCCTATAGAGAATAAGGCCTTTCTGACTAGAAGAAATAGTGGAGTGAAAATTAGTAGGGTTAATAATAAATTAAGCCAAATCAAAAATAGTTTGAGACTCAAATCGATAATTAACTCATTGAACTTGGTTAATGAATCAAATAAGTCGAATTTGATATGAAAATTTAACCCTTTAAATAACTAAGTTAAACTTGAACTATGTATATATTTGTCTAGTTAAACATGGACACATTACCTAACATATTGGGTTGTATGCTTTTGCAACAATAATATATATATATATATATATATATATATATATATATATATAATAACTATTATAAGTAAAAGTTATCTACCAAATTTGAATGACCATTTGTTGGTCTTTTGAGTAAAAGTTATTAAAATTTTAGCTATAAATTATTGATTTATGTTCTTCTAATTCAGATGTCATTTATTTTGTCTTTTAGAAAAATTAATGTTTGGTATGTGATTTTGTACATAAAAGAATTGAAGAAATGTTCGAGAATCAAAATACTACTAAAAAATTCTATAGCGAGATGCACACCAGATCACTTGTTAGCCACAAAGCAAGTCGATTGCACAGGTCCTAGATGCATCTAGTGTTAATTCAAAAGTTCAGGGATACCTTTAGAATTAGGAGGTAATAAAAAGAAGGGGGACTGGACCATTTTTGATTTATTGCGCCAAAAAGAATTTTGTGAGCTAAAGGACATAAATAGAGGTACAAAGAAGAGAGAGAAAATGAGATGTCATATAAAAGGGAGACAAACATTGAATGAAGATCGAGAGAGAAAGAATGAATCATGCCTAAAAATCAGAACCCTAGCGCCTCTTTTCCATTTGCTACCATTATCCACCATTGAAGCTTTTCTATGAAGAATTTTTGCTCAATGTAGGAAACTTGCAACCAAGTTGAAGTAGAAGCCACCATAGCTCCTGAAAAAAACTTGTGTTTCTGCATTTGATTTCTTATTTTTGTAATTACTTAAACTACAACTTTACCTTCATTATTTTATGTTATTTCGAAGTTTTAACATAAACACATAATGAAATATTAAATGTTGTTTGTATTAAATGATTAATAAACTATTAAATAATGTTTGTGGTTTGATATGCTTATAGCATGTTTGCATTTATTTAATCAATCTAATTTATTGTTGTCTTTAAATCTGAATCCTATCAACTTAGATTCAATGCTAATTTTTGAACTTAGAAAAGGAAAAAAATAATATGATTGTTTAATGTGGATTAAGTCAAGATGTTTAGACAAGTGGGTTGACATTAAATAATTAAAAATAATATTTAAGTTCATAGAACAAAAGAGAAACTATAAATAGTAGAATAGTTGGACGTGAGCATGGATAAAAAAATGACATTAGTGTAT
>JBBPBR010000006.1:50285001-50296072 GCA_037974775.1 Cicer pinnatifidum
GTTTGACATTTTTAAAAGTCTGGTCTGACTTAAAAGTCTATTTAAAAACTTTATTCAAATAAAAACATTCAAATGTTATATTTTATATATATTTTTTAAATAGGTTAAATTATGTTTTTATAAAAAAAATCTGAAACAAACATATTTTAAACTCTAAAAAATGATTTTTGATTTTAAAAAATATATATGCACCCATCTTTTTGGTTTCAAATAATATATACACACTTATTATCTCTCGAACAAATATGAAACGACTACTAAACGTCTGTTTAATTTAACGACCATCAATATGAAACAACTATCGAATATAGAATTGCTACCGAATATGAAACTACTAATGAGTGATTGTCTACTTGATATACTTTAAAATAAGAAATAATATTATTAATAAATAATAATAAAAAATAATACTAATAAATAATAAAATATATATAGACCGATCTGTCAGACCTAATAGATTTTTTTATTTATAAATATTGACCTATTTAAATAAATAAGATTTAAAAATAGTCTGAGTCTAACATTTTTATTAAATAGTTCAGGTCAGACCATACCATAAGTAAGTCAGGCCATATAGACCAGACTATAAACCTACGGACGACTTAGTCTATTCCCAACCCTAAGGACCATGTAGTGGATATACATCTATTAACTTAAATTGTTTTTTTTCTTTTGTTTAACAATAATGTACTATATAATTATATACAAATTTATTGATATAGTATTGATCGGATAACTTATTAGTTTTATAAAATTATTATGGATAAGACGATATATATTTGAGCATATATGCTCGGGTCACCCCGAAAACAGATTATTTTTTTGTTGACAGACAAAATCCCACCAACTTCATCTTTTATTTTGAATTTTTTTTTAATACGTATCGAGTGTAATCTTCCTCTAACTCCTGCCATTTTGGTTAAACAAACATTTTCTCCAAAATTCATAAAATATGCTTAAATAATGAGTTTAATTTTCATATATAATTGGTGTAAAAAAATGTAAACATTCAATGCATCACAACAATTTTTTAAAATAATTTTCAAGTAATTATAATTAAAATTATATATTTTTTTAATAAATTAACTATTATGATTCATTAGCAGTGTGAAAATTTAAGTTTAGAAGGAGTGTGCTGTTTAAACAAGTTATCATCATTGCGTTTTGCGTAGTACATGGACAGGTTGTATGTTTTATTTATTAATTTTTTGCCATGTAATACCCACAAGAACTAGTTAATTCCAAAGTACATAAAGGTGAAAAAGTTCATTCATTCTTTACAAGCAAGACTGTATATGATATGATAAGATATACATAAGAAAAGACCGTATATGATACGTAACTTATTCCCTTGCAATTTACTTATACTTAATGCAATTTAGTTATAATTAAGTAGGGTGAAGGCTAGGTGCACCACCTTGATGGTGGTAATCTATAAGTTGATAATAGTGTTTTTGGTCTGGTTCACAATATAATCACTTAATTAATATACTCCCACGAGGCGGAAAGATTCAGAGAAACAAGACCAACTCGGTAAGTCCGACTCGGCATTAGAAGAAAGCCAACTCAGTAGTCTTCATTTCCTTCCTTTACAATTTTACATTACAGTTACACGATTTAACCATTTTTCCCGGACACAACAGGAAACCATTCAGTAACACACACTTCTCTTCTCTCACTAAGATAGAGATAGAGAGTGTCACAAAGGACCCTCAGACGCAACGTGCATTTCTCATTCCCAATATACGACGGACAAATTCACGCCGTTTTCACATCGACGTCGTTTACAGATCCACCATCGTCGTCTTCGTTAATAACTCTCACTTCTGAAAATCCCCAAGACACAGAACTGGAGCCTCTACAAGATCCCAAGCAATTGAAGGCTCCACCTGCCGCCGCAACCAACGGTCAGATCCGTTACCGATCGCCGTCTTCCGCCGAGCTTTTCGACGGTCAGTCCAGCAGTAACTCTCCGCCGTCGCACACCGCCGATCAACACTCTTCGGAGTTCGAATTTAGCAAAATGCTGAAGCGTCCCAGCCGTCAGGAGTCTCTCTCCGATAAGATCTACAGATTTCGAGGAACTCTGCTCGTTGTATCGATTCCACTCCTTCTCATCACATTCGTTCTCTACATGATGCCTTCGAGTTCCTCTTATGAATCCGCCGGAGATTACGCCCTCGTTAATCGGAAAATTTCGCCTGATAAAAAATTCGGTAGCACTTACGCCGTCATTTTCGACGCCGGTAGCTCCGGTAGCCGCGTCCACGTTTTCCATTTCGATCAGAATCTAGATCTCGTTCACATTGGCAAAGATCTCGAACTTTTCGAGCAGGTCAACACATTTTTTTCCTTCCTTTTTTATATAAAAGATTATATAGTATAATATAATAAATAATATTTATATTCATATATGCATCTTATAGTGTTGGATTGTGTGTTGCAGACTAAACCAGGTTTGAGTGCGTATGCTCAGAATCCGCAGCAAGCAGCGGAATCTCTGGTTTCGCTTTTAGAGAAAGCGGAGAGCGTTGTTCCTCGGGAATTGCGATCGAAGACACCCGTTCGAGTTGGGGTGTGTGGTTTTTTTTTTTTTTTTGGCACTGCATTTGTGTGTGTATTGTTTTTACTTTTGAGTTTCTATGACGGGAAATTGAATTTGTGTGGTGATGCAGGCAACTGCGGGTTTGAGGGCTTTGGAAGGGGATGCATCTGATAGGATATTACAAGCGGTGACTATTGCTTTGTGTTTTCTCTATATCAGTGGTTTTAGAAGCTGGGCACATTTGGTTTTATTTTAACTGTTTGTTGCTTTGAATTTTCGTTGATTTAAGGTAAGGGATTTGCTTAAGAAAAGAAGCACATTGAGATCTGAGGCTGATGCAGTTACGGTGCTGGATGGAACACAAGAAGGTGCTTTTCAATGGGTATGATTTATGAACATAATGTTATCAGTGATTTTCTGAAGTTTTTCTTATGATATGTTTATAGCTTTGTGCTGCCATTTATTATGAATGCCTCAAGACTATAATGCATCCTAACTAGAGGAGATTTGACAAGCTTTTCTTAACACGGATTGTATTGTTGTAGACTAGAATGTATAGGGAATAATTGCTTGAAACTGCCCCAGATCCTTATTAGATGTAAAGAATAAGGCCGAACGAACTCTCTTCTATTCACTGGATTTGGATCCCCTCATGTTGGAATTTAACACGAGATGGTTATATTACCCGCAAAATCCCTTATTTTTTACTAATAAAAACATGCAAGTAGTATACTTCCTTATTCTTACCTTTGCCCCTTGCTTTCATATTTTGTTTTCTTTGTCAACACAGCTATGTTATTTAGGATAGGACAAGAAACCAGTTTAGACTTTTTAGTCCTTGTTTTGATTTTGATTCGTTGAACTTTCAATTGGGGGTTGTTGTTGTATTTTTCTCAAAAGGTGCTATCTAGTCTCTCCATTGGCTACAATACAGAACTAGAAATTCATTGAAACGACAAGTTTGCTGAGTAACTGAGTTCAACACAATACCATTTAGTGAGATCTGATAAAAAAAATAATTACAAAAGAGGCAGATAAGGAGTTCTTCTAGCACAACCAGAAAATAAGAAAACAGAGTTGTAAAAATGCATTTTCTCTAGATGGATTCAATCTCTTGAAAGAGAACTCTACCACAAAAGATGAAAGGATGAAACACTAAATACATACTTAAGTCACCATCAATTTAGGTCCTTCTGGTTTCCATAAAGAAGGAATTGTATAAAAAAATGTACACCACTTTTATTATTTGATAGGCAATGGGATTTAATTGTTGATTTGACCTGTAGTGATGTTGGGGGTAAGCACTATTTTGGATTTTTAGTTACGGTGATTAGTAATACTTTTTTTGGTTTGACTGTCCAGTAAGAATGTCTTTTGGCCAGCTTAGTGGTGCTGTTTTAGTTTTTAAGGAATGCTGTTAGTAAACATGTTACATAACTAATTTCATACTGGTGTGAAGTGGTGACAACTATTAGAGATCATTATCAGATATCTATAATGTTGATGATCTGAACTCTGAAGAAGGACGTATCATGCTGGCTTGATTCTTGTTCCTGATTGTTAGATTCCAAAGATTTGCTTATATTTATATCATAATGTGAAAAACAAAATATTTCAAAATATGGTTCATTCTGACAAATGAAATCATTTAAGTAATTGTTCTACTGGATAAATTTTGGGGAGTCAACTTAACAATGAAAAGCATGGATTTCCCTGAAGAAATGACATTCAGAGTTTATGGACGGGCCTCATTGTAAGTATTCTAAAATATAGATGATCTGAACTATGAAGAATGACACAAGACGTTGGCTTTGTTCCTGATTGTTAGATTCCAAAGATTTGGTTATAATTCTACCAAACTGCAAAAAAAAACCTAGATATTTAAATTATGGTACATTCTGACAAACTTAAATGGTTCCACTGTATGGTTTTGTTCGAATCAGCTCAACTATGAAGAGCTCTAGGTTCCACTGCATAAATAAAATACCTTCGCCCCAAGTTTTCTTTAACATAATTGAATTTTGTTTTTTTCTATTTGTAAAGGGTATGAGCAATGCTTAGATATATCAGAAAAATAAATTTTATTTAGAACTCTAAAATATAAAGAATTGCTGTCTTTAGAACACTAGAAAGTTAGGAATCCTATATTTTCATTGACTAATATACTGAATATATTCTCTGATGGATTTTCATAGTTGCCTATTCACAGTGGTAGAGAGATTTGTTTTGTTCAAAAGTTTAATAGTTAAAAGTATCAACATGAACTAATGGTGGTAACAGAATTGCGAACTTCGTGCATTCTCTCCTCTAAAGTGCTGATGCAGTATCTTGTTTGTGTTACCTTGTCTCTTGTTTTATTTTAGGTTACTATTAACTATCTATTGGGAAACTTGGGAAAAGATTATTCTAAGACTGTTGGGGTAGTTGATCTTGGAGGTGGATCTGTTCAAATGGCATATGCCATATCTGAGTCTGATGCTGCCATGGCTCCCAAAGTAACTGATGGAGAGGATCCATATGTCAAGGAGATGTTTCTCAGGGGAAGAAAATATTACCTCTATGTTCACAGGTTTTCCTCCTTACTTGATATGCTAGTTTATAATGTAAATCTTTTCTGTTGACAACTTTTAAGCCTTTAGTAGCACGCTAGCATTAATTCATGGACCTGGGTATTTCCACTTTGCAGTCTTTTTTCATGAGTGTTCAGTCTTCCCATCAAAAGAAGATATTCTTTAATAGACTAATACTTTTTGCTCTTAGTTACTTGCGCTATGGTTTACTAGCTGCTCGTGCTGAGATTTTAAAAGCTTCCGGTGATGCTGAAAACCCGTGTATCTTATCTGGCTATGATGGTAATTACAACAACTTTTTTCTGTATGCCCGGTGCTATTTTGATTGATTTGCATTTCAGCTCTTTTGTTTAACCTTTCATTGGTTATACGGGGAAAGAGAGCTCCAAATTATTTAATTTTCTGTATGTTTTTTCTTCCTACCTTATAGTTCTTACGACAAGCGGATTTTTAATAATTCTTCTCAGGATCTTACAACTATGGAGGAAAGTCCTTTAAGGCTTCATCCTCTCCTTCTGGAGCAAGCTTAAATGAATGCAAAAGTGTAGCTCTCAAGGCTCTCAAAGTCAATGAGTCAACTTGTACACATATGAAGTGCACTTTTGGTGGGATATGGAATGGTGGAGGTGGGGATGGACAAAAAAACCTCTTTGTTGCATCATTTTTCTTTGACCGGGCTGCTGAGGTATTTGATGTTTCTTGGAACAATTGACCGAATTGCTTCTAACGCTACAGCATTGGCATCCTAATAACATTATTTCTTCAACAGGCTGGTTTTGCCAATCCAAACTCACCAGTTGCAATAGTTCGTCCTGCGGATTTTGAGGATGCCGCCAAGCAAGCTTGTCAAACAAAACTGGAGAATGCCAAATCCACTTATCCACGTGTTGAAGAGGGGAACCTTCCATATCTTTGCATGGATCTTGTATACCAGTATACACTGCTTGTTGATGGGTTTGGTAGGTTTTATTCCAATGTTGGTTGGCTATACATGGCACTATTTCTACAAACTTTGAGTAAATTATCTTCATGCACTTATTGCTTTCACTTGTTGGCAGGCATATATCCATGGCAAGAGATTACATTGGTAAAGAAAGTTAAATACGAAGATGCCCTTGTCGAGGCAGCTTGGCCGCTAGGAAGTGCCATCGAAGCTGTATCATCTAGGTAACAGCACTCCTATCATTTGTTAGGTTACTCATCCGAAATCTCGGAGCATGGATTTGAGGTGAAATACTGTCATTCATGATGACCAGAATTACTTCAAGCAGAATTGGAATTGGATATGGGTCTAGTTGTCAGGAATAATGGGAGATTATAGCTTCATTATTTTTCATATGTAATTAATTCACAATTTATCTGATTTACAGCTCCGGCAGATTCATTTGATTCATTAAGTGCATCTATATATCTTGTCTTGAGATGAACAAAATGGTGATGCTTACACCATTTCATTTTTGTTTAAATGGTTTTGTTGGTGATGATAATTAATCCTTTATTTCTTCTCATCTTGTTGAGCATGCCATAAATAATGTGTCAACTCATTATTTTTAATTGTGATTAATGAGGGAGGGACTTCGTTAATTGTCAATCTTCAATTTGATGATTTAATTTTTCATTGCTTAAATTTGGTGAACCAACTTGTGTGAGATTAATGAATGATAAGTTTGATTGATTTCACTCTTCTTTGTGCACTCAGAAATATTATGATGAATTATCATATACTATTGAAGTGATTTACAACTTCACAAGGGTTGAATTGTGAGACACCCGTGCTAACAAAAGTATCATATCGATATATTGTTCAAGTATAAAACCTGATTATGGAATGATAGTTTAGAATATTGGTTGTATAATCTAAAGATTGGATTATATTTTGATGTGTAAAAGTATATGAACAAACAAAAGTTTTTTTGGTTAGATTGTAACACAAGTGGTTTAAAAAACCACATCTTCATTTAGAGTCTCAATTCATCGGATACAAATTGTGTTTTAAACACCACATCTTCATTTACAATCTCAAATCGTATACATAAGTCTCATCTTCATTTACGATCTCAAATTATACACATAAGTCTTTTTAATTATTATATGTTGTCTAATATGTCTACTTTCATTCCATGTGATATTTCTTTATTCACTAGATATTTGGCATACACACAATTCTAAGTGAGCAACTACTCACAATGATTAAGTGATTAGTTTAGAATTAAGTGATTAGTTTAGAAGATAAACAATTAGTAAGCTTCATTAACCATAAGATTCATAAAATACATTACATTTTTGTTTATACATAAAACATAGTTTTGTTTATATAAGATTTATCGATGTAACACTTGTCTATTATAAGATAATTTATAATATTTATTGTATAATCAAAAGATTGATATATTTTTTTCGTATATAAACATATCAACAAACAACTAATTGAGATAACTCACAAAAATAATATGTAGAGACTAAAAATAATTTTAATCATTTTTAAAAAGTACATATTCAATCTGATCTTTGATTTTGTTAAGTTATATTAATCTAGTCCTTCACTTCAAAATTATGAAATAATCAATAACTTTTTTATTTTTGAGCATTATCACATGTTCTAAAAAAATGTGACGGAGGGGCTATTTGGAATCTTGACGAAGTTACTCCATTTTTAAAATACATTACTTGTCTTAGTGTTGTGTGATAAATACGCATCGATCAGTAGCGATGTGTGCTCGTTTTGCTGCTTTGGTATGTCAATCTTTCTCTCATGTTCCCGCGAAATACAACTTTCTTCCTCTAAATCTTTCCATTCATTCATGCTTAAATTTATGATTATTGGGTTCACCACACGCTTACATAATTTTTTTGTCCGTAAATTGCGTAACTGAACTACTTCGCTTTGATTCTCTCTGAGTCATTTTCGCAAACACCTTTGGCTCAATATTTTAAATTTTTTACTTTTGCGCTCTATCCAATTTCGATATATTGATTTCCCTATTTTTCAATCATGATCAGAATGAGATCTAACTTCTCTGTTTTCTCTGTTGTGCTATTACGCATAACGCAAAAACCAATCGCTGTTAATCACTGTGATATAGTTCATAAGCCTCTTATGAGTGTTTCTTTCAATAGTTTTAACTCTTCAAACTATGACACTTTTTTAACTTCACCAAAATTTGGTTTCTTAGTTAGGCTCTTTTCTACTGAATCCTCAACCAAAAGCCTTGGAGTGTCCACTAGTGCCCCTGCCTTAGGATTGGATAAGGCCTTGAGTGATGACGACGATAATGATGATGATGATGACGATCATGATGATGTTAACAATGATGACCATGATAAGAATAAGAATCAGTTACATTTAAGGGATGATGGTTTTGCCGAAGATGTTAAGACCATTTTGGATATACTGCACGAACCAGGTACTGGACCATCTGAAATTAAGCACAAGCTTGAGCATTGCAGTGTTAAGGCATCATCAGAGTTAGTTGTGGAGATTCTTTCGAGAATTCGCAATGATTGGGAAGCAGCTTTCACATTTTTCTTGTGGGCTGGGAAGCAATCAGGGTATGCTCATTCGGTCCGCGAATACCATTCGATGATATCCGTCCTTGGTAAAATGAGGAGGTTTGATACTGCTTGGGCTTTAATTGAAGAAATGAGAGGAGTAAGAACTGGTGAATCTCTTGTCATTCCACAAACTCTCATGATTATGATAAGGAAATATTGTGCCGTGCATGACGTTGGAAGGGCTATAAACACTTTCTATGCTTTTAAACGGTTTAACCTTCAAGTTGGGTTGGAGGAATTTCATGGCCTTCTTTCTGCACTTTGCAGGTACAAGAACGTGGAGGATGCTGAGCACTTATTGTTTTGCAACAAAAATGTTTTCCCACTTGACACCAAAAGCTTTAACATCATTCTTAATGGATGGTGCAGTTTTATTGTTAGTGCGCGCAATGCAGAAAGGGTTTGGGAGGAGATGAGTAAGAGAGGAATCCGACACGACGTTGTCTCCTATGCAAGTATGATATCTTGTTATTCGAAGTCTTCTAAACTTTATAGGGTGCTTCAGCTGTTTGAGCAAATGAAGAGAAGGAACATCGTTCCTGATAGGAAGGTTTATAACGCGGTCATTTATTCTCTTGCAAAGAATAGGCTTGTGAAAGAAGCCGTAAATCTCATTGGAACTATGGAAGACAACAATGTTACTCCAGACGCCATTACTTACAACTCCCTAATCAAGCCTCTCTGTAAAACCCGCAAAATCGATGAAGCAAATGAATTTTTCGATGAGATGTTGAAGCGACGCTTATGCCCGTCTATTCGGACTTTTCATGCTTTCTTCCGAATATTAAGAGTCAAGGAAGAAGTATTCGAGCTTTTGGACAAAATGAGAGAGTTGGGGTGTGATCCAACGATTGAGACTTATATAATGTTGATAAGAAAGTTTTGCCGGTGGCGCCAGCTCGATGAAGTCATTAGGATATGGAATGCTATGAGGGAAGGTGGAATCAGCCACGATCGTAGCTCTTATATTGTACTGATTCATGGTCTGTTTCTGAATGGAAAGGTAGAGGAAGCATACAAATATTATATAGAGATGCAAGAGAAAGGTTTCCTACCTGAACCAAAGACCGAAGAAATGCTTGAGGCATGGCTTTCTGGGAGACCACAAGTAACAGAGGGCGAAGTAAAAGTTGTAGTACACAATCAATTGGAACATGGTAGTCTTAAAAAGAATTTCAAACACAGTCCCAGTAAATCTGATAGGGAAAAAGCTTTTCTTCGTGAACCTGAGACAAGAAGAGTAACAAGAGAACGGGGCTTTTCTTTCTGGGAGCAGTAAATCCTTATCTTACAAGAGGTCCATTTGCACTTCCTTTATTTATATTGAGGATAACACTTGTTGGTCACTATACTTTTCAAATTTGATTGTATGCTCCAAATAGGTGATTGTATGTCAATACAATTTTTGTATTTACAAACTTCTGCAATGGCTCCATTTGAATCAATGTACCAATACATGGGCAGTCAATGAGGTAATTATTATTATATAACATGGATATAGCTGATGATGAAGTTAAGGAAAGGGAGGTACAAGCGTGGTTTACACTAGCAAAATCCGTAATTTAATTGCCATATATTTATTCTTACCGAAGTGGTTTCTGATTGATTTTGCAGCTTCATTTAGTCTGGTGGTTCTTGCACTTGCTGGGTTATACTGGTTTAAGTTGTTTAAATTGTGGTTGTACTTTTTTATTTGCTTTCATGACAATGCATCCTTCTATTCAAAATGCAAAGGCTTCTAGAATTTACTGATGTGGTTGTGCTAGAAATGAAGTAAAGAGGTATAGCTCCTTGGTGTATATGTATAGAGTTCTTTTCATCAATTATTTAGTGATTACTGGTTGCTGCTAGTCTTTCAATTTCTTAAGATTTTTATCTTGTGCTCCATTTGAAATTATGATTACTCTTTTTTTCTTATATGGAAAGGTTACTTAAATCGTTACTAAAAAAATTAACTATATAAGGTGGAATGTCATCAAAATCGTGAGGGCTAGCTAAGCCTGAAGCCACTCTTGATAAGGTATCAACAATTACATTAGCCCATTTCTTAGGGAACTCTACCGGCAATAAAATTTGCACAATCTGAGTTTACAGCACTACACTAACAGATATCCACCTAACAATTGTTAAAATGATCTACTTAAAATTATGGGTGTTCAGGTTCAAACAGTCCAAAAAAACTGCAAATCGATAAAAAAAAAAAATAAAAAAAAAAGTTAACTGAAAACCACTAAAAATCATAACTTTTAGATGTGTTAGGACTACTTGAAATAAGAATCGATCAGTTCGGTTTTTCGGTTTTTGGTTCTTAATTAAAAAATGAACCAATCCAAATTATGAATTATGAACTGATTTCATTGTTGCAACATACTAATTTAAACTTTATTGTGCTGCTTTTTTTTTT
>JBBPBR010000006.1:50297994-50308369 GCA_037974775.1 Cicer pinnatifidum
GTACGCGTAGGTGTTATATATTGACACAATATTAACACATATAATTATTTTAATTTTTTCAAACTATTACGAGTATATGTGTGGATGTCGTAAGTATTTGTTTAAAAAATGATATATAAATTCATGAAGCTTCATTGTTCATTATTTTTAGAGGTATTTTATGTTAATTGTTTAGTTTATTTTTTTTAATTTAATATTTATTTTAGAGTTATTTTAATAAATTATTATTCAATTAAATAAAGTGTTTTATGTTTTCATTTTTTTGATTAACCAACTATTTTGTGTAATTTTATATTGTTTTATTGGTTTAGCGCAATGTTGAATTTTGGTGAAGAAACATGACCTATGTGTAATACTTTAATCATATATGAAGTTGTAGACGTCTAAATAGAATTAAATCAATTGTAAATGAAAGCTAACTTTCATAACTACAACTTTTATGAATACACCAAAACACAATTTAGATTGTAAAATGGTGAAAATTGCAAGTTAAATTAGAGGAAGAACAATTTTTGAAGAATATAGCAATTTATTTAACACTCCCAAGCATTGCACCTAGCTTTTCCGTCAATGGCAGCACATTACGTCCAATCATGCGCTATAGTGAGTTTGGTGGCACAATTTGTTATCAAGAGCATAGGAATGCACTAACACACGTCCCAAAACCCTATTTTAGCTCAAAACTCATATTTGACAAGGGTTCTGACTTACGAGATCATATTGAAACATTTGGCGGCTAGGAACTTGAAGATTTATTCTTAGAACTAAGAAGTAAAGACTAATTATATCTTTTGTATGTTTAGTTTTATCTTCTTCATTGTTACTATGTTATTAATTATGAACTAATTTTCTTATTGATTAGATAATAAATGAACCTCTTTGAATCTATGTACTTTTGGTTTTTATATACTATTTATACAATTATAAAGTATTTAATTATTCACATATTTTTATTTTTAATGTTTTTCTGTGCTGAATTTAGACATTATTTTGTTATTGAAAACTAGACTATAGTAATCCGAACCAAAATATATGTTTATGTTTTAGTATTGTAATAGAAATATAAAATATTAACACTTATTTATAAAGTAACGTTTATATATATTTTGAATAACAAGTCTAATTATCTAATGAATTAAGTTCGTTGTTATAAAAAAGAAATTTTGAGTCAAATAATTGATTTTAGTCTAGTTTCTTAATTTGACAAAATCAAATAATTTGAATTGTTAAAGTAGTGTATCGATAATTGGATAGTGAAAATGAAGTGATTCGAATTTTCTAAATCATTTTTTTAAAATTTCCCCTATTTAATTTTATATTTGTTTAATATTACAAATCAATTATAATATTTTTGTTATTAAGTATCTACAACTTTATTCGCGACACTAAATTAATAAAAAAATCATATTAAAACGATTTTTATTTATAAAAGATGTGTCTGGAGGGGCCAAACGCATACTTGCCATTATGTAATCGGTATACATTTTTTAAAATGTTATAATATTTTATAGCAAGAACAATGAAAAATTTATCAATAATTAAGATGGATAATTTTGTAAAATAATTTTTTTATTAATTATTATATTTTTAATATGTATATAAATTATTATATTTTTAATATATATGTAAAAAATTTAAACAATATTTAAAGGATAAACGTCTTATTAAAAATTCAAATCACAATAAATTAATTAGAGTAGAATTTATCACTTAATATCTTTGGCTTTAAATATTATGTAACCAATACATGTGAACGGCGTGTGACTATTGTGAGTGGCGTGTGATTATTTGTATATATTTTATTTGACACGCCGTATCTCGACTTGGATTATTTATTGCCCAATGCCCATGCATATCTGCTCATTGTCAGTGATATAAAATTTGTAGGGCCTTAAAATGGAGATTGGGAGCCACCCATTTATCAAAAATATATTTAAATACTTTTTATTTTTAAACATTTAAAAGTATCTAACATCAATTTTTTTTATCTTATCACTAAGGTATCCTTTTTATCACTAAACATTATGACCGAAGCTACGTATACTAATAGGTAGTTTTGGCTCACTAATTTTTTTTCATGCACATTTTTTATTGAAATTTTTTAAGATCAGTTTTTTAAAATAATAATAATTAGCATAGTAGTTATTATATTATTAATATTATCTTGACTTTTCTAATTGACAAAATGAATATAGTTATAGATATAATCCAACAAATAAATCAAATACTAAAGATCTCTGATGACTTTATTATAATATCGTTTTTTTAAATAATCAAAATATTATACTATAGAAAAATATTAAAATATTTTATTCCTTTTTACCGTTTTAGGAAATTGTATTTCCGTTTTACAATTAGTTGAATTTTTTTTTGTTGTATTAGGAGGTCACATTCCAGAGATGCAATTATATATATATTTTTAATTTATTTTGTAAATTTATCATTAAAATAGTAAAAATTATTAAAATAATATAAATTTATTGAATAGAGTTGTTAAAATAATATAATACATTATTTATTTTGACACATCTATTTTACCGTATTTTTCATTAATTTAATGTATTTTATTTTATTAATAATATTTTTTTAATTTATTAAATAAATAATTATTCAATTGTTAAAATAAGAAAAATAATCTAAGATCTCAAGCCATATTTTTTTTTCTCGATTTGGTAGGACAGTTGACCTCGTGAACCCCGTCATGATATGTTTTTATACTATATCTATGACGTATTTTAATAAAAAAAATTGACTATTTCATAATAAAAAATTAATAAAATAAATAGATTAATTATTTATGTTATAATTACTTGTGATTAAATATATATATATATATAATATTAATTATTAATTTAATTATTAATAATTTATATTATTGCTTTATTCTTTAAAATGAATTATTAATTTTAGAAGAATCAAATTATTTACAAACACATGTTATGAAATAATATGATTTAATATTATAATAGATTTTTTGTAAGACATCAAATTTATCTCTATCTAAACTTTTTTGAATTCTTGTCTAATATGTGATTTTAACTTTTTTAAATTTATATTATTGTTTTATTTTTTAAAATAAATTATTAATTTTAGAAGAATCAAATCATTTACAAACATATATTTGAAATGATATGGTTTAATATTATAGTAGATTTTGGTAAATTATTAAATTTATCTTTATCTAAACTTTTTTGAATTCTTATCTAATATGTGATTTTAATTTTTCTCAATGCATAATAGGCCAGTTTGTTACAACCTTTTTGAAAAATAATTTTTATAATATTTTATTATTTTGTTATGATTTTTTGAAAGTTAAATTATTCTTTTAGTCTCTTAATTTACTTTTTTAATTTCACTACAGTAATTTAAATATTTTAAGAACATACTAAGGACATGGACTTTCTAACACTAATCATATTTTTATTATTCTTATTGCCTCCCGTCCGTTAAAGGATGATAATTAAATTCAGACCTATCCGCAAAAAAACTAATAATAAATAGAGTAAAAATCTACTAATAATAAATAGAGTAAAAATCTACATAATTAGTATGGACACGATGACGGATAATAGTTGCAAAATTAAGCGGGTATCAGTGCGGATACCGCGAGTACTATAGTATCTACCCTGCTCCGCACCCGTACTAATATAAATATATAATTTATTTATTATATTTGTATTTAGTTTAATTAATTATTTTATTTTATATTTTAGCATCTATTGATATCATTTGACTATTATAATATTTATAATCGAAAAATAAACGTTTGCAAACGTTTTAAGAATTTGACTACGATGAATAGGTAAATAATTGTGACTTTATGGCTAATAATTATGTTCTATTAATTGTGACTTTATAATTATACTTTTTACAGATCTTGAATAATACTAATGTATGACTTGCAACTTCGTAACGTATTATTATGAATTGGTTAGTTGGTCAACTGAACCCAATTTTCATATAGAATCACAAAATAATTAATTCTAAATATAATTATTTAGTAAAAGTGCTTACTAAATAATGACCCCATTGTTAAAAAGGTGTAAAAGTATGTGTGTAACTATTCTTTCTTCTTTTAGTTATTGGTTTAACAACTCTCATGTTTCAACTACATAAATTTTTATATACCTAGTCAATACTATATTTTCTCTCTATTTCTACTTTCTTTATCATATAACCAATATATAGTATTTATCATACCAATTTTTATATACCTACTTTTTTAATAAGTGGTTAATTAGATGTTAGAAACATTTATAAAAAACCGTTTTAATTGCTTGTCACAATTAATCTGTGTTCAGATTAACTGCAGAATAAAAAATAATAGAGCAACTATACACGGATTAAAACTAGTCAAACTTAGACAGCGAAATTTAACATAATTTAAGAAAAACACGAGTTAATCATGTCTCTTAAATAATCAATTGTTTGACAGAACAAAAAAAAAAGAAAATTATTGTTCCATGACAGTACTTTTTCCCTTTATTATATATATAGTGGGTGTGAATCATGAATTGTAACATAGTGGAGCTAGTTAATTAATTAAGCTGTGTGACTGGTTTGAAACTACTAGCTACATTGCTCTTCCCTAAAAAATTAATTAAGATAATGGAGTTCCTAATTACACTCATAACATTTCTACTCTTCTTAATACCTTCAATCACTTCCTCCTCACAATATTTAGGAAACAACCTACTCAGTAATCGAAAGATATTCCAAAAACAAGAAACAATTACATCTTACGCTGTTATTTTTGATGCTGGTAGCACTGGAAGCCGTATCCATGTTTACCATTTTGATCAAAACTTAGATCTTCTTCATATTGGTAAAGATGTTGAGTTTTATAATAAGGTGACATACAGCAACATTCTTTTGGCATTTCATTATAATTAAGTTGTAATTTATTATATTTAAATTAGTAGTTAATCTATTCGCTACATATTTTCTGCGCCTTAAAATATAAACAAAAATATATATTATAAAATAATTGATTTTTGAATTAAATATATAATTTTTTTTACTTAATTATTTCTTTTATGTTTTGTGGTAGATCAAACCCGGTTTGAGTGCATATGGTGATAATCCTGAAGAAGCTGCAAAATCTTTGATTCCACTTTTAGAGCAAGCAGAAAATGTGATTCCTGAGGACATGCACCCCAAAACACCCGTTAGACTTGGGGTAACTTTCTTTGATCTGCTTTACTACAACAAAATATTGAACTTGTGAAAAATAAATAAATTACCACATAATACACTATTAATTGAACATAGTAATAAAAAATTAGGTGAATTTAATTTTTTTTAAAATGTTTAAAAATTTAGATTCGTTGGTTCAATTAATTGAATTAAAAAATTAAATTGACAGGATGGTATAACCCTAACTACATTGATTAAATCAAAATCAACTAGAGTTATTTCGGTTGAACCGCAACTAATTAACTCAGTTAAATTTAAATGTTTGGATAGAAAAATAGCATAATCTATTTTCTAAAATTTTATTTTATTTTATTTTATAGTTCCTATTTGCTAAAAACCATACATATAAAAGTTTCAAATTACTGTGATAAAAAAAAAAATCTCAAACTAATAATCACTTTTAATTAGTTCAATATGTAAAAGAAGTTAGTGAATAATTTTTAACCAAACTTACTTGATAATAATACAGGCAACAGCAGGTTTAAGGCTTTTAGACGGGGATGCTTCGGAAAAGATATTACAAGCGGTAACAATGAGCTTCATTTCTTTATCTTAATCAATTTTATAATTATAATTAGCAGCAAGATAGTTCTAGGCTTTCAATACTTTAAGCTTAATTTGCTCTGTTTTTTTTTAAAAAAAATTAAAAATTAATTTTGTCTTCTTAATTACCTTAGGTTAGAGATATGCTCAGCAACAGAAGTAGCTTCATTGTTCAACCAGATGCAGTTTCTATTATAGATGGAACCCAAGAAGGTTCTTATTTGTGGGTATGATATATTAGAACTAAACTTTTGTTTCACATTGATTTATTTTTATTTTTTTTATAATCAAGATGCATTAATTAATTAAATAATTTCTGTAAAATTTTCAATTAGTATATCTTTTGTTCACTTTTTAAGTTGTTATCTATTTTTAAGCGGATAAAAAATATATTAATTAGTAAGTTTCTCATAATAGGTGACAGTTAACTATGTATTGGGAAATTTGGGAAAGAAGTACACAAAAACAGTGGGAGTAATGGACCTTGGAGGTGGATCAGTTCAAATGGCATATGCTGTCTCAAAGAAAACAGCTCAAAATGCTCCAAAAGTTGCTGATGGAAAGGATCCATACATTAAGAAGATTGTACTCAAGGGAAAACCATATGATCTCTATGTTCACAGGTTTCCTTCTAATTCAATTCTTTCTATATACTCCCTCGACTCTTTTTTATAAAAGATATTTGAGTTAAAATTTAGTCTACAAAAATTGATGTATCTGAACTATATTATTAATTTTTGTTAATCAAATTTTAATCGAATTATTTCTTATAAAAAAGATTAGTGAGAAAGTATTAAATTTCTAATAGCATATATACATGACATGAAATTTATAGAGTTCTTAACTTGTTTCTTCCAGTTACTTACACTTTGGTAGAGAAGCTTCTCGAGCAGAGATTTTGAAGGTCACTAAACGTTCTGCGAATCCTTGTATTTTAGCCGGATTTAATGGTATAAACATACTTATTTTTACTTATTTTTTTATAAATAAAATTGGGATAAGAGAAATTATTGTTAATAAATAATAACGTGATATTAATAACTTGAGATTACCCAATCTGTTGTATAACAATTATTCCATGACACCCATATGAAAAATCTTCTATCATACTATTTTCTGTGATAATTTCAAAGATTAAATTGAATGTAACAAAAGACTAATATGATGGATGATTTTAAATTTTAAATATACTTTTAGAGATAAATTCACTAAAATTTCAATGTGTTTTTAAATTCTTAAAAAGTTTGAAAAAGCTTTAAATTTCAATATTTTTATATGTTCTCATTTTTTTTTTCCAAAGGGATCTACACATATTCAGGAGAAGAATACAAGGCGACTGCCCCTGCTTCTGGGGCAAACTTCAATAAATGCAAAAAGATAATTCGTGAGGCTCTGAAATTGAATTATCCATGTCCCTATCAGAACTGCACTTTTGGTGGAATATGGAATGGTGGAGGAGGAAGTGGACAAAAACACCTTTTTGCTACTTCATCTTTCTTTTACCTACCTGAAGATGTATGTAGTTTATGTTCTCTTAAAATTTAATTTAGAGTTTAATTCTCATGCACACTTTTCATATAAAAAATTTACATATTATTAATAATTTTAACGGTTGTGATTGACTCACAATTATATATATATTTTTTATTATAGAGTAATTTTTCAATTATTTTGATTTGATATGTTATTCCTTAAGCATTATTAATTACATTGTTTATTATTTTAGGTTGGTATGATTGACTCAAAGACACGTAACTTCAAAATTCGTCCTGTGGATCTGGAGAATGAAGCTAAGAGAGCTTGTTCATTAACATTTGAGGATGCCAAATCGATTTATCCACTTCTTGTTGAGGAAAAAATAGTTCCATATGCATGCATGGATCTTTTATATCAGTATGAGTTGCTCGTTGATGGATTTGGTAAGTTTATAAATACTATCAAACTTTATATCTTAATCAAGCTCTATGACAAGAATGCCTATTATTATGCTAGCTACCGCGATTGATATTTACAACTTTGATATGAAGCATTCTTGTGAGTTAAAGTGGTTAATGTCTTACGATTGTTCCATAATTCATTGACAGGCTTAGATCCATTGCAAGAAATTACAGCTGGAAAGGAAATTGAATATCAAGATGCTGTTGTTGAAGCTGCATGGCCTCTTGGAAATGCTGTTGAAGCCATATCATCGCTACCTAAATTTGAACGACTCATGTATTTTGTTTAAGCTTCTACATATCGATAAGATATTCCAATTTTGGAAGCCAACTTTAGCATGGATCAAATAAAATAATTTTTATATCTTTTTTCTTTGTTTTCGTTGCATGTTGTACTGATACACATGGTTGTCTTAATATTTTTAGAAGTCATGTTAGAATTTAAAAATTGGACTATAAAATTATAAAATCCTAACATCAAAATTCAAAAATCCAACATTTGATGGTGGATGGTGGCACATATATAGGCGGCAGCCGCGGTCATAGAGTCAATGGTAGAAAATAAAGGATTGAACATATAAAACTAAGAATATTAATGTAATTTTTTAAGTCCTCCGTAATTAGGGGCATGTGCCAATCTTTTGATTGTACTCTACTAGTACATATGGATCTACATTTTTTATTCGTCCGTTTATTTTAATATTCAATATTTTTAGCTATTTATGAGAAAATGAAGTTGGTAGTATTTATGCAACGGGGTTCGGAATGAGCTAAAATCCCACAACGTGTTGAACGTGAATTCAAATTCATGTTAAAAAGATATTATCGTTTATTGTCATCAAAAAAATCAAAAAAAGAGAAAGATTAGAAGTGTAATTGTGATACGGTGTATATTATTAGAAAGATGTAGAGAATTTTTAATATTAATGCTCCAACGTATAGGGAGAATTTTGTGGAAAAATTTATGTTTTGTACCCCTTTATAATTTTTTGTGTTTACTATTTATCAGTAGCAATGTTAAACAATAATTTATAATATTAAATTAAATATACGTTAATATTGCGTATTAATGGTTATCAATCTTTGACTATATAAGAGTCTTTTTTTAATAGTTTTTATATTTTCATTTTTAAAAATTATTTAACATTAATTTTGCTAAGAAATAACGTTAATTCTTTACAAAATCTCAACAAAAGTAAATGAATTTTTTGCAAAATTATAATTAAAACCATTATTCTTGGGGGGCCTCATTATATTGTTTATACTTATAGGTTGGTGTTGCTGATCCAAATAAGCCCAATTAAAAAATTCGTATAGTAATATTTACGTGATTGTTCATTCAGCCTTTTTGTTTGTTCATTTTTTACTTATCAAATTCTAGTTTTTGATTGTGTAAAATTAAATAAAATATACTATTGAATTCTAAAATATGATAATATATTTAGGGGTAGATGAACAAATATGAATAGCGAGTGAACAACATTTTAAAATTTAAAGATGTCAAAGCTACACATATTTACTTTGATGACTCTAATATTCCATATGTATGCTTGGATCTTACTTATCAATTTACATTGTTCTTCGTTGTTGTTCGATGATAAATTTGGTAGGTTTGCACTATATCAAGTTTATAGTTAATTTTGATCCTTACAAATATATTACATTGATTTTAAATCTTTGTAAAAATAAAATTATTTTTAATTCTTGTAAATATTCTATTTTTGTGTTTTTTATATTTATTTTGTTTAATCTTTGAAATATTTATTTATGTTGAAATTGAATTATGTATCCAAACAACTCAAATCGGCTCCAAATATTTAGAAATTTATAAAATAACTCAATTTAAAAAGATTAATTCCTTTATCCAAATAATAAAATTTAAAAATAAAAAAAAATCCAATTAAAACATTTAAATGATCTAAAATTCTAATTTCCAATTATCCCATTCAAACACACTAAAATTATTTGTGAACCTAAGTTATTGTATTCCAAATTGACAAACAACGTCGATATATCGGTGCAGGCCTAGACCCAACACAAGTGATTACGGTGGCAGCATGGCTTATAGGCAATGCAATTGAAACTGTATCATTGTTGCCTAAATTTGATAGATTGATGTATTTTATTTAATCTTTGAAGAATTAAAGTCTGCATATTGATGTATTTTATTAGAAAATTTGAATTGTATCGTTATTAATTATATAATTTTTTACTAATTTAAATGAATAAGCAAATATAGTTTTTTAGGCTAAATTACATTAGTGGTCCCTTAACTTAATTTCAGGTAACGTTTCAGTTATTTATTTATTTATTTTTTTTCGAGTTGGTCCTTTATTTTAATTTTAAGTGACAATTCGATATTTTATGTATTAAAATTTCAACAATGTTATCATTTTTTATACAAAAATTCAAAAAAAATCATCAAAATTTTCAATCAAAACCCATAAAATTAATAATCATCTTCAATATAATGCAAATTTTATCAAATTCATAACTCAAATATTCAAATACACTCATATTTTTATTTCCAACAACATCAAATAAAGAATGAAAATATGAGTTTATTTCAAGATTTAAGTTATGAATTTGATTAAATTTGTATTTTATTGAAGATGATAATGAATTTTTTGGGTTTTGTTTGAAAAATTTGATGATTTTTTTGAATTTTTGTAAAAAAAAGGACAACATTGTTACATTTT
>JBBPBR010000006.1:50360940-50372963 GCA_037974775.1 Cicer pinnatifidum
TCATTATTTGAATAAACTAGTTTAAGATTTTGATAAATAAAAAATTTGTTACTTGAATAAATTAGTTTGAGATCTTGATAAATAAGTATATGTCTGATTAACTATATGATTAAACTCAAATCATTAATGAAAATCTAAGTTCGACTAGAACAATTCTTGTCCTAGATTTAACTTATCTTTCAGTTAAATTCTAAATTACTAAAGTTTCGTTCAACTAAAAACAAGAGTGTTAAAACCAAACAAAAAAAAACTAAAAATTAATAAATAAGTATCTGTCTAATTAATTGTAGAACCTCTATATTATACATAAGTATTTTTTTAGGTCTCGGAAGAAATTGTGAATTATATTATAATTAATTAATACAATTACGAAATTTTAAATTTAAATCTAAAATAAAATATTCAATTTAATAATATTAATATTTATTGGATAAATTAAAACTTAAGAACATGTCACAGTGTTAGCATTTTTTCCATATAAAAAAAAAAAAGGAAAGTAATCAATTGTAATGATATAATAACAAAAGTTGATTCAAAATAATAATAATGAAAGTTTTCCGTCAAAAAGAATACTCCTGAGTTCATATTGACGGTTTTAGGTATATATGGTGGCGTTTATCCTGAGTTCATACACGTTTAGCGAAGTTGCATGATTGGCTTCATTGTTGATTGACAATCAAATCTCAAACATATTAATCTTACATGTGTCTATTTTTGATCGACGTAATCTTAGACTAAATATCATCACTACCAATAATTGATTTCAGCCAAGTTATAGATCATCAAACATTTTGTCATATATTAAAACACGTACTAATACATTTCAGACACATCTTGTGAAAGCTAGGAAAATAATGTCGCATCATAAAATCATATATATGCGAATTTCCAACCAACTCATCTACACTTTCTAGGTGACGGACAATCTATCAAATTTACTGAATGTTGGTATGCAGTTTGACTGACAATAGTCAACAACTTGTTCCTTCATATATATCTGCTTCGTCTAAGAGGTTGCCAAACATCTTTGTATATGAAATTGATCACGTTAGTTTTTTTTTACCGATAATTTGTACATGAGATATATTATTTTATTAATTGAAATAATTTGTTTTTTTAATTCTTATTTTTTTTCTCTTACAATGTTTATTATAAAAATTTAAGTTTAATTTTATTTTAAATTTAAATAATATAATATATAATAATATTAATTAAAATATTTAAATTAATATATTAAGTTGTAATAAAATTAAATATAAATAAAATATTAATATATAAATTAAAATTATGTGATCTATTATAATTCTTAAGAATTAAACTGTTGAAATAAAAAAAATAAGATAAATTATTTCAAGATGATGTAGTACAGTGAATCTTTTTAATGAACTTAGGTTGAGTTCACCGTTAAAATATTTTAAAATCTTTAAAAATTATGTTTGGTTGATCAATATAATATAAAACATTGAAAATTTATGTGTAGTTCACACTTAACGCTCTTATCTTATATCCGAACTAACACAATTGTCAACATACTAAATATCTCTATAATTATTATCTAAATTGTATTTATGGAATTTAAAATATATACTATTAATAGTAATTTATAGTGAAAAATGTTATTATAAATATTCAAGATACGGTTATATTTTCATAGATAATTGTACACCGTAATTACATATTTTATGATGAAAAAAATATAAAGATATTGTTGGATGTAAACTATTTATAAAACACTTGTTAGAATTTAAGGTCTTGCTAACTATACTGTTACTTTTGAGAATATTATTTATAGTTATTAAATTGTAGGGGTAGATTAAGTAGGTGTGAGGGTGATGACACCTATAATAAGAAAATCTAGAACATTTAACCAACAAGGCTGGGTGCAAAATGTCATTAAATTCGAAATATGAAGCGGCCCAAGTAGGGGACGAGAGTCCAACATCTTGGGCCACTTAAAAGGGATCAATACACATCTGATTTTTCTATCTTCAGGTTATTTCTAAAGTTGGAAAAAGTTTTTGTTTAAGAGATACTATAACCCAATATAATAAATGTTAAATTAAATTGATACAAAGTAGATTCCTCTTTTTTATTTTTCCCTGTAACAATTCTTATGTGAAAAATTTGACGAGAGATTTATATAGTTGTTCATTGTTTTGTAAAGACGGTCATTTTTTAATGTCAATTTTAATTTTTATATTAATATTGAGATTATTTAATTTTTAATAAAATGAATTAGATTTTTTTTGTCAAAATAAAATAGCAATAGAACAAATACAAACATTTATGAATGATCTAAAAGTGAAAGCAAATAAATATAATTTATATATAAAAAAGTAACTAATTTGGGACCTCTCCATTAGACCATTCAAAAATCTCACATGAATATTATAAAGTTTGAAGACATCATATTTTAATGTAAGCAAATATCTTTCACCTTGAATAATTGTAGAGTTCAATTCTCTCAAAGACAAACAAATATAATGGCTAAGATAACTTGAGCGTCTAGGTCTTTCACTCGTATTTGTACTTTTATTGGAATTCATATTCCTAATTGTATTGTCATTTCCATTTTGAATGAAATTGAATAATTTTTTAATTGTCAAAAAAAACTTTAAAATAAATAGAGGTATATGACATGTGTTCATGTGCCTCGTATGATGTATTAAAAACTTTGTACGATGTTTTGCCTATCTTTTAGTATATAAATGTGTGAATCTTCAGAAATCTTTTATAGAAGGGGTAGAATCTAATTCACTAAGATGGTGAGATAGACCCTTATTAATAAAATTTTAATCATCTAAAAACACAAGATAAAGGAATATTTAATTACAAAATTTGGGTATGTAACAGATAAATTGATGAAAAAAATCACACAATTCTAGATTATAGAAGACCCAACTACGAAACGCAAGAACAAACTATCAAGCTTTGTGTCCACCTTCTCCAACCCCTCATCGGTAACTTTACCGGTTTACCCTCTCTTCCCATTTGGTTCTTTCAATTTCAAATACTTAACACTCTCGTGAAAACAAAACAGTGACAAAAACTGCTAACATTTCATGGCTTCCAATCCTTCTCTTCAATTTGGATTTCAAGGCAACACAGACCCAAACCCATGCGCCGGTGAATCATCGGCTACGCTTTTAATCAAACATCTTCCAGACGCCATTCCTCATGACACCCTTTCGCGTCTCTTGTCTCATTACGGTGCTTCCTCTGTTCGCCCTTGCTCTCGTGGAAGGTATCATCACCAATTTTATTTTATTTTTGTTCCAATTCATCTGTGTTCATGATTACTGTCAAACAATGCGTAGGTCTTAATTGTTTTGATATAATAATGCAGATTGAGAAATTGTGCTTTTGTGGATTTCAAAAATGATATGCTGGCATCTCAAGCACACCGTCAATTAAATGGGTATTCATTTTAATGATTTGCTTACGTAGTGCATTGTTGGATTGGCTCTGAGTTTGGTAGAATCATAGTGTGTCAATGTGATTTTGGCAAATGTTTTGTTTTACGGTAGCGAAAATTTATTTTAGTTAAGAGTAAGTTTAAGGTAAAATAATTTATGTTTAGATACATTCAGGTGAAAGTGAGTTGACCAATAAATTTAATTGTAAAAATCACATTAGTAGGCGAAAGCTACAAATCCTCATTTCAAGTTAAAATCAATTGTAGAGACGAAACCATTTTAATCGAGAATGTTCAGATATACCAAAATAAATTTGAAGTTTTCAAAATTGCTTTCAGCTCTTCCAAATGAAGCCAAACATGCACAGAGAAGCGTCAAACAAAATCACGGTGCCTCCTTGATTTCATCAAACTCTTTGTGCTTCCAAACATTGCACTAAAATTTCTTATGTTGAGATATATTGATTGCATATTCAAGAGAATCACATATGCCTTTGGTTCACAGAAATATATTTTGATAACGTGATATCCTTTTTGGTTTATTGATTTTACAACATTATATACAAAATACATATTAAGAAATTGTGTGTCAAAGATAAATCCATTTGAAATAAAATTCTTTTAATATATTTGTTTTCTTGGGGTTAATCAGGTTGAAATTTCTGGGTAAAGTCTTGTCAGCAGAGAGAGCTAGTAAGCCAATTGAGAATGGGGATAAAAGCAGTGGAGCTCAGCTGGGAAAAGACTCTAAAACATCAGCGGTGAAGAATGAAAATGTAACCAAACCTATTGATGGAGATACAAAATCAGGAGGATTTCCTATTCCAGAGCCAATTGCCCATAGACTTGGTGTTGATTATCCATTTCCTCCTCATCTTGAGTATGATTCTAATCGTCACTTTGCAGTTGTTAGTTTTTGTTGTTTTTTGCAATATACCAGTGTATATCATATAATGCTTGAAGTCGAGGCTTGACTTGAGTCAGCCTTCTTAGCTTAGTTGTTATTTGTTAAGCTTTTAGTTTAGCTGACAGATGCAGACTACAGCCAAGGTTCTGTCACGTCTTGTTAGTTAGCTATAGGAAGTTTAACCAGTCACTGTTATCTGTGCCAATTTTATAGTTGGTGTTTATCATCCATTTCATGCCTATCTCGAATATGCAGTTACTTCTCTCTCTGCAGTGACTAGTATTTGGTCTTTTGCTGCACCTGTTAAAAAACTGAAATGCAATGAAAGAAAAGAAAGTTATTGAAAACCAATATGTGGTTATATGTTGTCACGGTTGGTCGGATAGAGTCTTCTATCAATTTTAAAGAATTGCTCTGAAAATTTTGTGCAACAGATTTGTTGGTGTAAAAGTAATATTTGGCTGGGCATGATGATCAGTTTTAAAAATTGTGAATCTATTGCTACTTGCAAGCATTTCTCATGTTGACTAATACTACCACGTATCCTGCTATTAAACATGGAAAATATCACAGCATCATGAACCAATGATTAGTTTTAAATAAACATCAATGTTTAAGTTAGAATCTTTTTGTTTGGTTTCCTCATAATCTATCGATACTTGTTTCTCAGGTATGCTTATCCTCCACCGGATGGAAATATACTGACCAACATTGTGAATGCTCTAATTGCTGTTCCTCGCTTCTATACTCAGGTTGGTCCAGTATTAAATGAGGCTTCAAGGATTTATTGGTTTCTTTTACCAGCACATGTGGCATTTTCGGTGTGCTCATTTTATACTGAATCTGTCATATTGATTGCACCTCTTTAATATAGGTTCTACACTTGATGAACAAAATGAACATCCCGGCTCCATTTCGTATGGCACTACCCACACCACCATTACCTCCAGAGGTGCCAGCCCCGCCCCCACCTGTGCCTCCTACTCATTCTGTAACTGCGAAGCCTCAGTCCGCAGATATGTCTAGTGATGAATCAGAAATGGAATCTTCAGATGAGGTAACATCTTCAGTGCTTCCTAGGGATCAGTTTGATCTCTTTATTTTATTTATCCTTTGTATAACAGCCTAAATCTTTCTGAATCGGTATGCAACGTACATTTATGTTTTGTTTTACATTCAGCAACATATTTAATGTCATATTCTTTACTTTAGTATTAGTTTTGTGGAAATTACCTTTTTATCATTATACACTATGTTTAGGTTGCATCTTCTTGTTGTTCTGTACGAGAAATTTTTTATGGAAACATGAAATTATTTTGCTTTTGAATATCAAACTATAACAATATGGTGCCAAAACTTCCAATAGGAGATACTTTTTTCTGCTTTTAGTGAAGTTTGATTATCAAAGGAACATAATAAAAGCTTTTTAGGAGGATGGAGCAAGAACAAAAAGTTCTGGACGAAAGCGTGCCAGGCGTGAGGCCATTGTTGGCCCTGCTATTGATAAAGATGTGGCTCATGAGTCTGTTGGAGTAAAACCTGCCACCTTGATCCCAAAAGAAATCCCAATGATAAAAAAGAACCATGTCTTAAAGGTATTTTCTTTTCTCGAGATTGGTTGCAGGAGCATATTAACATTGTTTTTATCTATTAATTCAGTTTTCCTTTGCGATTTTGCAGATCAATATTGCTCCCAAACCATCCCTGAATGAAAATAAGGATAATGACACAAGGCAAGAGTTACAAGAGTCAGAAAAAGAAGCTCTGGATCCCAACAAATTTTTGACTACCGATGAATTAGAGAAAGGAAAGTTGCCTCCTGAGGAGATCTTATCTCTTCCAATGTTCAAGGTATGGATCTTATCTCAGTCTAATATAAGGAAGAACGATTGGTAGACGTAACTCTTGCTGCTGACTGATTAGCCTGCATTCATTGTGCCACCCCTCTGTTCTTATTGTTTTTCATCAGGATTTTGACTACTGAATTCTCAATCATGAAGTGATTGATCTATTTGAACTTTGTGACTAATATTTAAATTCATCTGATGCATTCATTGCCTGTTCCTTATAAGGACTAATGGAATTGTTCATGGTTTAATAGTGTACAAATTATTTAATTTATAAGAGCTTCCATGGTGTACAAATGTATGTTTTTATGAGACTTACGTATTTGCACTGATGGATTGTGCAGAACTATACAGCTGGAAATCCTGCTTCTGTGTTGTATATTAAGAATTTGGCGAAAGATGTGATTGCTGATGATTTCTATTTTTTATTTGGTGAGTTTTCAAGACTTTTAATATTCAAGTTTTGTTTAATACATTTTTCTTGCAATTAAAATGCTCTGAGATTTTCTTTGTATATAATTACTGTCTGAGTGTTAATTCCACTGCTTACCTGATATTTCTTTTGTTTCTTCAGGGTCCTTCTTTGGAAGTACTGAGGCTGCTAAGTCTGGTCTGCAAGTCAAACTGATGCAGGTATAATCTCAGTCATCTCCATGATCAATTTTTGTTCTTTATGTTATGCAAAAGTAGATCCTAAATTGTAGTCGCTTGCTAGAAGACAACCCAGTTAAATAACAACTGTTGCAACTTACATTGATTCAGAGTGCTCATTCAACTAACCAGTATTAACGTTTTGAATTACAGGAAGGAAGGATGAGGGGTCAAGCTTTTTTAACATTCCCCTCCACAGAACTGGCTCATCGTGCTCTGGTATGTTTCTCACAAGATATTGGTTTTCTTTCCTCTTATTTTAATTGTTTTTTTTAAACAGCAGATGCAGTTTGAAATTTACTATTCATCTTAATTTTTATGAGCTCTGCTGTGAAGAATCCATTCATCAAGTTATTTATTTTTTTGTCTTATTAATGTTGTTTATATGAACATTGGTTGCAGAATCTAGTGAATGGATATGTATTCAAGGGCAAGCCAATGATCATTCAGTTTGGTCGGAATCCTGCTGCTGCCAAGGGAACTTAAATCTATGGACAGAGATGGGATGTTTTCTGGATTAAGTTTAAGAAGCACACAATTCTTCATGTCACATTGCTTGATTACTTGCATAACTACAGATCGCTAATGATGCATTCTTCATTCAATGACTGGGAGAGTACTCTGCGATGGAACTAGACCGTGGCTACATCAACACTCGCGAGTGTTACTGTGCACTCTCCTTAGTTAGTTATGTAGTGAGATGCTGAGATATAAAACTAATTTGCATGGGAATTTAGAATTCAGAACCAGATTGTTAGCAAGAGGAGTTGGAAAGGCAGACCAAGATTATTACGAAGGAAGTACTGTTATTGCTGTAGTTGGTCCTTTTTGGCACCCAAACAATTGATTAACTTTATCATACTACAAACATGATGATCCTCTGGTTGAATTAAGCGTACAGAAAGCATAGGGTGACACTCAGTTCATTTCCTGTATTACTAAACATTAATAGGAAACTTGGCTACAAGTATGGCATGGCAGCAATGTGAATCATGGAACAGCACTTTGCCCCTACTCTGGAAACGTATTAGGTTGATTGTAGTTTTTTATTTTTTACTTCATATTTTTAAGGAATCTGTAGATGTATTTTTTATTTGTAAAAAAGCTCTTTCAAAATATTCAATTTTTTATCGCAAAAGCAAAATAAATATTTTATTCAAATACTTCATACTCACAAGCACAAGACATACTAGGTGATCATAATTTAGCATCTCGCCCAATTCCACCATCATCAAGCAATGGCATATTACAAAAGATTGCACCCAAATACAATTCAAACAAACCCACTGAATATTCAGCATTGTTTATTCAGAATAATATCTTCATCACTGTCATTATGCAGAAAAATTAGCAGTGTATTTTGATAAAATTTGACAACAAACTAGCCACCGTACCATCCTTATTGGATCAAACGCCGGTTACATGACCATCACCAGCAGCAGCCTCATTCATCATAAATCATAAGTACATAACCTAATTATTTCATGCAACCCTTCTAAAAACTAGCCACTTGGGCTTCCTTGTTCACCCTTTTCTTCTCATTTTTGCTGCATCTTCACTCCACCACATCCACAGCATCCCGTGTTTATTGCTCCACCAAATGAGCTCGTCTTCCTCATCCACTCTGTTTCAAATTTGGTTTCTGCATTATTGTGCAGCCCTTAAACTTCATGGCAGATCAGCTTATGTCAAGCCTCCGCATAAATTGAAACATTGCCGCCTCTTGCCCTCATATACAGTCGCCACAATGACTCAAATCCAGTAACAGCACCTATCCATCCAATATTATTTTCTTTGACATCTACATTACACTTACCATTAGTCAATTATTTGAAACTCCCTAGCATCCAAAAGGATTTAGGCACCATTGGAACAGATTTCAAGCAGTAGAGAATATCATATGCCAAATAATTTCAAGCAGTAGAGAATACCATTTCCTTCCACATGGAGCTTGAAAACATGACAGATGAATAACCTGCAGAGTTGTTGATTCACAGTATGAAAATCCATAACTAGTAAAGTAATATAAAGTTTGCAAAACTTACCAAGTCACTTCAATGCAATAATAATTCAACCAGAAAACTGAAATTCTCACAGTATAGATGAAGTTATCTGCGATCATATGATTTGTTATATAAATATTTCAACAAAGAAAAGGAAATTGCAAGCTTTTTAGGACAGTACCCGTTTCTTCAATTATAACTCAAATTATGTTAACAGCAGGCTAGAGATAATGACACTGCTCAAGTTCTTTGCATCAGTTGATATGACTTGGCAATTTGAATAGGTTATAGTTGCAATCATATTGTATATACCAAAAGAAATACTCATCAACTATCAACCCATTTAGTTACTTTGAAATAATTAAACATGATTAGTTTTGTTTTTCTTTTAACAACTATCAACCCATTTAGTTACTTTGATATGAGACTGTAACGTTAACACTAATTGCATCATTTAATCGTTACCGCTAAAAGGGTTGAAAATATTCAGAGAGGAACATAGTACGAAACCATGAGTCTTCAGTTTAGACAAATTCATCAAACGTTTAACCAAATTATGAGAACTGGATTTGCATCGTCCTGCGACATCCAAGTGAAAACCCGAAGTTAGAACTCTACTCAAAAACAACTGTAAACATCAAAGTAGTCCCACATCGTTTATTCCATTCTTTTACTAAATATATATATAATGACACGGAAGGAGTATGGTCACGACCTTACTTGAACAGGATCTGTTCTATAGGATCGTACTACTGTGTCCATATATTCTAAGGAGACAGGAACCTAAATCTGGTGGATGATTCCGACCGTGTGATCAGAGCGTGATTAACGGTTCTGTGATGGGAACTTCGGTGACCACTGCAGTTGGCTGTAGAGGATCGTTTCTGGGTTCACTTGTGGGCCTAGGATGGTCACACGGTTGTCTGACAGATTGAACAAACCTTTTTATTTTTTTTATGAATGTATTTCTCGCTCACTTTGCTTGCATATTTTGATTTCATATTTTTTTCCATAATTTATTTCTGAAGTAAAAAGAAAGCAAGGTAGTAAAAATATAATGTTGGGGAGTAGATTACCTTGGTGACCTGCTACCATAAGTGAGGGATGCTTCATGATTGGGTTTGTGCTTGTGCTCCGAAGAAGATTATCACAACATTGCATCTAATACATGCAAGCCCCCATTGAAGACTGTTATCTACTTTGTAGTTAAATTAAAATGTGGATTCTAGTTGAATCTAAAAGGGGTTTGTTCGTTGGGTAAAAATATGCATGATACTCAGCACAGCTATGTGAAATGTTTTTTCAAAAAAAAAGGCTATGTGAAATTGTGAGGTAAGGAAGTTGCCACGTTTGAAAAGAAAAGAAAATAGTGTATATTTAAATAATAAATTGTTAAAAGATAAGGTAGGCATACATGGGTATTCTATGGACCGTCTAGGGGGTGAAATTAGCGGAGCCTGACCACACCATTCAATGGGCTTTTACCTCTCTCTCAATTTGTAACCCAAAAGAGTGGCAAAACTATTACCACCTTATTTTACCTATTTAGAGAGACTCCTACAATATCATTTCTCAAACTCATGTCACTCTTAGTAAGTAATTGTGGATTATTTGAATTTAACTTTGAAAAGTTAAAAATATATTTTAAAATCAAAATATTAATTAATGTTTTAAAAAATTAAAGTTAATTTTAAATATAGGATGCTATTATGTAAATAATATAAAATTTATCTCCATGTATCATTTAGAATAAGGATATTGTAACTTGTAAGACAACAATTGATGTGCATACATTATTTTGACTAATGTAATCATTTATATTACTAATATTATTCAAATTTTTTTCCATTTCTCTCTTACTAAAAATTATAATAAAGTTTACACTCAATAATAGAATGATATATTTTTTTCTCTCTTATTTCTTTTTCATCTCCCAAATCATCTAAAATTTAGCTTTTTACTATTTTTTCTATATTTATTTTACAACTTTCCATCTTTTGAAGCTTGTATTTATGTGTCTGAATGAAAATATACACATTTTATATGTTTGATTAAAAAATCTTTTTGAGGGGTTAAATTTTCATACTGATTGCCTATTGCCCCATGATCTGCGCACAAAACATCTAGTTCTTTTCCAAATATAAATAAATAAATAATCAAGCAAACACAAATAATTGGTTTGTTTAATACATGGATAAGGAAAAAATAAAGAAAGGGACAAGACAGAAGTAAAGTTTTGATTTACGGAGAAGATATGTTGGATGTTACCTTCCTAAACAATGCACCCTCTTTCAATGGTATATAATAGAACGTTGGTGTTTAAAAAAAAAAGTAAAACTGAAAAGGAAATTGTTGATTCAAATGTAAATTCCGACATGCATTTTCAATTTAGGAGAGGGAGTTGAAAGAAAAGGAATGAGATTTAGTGACCAGCTTAGCTACTTGAGTTGAGGTAGGGAAGGTGCCACGTTTGAAAGGATAAATTTGTTTTACCATAAGTCAATAAACCTGCAGCAAGGGTAATAAAGTAATATTATCATGACCATCTAGACGGTTTTAGATTAATTGAGTACAGGCTATTATTCAATGGGCTTTTCTGCCCAAGGATTTTGAATTACTTGGTCAAAAACGTCATTATATTCAACTAGTGTTTTTTTTATACAATCTGAGTCTATTTTGAAATGTGAATGCAACACACAGTTTCATTTAATAATAGGAGTGGTTTGTTGTCCACCTAATGTTTTCTGACAATGCCTACTTCATAATAAAAATACAATAATTGTAATATTAACACATTTAAGATATTTCAATGTATTATAATATTGTATTAAAAAAATTTAGTTTTAAAATTTTAAATATCTCAATGTATTATTTTTAAGATAAAATTGTTATTTTTAATATTTGTAACAAAAATCCTCGAATATTTATCAGCATTTCCTTAAAAATAATCTTTATTTATTACTTCAACATTTTGTTTTCTTATAAAATTAAAATTTACATAAATTATTAAAAATATATAAAATAAAATAATTATTTTAATTAGATCCAATCTCAAATAATTCATTTTAATTAAAATTTATAAATTATTATTCATCTTTAATAAAAATATCAATGACTATTAAATTTAATAAAATTATAAATTTAAGAAAAATAGACTGTACTTACATAGAATAATATATATATATATATATAAATATATA
>JBBPBR010000006.1:50378881-50396179 GCA_037974775.1 Cicer pinnatifidum
TGAAAATTTGTGTTGAACTTCTTTTCATGTTTACGGTCTCCATCTTTATCATGAAATTTTTTATATAAGAGTTGTTATTTGTTCTCTTATTCCATATAAAACAAAATATAAATAAAAATGATAGTTATAAAATTAAATTCAAAATAAAATATAAATATTTATTTATATTGTTGGACACATTACTTTTGAGATTTACCAAACAACGTATTATATTTAGTTCAATATCGATTGAGTGGCTAAATACAAATGAGAATCGAAATCTTATTTTTGATGGTTGATATTGATATGTATTACTTTGGTGGTCTAACAATTGTTTGGAAATATGTATATCAATATTTTATACCAAAGCTTTATGATATACTACAACAGAAGATCATCTAAATTTACTGTGAGGTAAAAGATATATTAATTTAGGTACTCCTTTTGGAATAAAACAATACATTTTCTCAGTTGGTTGTGCGAGTATACAAAAAAGTTATCATTTACTTATGGGGTAAAAGCGTTGTGTATCTCCACCTTCTTATTATTCCTTTAACATGCATGCCTCCTGATTAGCTTTAAATGGAATTAGCATAAAACATAAAGAAAATGTTTGGTGGACATTCATCCTCCCAATATATATTTTAATAGAAAAAAAAATTAAATCATACAAAAATATGATATATTGATGATATAATAAAAAAAATGAGGTGTTAATGTTGAAAAATTAAAAGTGCATAAATATAAGTATTCAGACATAATATACTTTTTCAAATATACTATATTATGACTAATATTTCTCACACTCATTAATTTCAAAAAAGTTAACCATATTTACAATTAAAAACCATTAATATAGTTTTTATCATTCATATATTTTAAAATAATGAATAAATAGTTGCTAAAATGATTACTATAATTAATTTATACTTAGCCTTTCTTATTTCTCCTAATTTGTTAAAACTATTGAATCCAAAATTAAAGGAATATATTTTCAACATCAACACTGAGGCCCGGACATTTGCAGGATCTATCTAAAGGAATTAGGCCTCTCCTTATACGTTGGAGCCCATTTTACAAATTAACAATAAAGGTTCCGCTATTTTTATTTTTATTTTTTTTAAAAAAAAAACCCTTCCGGGTCATTATACAAAGTATAGAACTCTCGAACATAAATATATCATCCATAAACATAATTGTGTTTTCTCATCAATCACACTATCACTAAAATGTTTTTTAGTTAATTTTTGTTATTGTATATTTGAATTAAGTATCAACTCTAAAGAATAGGATAATGTTTCTCCATAGTTCATGCAAGTACGAATTAATTTATAACATCAATTATTTATAAGAGAGATTGTGATTAATCAAAAGTTTATTTAAAAAATATATATTTATTTCAAAACTTTAAGAAGGTATCTAAATTTATCATATAACTAACTGTTGAACCAACCGTTATTAGACTCTTTAGGTTATGATTTAGATGTCTAAACTCGAACGCACAAGAATCGCTTTAGAATAATATTACTCAAATGGTCAGTTTAGACTATTCTTATGTCTTTTGGTGGATACAAAAATGACAAGATACAACAGTTCATCACATTTAGACTATTTATGTTATACTTTAGATGTCTAAACTCGAATACATAATAACGACTTTAAAATAATATTACTCCAATTGTCTATTTAGACTATTCTGCTGTCTTTTAGTGGTCACAAAAATGACAAGTTACAATAGTTACTCAATTTATAGTTTAATGGGTTAGCACAATACAATAAACCAATTTTATCGGTTCATTTTACTTTTCTTTAAATCTATTATTTGATCAAAGTTGAGTTATAATCAAATAAGAAAATATCATAAATATTTAAAAATATATATATAAATGAAGTTAATAAAATATATAAATGAAATTAATAAAATATATAAAATATTCAAAATTAAACAAAAACTTAAGAAAGTAGTGTTTTTTAATCGAAAGTTTAAGTGAAATAAGTTTCATAACTCGTTATCAAGACAATAACACATTTTAAAAACTAAAGAACTTCTTAAAAGATATCCATACAATATATTATTCATCAACAAAAATTTTATTTTAAAATTACAATTGAATTTAAGTCAACATATATGATATATGAAATATGAATCATTTATTTATCAAACACACATATTTATCTTAATCTCAACATATATTTGAAACTATGAATTAATTCATTTAAAGTGACACTTTAATAAGTAAAATTAGTAAAATCAATATTTAAATAATAAATAAAAGTTAGATACCGTAATTATATTTTAACTAGTAATGAATTTATTAAAATATTAATAATTAATATTCTCACTTATCTAATAACTCACTTTAAATAATTTAAATACGAGAATTACACGTTTCTTCATCCCAAACCTACTTACCACATAAATTATAATTGAAAATTTCGTATGAAATGAACGAATGTTTAAATAATCTCATAATCTTTATTATTATTGTTATATAATATAATGAAAAATGATAGTATTGATACTAGTTTTTTTTGACGTCATGATCTATGGTAGTTATACAAGCAGTCTTCGAAAAAAAAAATTTAATCCAGTAAAGATAAACATACAAATTTGTCAACAAGAGAAAAAAAAATAAAAAAAATAGAGATAATTAACAAAAATAAAAAATTGAAAATACAAAATGAAAAGACGAACGAAATCATCGGGGTAGAATCTCCGCGTCTTCTAGCAAACGAGTGTGAGAGCAGAAACAAACCCTAAAACCAGAATCAAAGGAAAAAAATAAAACTAACTGAAAATTGATAATCGATAATAATAAACACTTCAAGAATTGAATGATAATCAAAAATGGGTGCGAGTCGAAAGCTTCAAGGAGAGATAGATCGCGTTCTCAAGAAGGTTCAAGAAGGCGTTGAAGTCTTCGATAGTATCTGGAACAAGGTTCTTCTTTTTCCTCCTTCACTCATTTCTTTTTTCATCACTCTGATTTCCATTCATTCTGAACAATTTCGCGCTAACAATCGGTTATTCTTCTTCGATGTGTTAGGTTTACGATACGGACAATGCAAACCAGAAGGAGAAATTCGAGGCAGACCTCAAGAAGGAGATTAAGAAGCTCCAGAGGTATAGAGATCAAATCAAGACTTGGATTCAATCCAGTGAGATCAAGGATAAGAAGGTATTTCCTCAAGATTGTTGAATAACGGAATCAAAATTATGAAATTATGGTTTGATTTTTTATGGTCTAAGCTGTTTTGAACTTAATATACGTTAATTGAAACAGACACACTTTGGAATTATAGATGGATATGTACTTGGCATATTAAGTGATTAATCTTTTAGTATGAATGTGAAGTGAGTGGATTTTGTTAACTTTTTTTCTTTAAGTGATGCTAGCTAAGTATTGTTTTGTCTGATTTGATGGTAGTGCTGCTTGAATTGATTTGTTTTGTGTGATGGTTTGAATGAAAAATCTTGGAACTTAAATGTTTGGTTTTGAGTTTGACAATGCTTTGTCTGCTGGATATAGGTTAGTGCCTCGTATGAGCAGGCTCTGGTGGATGCGCGGAAGCTAATTGAACGAGAAATGGAAAGATTTAAGATATGTGAAAAGGAAACAAAGACCAAAGCGTTCTCGAAAGAAGGCTTGGGTCAACAGCCTAAGACTGTGAGTCTTTGAACAGGGGAATGTTATCTTGTTTCGATTTTGTTTTTCTGTCACTATGGGTTTTTTCTTGGTGTTATATTGTTATGTTTACGTCAGTTCTGAACTGAGGAATGTGTTATCTCAATGTTTTCTGATAGGATCCGAGAGAGAAGGCTAAGTCAGAGACGAGGGATTGGTTAAACAATGTGGTATGAAATCAATTCCTTTGAATAGCTTCCAATTTTGCTTTGGATTGTCAAGTATAGCTAGTATTTGAATTTGTAGCTTATGTGCATATGCCTTTGTGTGCAGTGTTTGATTTAGATAGAATCTGAAATCTCATTTAATTGTTCTGATGAAAATGAATCAAGTGTGTTACAAGTCATGAGCCTCAGCTCTGTATTTATAGACAGGGCCAAAGCTAACACGCTGACAACTAACTTTACAGTCAGCAAGTGACGGTTGTCACTGCAGTAACTGGCTAACCAAAACTGAAACAGACTAAGGAGAAATCCTATACATCAAGTACATGTTAAGCAAGCTGTATGCTTACATGCAGAGTGCTTGCGTAGGAAAGTAGTTGGCCTTGTTTACATTGTAATTAATTTTCATTGCAGCATGATAAAAGTTTTAGTGCTTTTTGAGACCTTTCCATAACGTATCAGTTATTGCGGTTCTTAAGATATGCTTCTCTTACGTACTTGTTGTACTAGTTAGTGCCTTCTTTTACAGCTATTCTTGTTATCCTGTCTCTTTGATCATATAACTTTTATGTGAGATCATATTAATTTGACTCATGTACTTATGTCTTGCTTATTATTTGCATTGTGTTTGTCTTTTTGTCTTTTGCATATTGGAGTAGGTTGGAGAGTTAGAATCTCAAATTGATAGCTTTGAAGCTGAACTTGAAGGCCTTACCGTCAAGAAAGGCAAGAACAGGCCTCCTAGATTGGTATGGAGCAACAGACATATATTTGCAGGAATGATAATTTTTGCCTATCTCAATAATCTCATGGAAATGACATGTTTCATTTGTGTTGTAGACACATCTAGAGACATCGATTACTCGGCATAAGGCTCATATAAAGAAATGTGAATTAGTTTTGAGGCTTCTAGATAATGACGAGTTGAGTCCAGAGCAGGTTAATGATGTCAAAGATTTCTTGGACGACTATGTAGAGCGTAATCAGGTTTGTCTGTTAGAAATCATTATGATTTGAAAATTTGGAAACTAAGCAAAGTAATGTATCTGTACGACCACTGTATATTTAATATTCACGGGAGACCTTAAAGGTGTATTTAGAGGGAAGATAGAGGAAGGATAATTTTTTATGTGAAGCAAAATTGCCAGTTACATGAAAATATTTCTAAATAATAGGAACAAAAATATGAAATGAGAGAATATCATGTAAGCTTTTCCAATATTTCCTTATTCATTTTTATAATTTTATAGTTTTCAAAATTTTGAAATGAAACAATACCCCCACCATCCTCTCCAATTTGCGCTATCCATAATTCTGTCTTCTATTTTTTTCTAACTAATTTTTTCTTTTACAGGAAGATTTTGACGAGTTCGATGACGTTGATGAATTATACAGTTCGTTACCTTTAGACAAGGTTGAAACTCTAGAAGATCTTGTTACAATTCCTACTAGTCTTGCAGTTGCTAAGGTATTTGTTTATTCATTATTGTTTGCTGCAAACATGCATAACTTGCACACACATACGTATCAATCATATGTAGATTTGTGTTATTTGTCTGGCATATATCAGTTAATTTTTGCATGTTATCATTTTTTTCCCTTGAATTTTCGGTATTGGGTTGTCTATTTTTCTAGACAATCAGTTCATTACCTTTAGACGAGGGGAAGACTCTAGAAGATCTTGTTACGATTCCCACTGGTCTTGCAAAGGTATTTGTTTATTCATTATTTTTTTGGTTGCAAAGATGCACAGCTTGCACACAAATACACTCCAATCTGATGTAGATTTGTGTTATTGGTTTGGCATATGTCAGTTACTTTTGACATATTATAATTTTTCCCTTGAATTTCGTATCTCATTTTCAATTTTTTGTGCTAATATATTATATGTTTATATGGAATTAATGTAATGCATGTATTGGGTTCTAGTCAAAGGGATGACACGACACACATCATACCCTCCCTAAATCCCACAAGATTGTGGGAGCATCATGCACTTCTAAAGTTCTAACCATCCTTTTATGCTATTCAATTTATATCTTGTGTTTATGTGAATTTGCATTAAATTGAGATATGCTTAAAACTAAAGAGGATGGTCAAAATTACCCTCTTTACCAAAGAGTTTAGGAGCATAGGATAAAAGAAGCATCGAAGAGAGTGGATACTAGAAAAGAAGTTGAATCAGATAATACACCTTTTGAGGTATGAAAGGGGCTAGAAGAGAAAGGCATACAAAACTGCTCAAATTATGTGGAGCAATATACTTGCTATGAAAGGTATATGATAGATCACAGGGTGATAGGCTTTGGAGAGGAAATGATTTCAAATGTTGTTATTTGAGAAATCAAATGTCTGAGGCGGCCACAATTAGTGTGAGAATACGAGATGGGGTTGCATAAGAATTTCCTATATCTTCATATCTATATTACTTAACCACAATGCAACTTGGAGTCTATGTTTTTATCTTGGTTCTGGAGGCCTTAATGAATAGACACAAGAGCTAATTTCATATTGCATCCATATTGTAAATAATAGTATAGTCCTATTAAGATAGTTGATAGAAGAAATAAGAGGAAAGATATAGATTGGGACAAGCTTCAAAATAGAGGTATGTTTTCAGTATAGTCCTATTAAGATACGTTTTCAGATGTCAGCCATAGGATTCAAATAGTGTGGATGAAATAGAGGAATGTCTTCAGTGTAATTTGTGATAGAACAGTACCAGTCAAGCTCTACAGACAATTTCACCACAACCATGAAACTCACATTGTTATATAGGATTGAATGGCGGGTGAGAGGCAACAAGAAGTAAGCTCAATGTTGCAAAAAACGAGAATTATGCTCGAGAGTCATACATTGGATGTGTCATGCAATGCAGTGTGTTTACAAGTGGAACACATCTCTCATTTTGTAAATTGATTTTGTGGGGTTGAGTTAGGCATGACCCATATTCTATAATGATATTGGAGCCCATCCAAGATTTGTTAGGGCCCCTCCCTCTTATCAGGCCACTCTGGTCACACTTTTGAATTCAAGGTGTGTTGAAAATCCTGCATTGGATGTGAAATGGCTTGAAATAGTATTCATAAGTTGGAGGCGTCCCTCACCTACCTTTGTGGGACCACATTGGATAAAATAAGAATGCATTGGAGAGAAAGTTAAAGGTAGCACCTATTCTAGACAAGATAATTAGATCTTGCCTTAGGTGAGGTGGGCATATTGGAGAAAACATGTATAAGCATTAAGGAGGGTACGCCAGATGAGGGGTAGTCCAATAATTAGAGATAGGGAGATATTTAGGAAACCGATTGGCCATACCATTATGAAGTATTTGGAGTTCAATGGCTTGTTATTATACACACGATGATTCATGACAAGACATTGTAGCGTTGGTTGATCCATCAAGTTAATCCCTCCTAGTGAGAAAAGACTTCGGTGATTAGTGTAATTGTTGTTGTATGTTACTATGTTCGATTTTTCAACTCTAGGCCCTTTTATTTGAAGTAGATTTATTGGACTAGCTTTTGTTTTGCCAACATATTAGAATGTTTAGAGTCATTCTTTGTGGAGCTTGTAATTCATTATGTATTTTGTCAGGCGGCACCTGCTCTTAGCTTGAAGAATGCTTTGACAGCATCGACACCGCAGTCAGTGCCATCACAAACATCTGTATGTATTTCTTGTTTTTGTGACCCCAAAATATTTCTTAGAGTTCTGTTATGGAAATTTGGAAGTAAAGATATTTCAGAATTTTTCTTTGGCATTCTTGCTTTTATGTAGTTAATCTACTTTGCTTCAAATATTAGTGAATTAGAATTATGGTTGTGAAACTGTGAAGCTTATCATGAGTGGTATCATATCATAAGATTCTAGAATAAAGTAGTAAATAACTTAAAGAGCATAACATAAAAGGTTAATATACATATGACAAAGAAAACATAAATAGTTATTTCAATCCAATACAATATGAATCTTACAGATAACACTTGATTACCAAATGTTAGCAATTTATGATAACATATAAATAATACGCCTTGGAGAATAATATTATAAATAATGGAATCATGACTGCAGTCTCACCAAGTGCACTTGGTTGAATTACCATTTACCAGACTAGCAGTCAAAGAGAAGAAAAGCTGCATTTTCATTAGTTGTCATTTAAATAGATGGGCATTATTGTTGTTTTACTTTCTAGAAAACAATTTTTTTTATAATAATTGGAATGCTTCTGTCCAGGAGCAAGCTGACGAGACAGCATCTCAGGAGAACAATTCTGACATTGTGGCAAAAACTCCACCTCCTAAAAGTGGTGGAATTAGCTCTTCTACTTCAACACCTACTGGCAGCCATACTGCTCCTGCATCTGTGAATGTTTTAGGTCATAACTTGCCCAGTGCACCAGCTGCTGCTGTCCTACCTGGTTCAACTTCTGTTCGAAATGTCTTGGAGAATACTAATGTAAATCAATCTGCCTCTACAAAGGAAGAAGATATTAACAGCTTCCCTAGCCGTAGACCATCTCCATCGCTTTCTGATGCAGCACTTGCGAGGAGCAGAAACAGCCTGTCAAATCAAGCAACGGCCAGCATCCCTCTTGGTTCTGGAAACATGGTTTCTAGTAATGTGACCCTTGGCTCCGTTCCTTCAGCATCAGAGATAACTAAGCGAAACATATTGGGAGCTGATGATAGACTTGGAAGTAGTGGGATGGTGCAGCCTCTTGTATCCCCGCTAAGTAATAGATTGATCTTGCCCCAGGTTGGGAAGGCTAATGACGCATCTGCCTCTGTTGACTCTAGCACTGTTAATGAAGCTGCATCTGGGAGAGTTTTCTCCCCTTCTGTGGTTCCCGGCATGCAATGGAGACCTGGAAGTCCCTTTCAGAATCAGAATGATGCAGTAAATATTGTCTTTAATTTTTGTTTGCTATTTAGTTGTCCACTGTGTTCAAATTTTTTAATATCTATTGTTTTGATTAATTTTGATTTGGTTCAAGGACATCTATATTAGCTTCTACTTTCTAGTTGTTTGTGCACATAGGAAGTAATTTCATTTATGTTTTTGAATAGAATTTCTTGCAATTAGGTTGTCTTATACTATTGGTTGTTTAATTAGTCAATGTGATAGATGGCTATAGTTATGCAATCTACCAAAAGGTTTATAAATCCAGTGGTTGATTAATTGATTTATCATGAAGGAAATTGGTATCCACTCCTCTATTTCATCATAGTCTGGATTAAAATGTCTTATGCTTGATTTAATAGCTTTGATGACCCTCCACTGACATTAATGTGTCTGCTATATATATATATATATATATATATATATATATATATATTTAATGGACTTGTTCATTTTGAAATTCAGGGGCAGATTCGTGGAAGAACTGAAATAGCTCCTGATCAAAGGGAAAAGTTTTTGCAGAAGTTTCAGCAAGTGCAACAGCAAGGGCCTAGTACCCTTCTCAATATGCCTTCCCTTGTTGGAGGAAACCACAAGCAGTTTTCTTCCCAACAACAAAGTCAACTTTTGCAGCAGGTGCTCTTTCTTGTGTATCAAATTTGGATTCACTTTGCTTACTTGTTCTTTTACTTCTATTTCAACATTTGAAAATTCATTTCGGCCAAAAAGCATCTCTGCTTTCTTATTTATCAACATATTTATGGAAAGAGAAAAGACAAAACCTTTTGTGATTGCTTTAGCATTAATTAAGAATTTTTGACATTTAGATTATTGAATTAGAATTTTAATTTGTGGATATCATAAGATTATAATTTGTCACATTTCATCCTGTAGTTTCAAATACAGTTTAAACTCATCATGGTGATGTGTCATTGGTTTGGCAAACTTGTATCATTTTCTGCATGTCTTTGAGGATGGTTCAGTAGAGTATAATTATCAGTATGTATAGCATTACACAATCCACACATTCTAATACTTCTTGAAGTTTTTTACTTTTCAGTACCCTTTCTAATTTTCCTTCCATATACTCTAAAGGTATAAATTAACTTCTTTCTAATTAAAATTTTTTTTCCTTTAAAATGATGAAATACAGCTTCATCTCATTATAAAAGAAATACAGATCAATCTATGACCCAAGTCTTTTTGACATCAGAAAATATATTTATATCATAAAGCATATACATTCTAGAATACTCTGCTGACTTGGTTGTAATAAGCTGTTTGTTATTTATGTTAAAGCAATGTGCAGTGAGTAACGAAAACAACACAATACAGAATTCTAGTTTTTCAGCTCCCAAATTTTTTCCACTGTAAATTATTCCAATATTTTGTATGACTTGTTACGATATGCGCAGTTCAACTCTCAAGCCTCATCTATTTCTTCACAATCTGGTTTGGGACTTGGAGTCCAATCCTCTAGTCTCAGTGGCATTTCTTCTGTCTCGCTGCAGCAGCCCAATTCTGTTCATCCCCCGTCTAGTCAACAGCCAATTGTTTCAGGTGTTTCTAAAGATGCAGGTATCTTTTGTGTTACTCTATGTATACTGGATCATGTTTTGCTGTATGACTTTTTCTCTTGGGACTACTTTCTTCCTTTCTTTTCTCACGTAAAAAATGGAGTGTTAGTAGTATGGTTTTTCTAGGCAGCTCCATGTTTTCCACACCTGCATTATTCAGCTGTTGTTGATTTGCAAGCAGCACAAAATAAATTTGTTTTTCTTTCTTTCTGTATTTCCTGTTTTCCAAAAATGAAATATAATGAATACGAATATAATAATATTTACCATGCCGGAAAACAAGTGTTGTTTTTATAGTATGGATGGCTTTTTGTTCCTTATTGGTAGTTTGGTACTCATTGTGTAATGAGTCTCTAATTTTTTAGTTTTCCGCTGAATGAATTAATCGATAACTGAAATCTCAATATCATGTTATGAACTGCTAGTTTTCTATGTAGTTGTTGAGGTCTACTAAGTCAATGAGAAATTAGATTTCTATGTAGTTGGTGTGAATCAAATTTATAAATTACCGTAATGATGATTGAATCAATATCAAGCTCAACATATGGACACTTATGAGAATACAGCAATTGTTTATGATATAAAAATATACCAAAATTGATATTGTTTTGAGAGATGAGTCATATTTCAATTTTTGTTCTATGCAGATTTGAGCAGTTATAAAATTGAAGAACAGCAGCAACATCAAAGTTTTCCTGATGAGTCAACAACTGAAGCTACTGCTAGCACAGAGATTGGCAAGAATCTCATAGTTGAAGATGATTTGAAATCAGCATATGTAGTAGATTCAGCTGTATGTTGACTAACTTGTGACCTCTTTTTATTTTAAGATCTATCTTACTCCCTTTATAACCTGCAGAAACATATATTAATGTTCAATACTAAGGTCTATATTATAAAATTTGTCAATATGTTTGAAGGTAACATAGAGCATAAGCATATGTCGAAAATTTATATTCTTTCCCTGATGTTTTGGTGTCAGAGGTGAACAAATTTATTAATAGATAGCATATGATTTGAAAACCAGATGACCAACTAATATTAGCGCATGTTTTAAGCTGATGAGAGGCATGGGTCTGTGGCATATTTAAATGACTTGGACTTTCTGGATTTGCAGATTGCAAAATGTGCATTTTGTTTGATCTGTGTGCACATATGGAAAACTCAGTATATGTTTATGTGGGCATGGGTGCACATGTCTGTTTGTGTGTGTAACATTTTTAATGATGATATTGATTGATTATTATTTTTTTTAAGCTGCAGACAGGAGTATCTGCCTCTCATCCAGAAGCTTCTCAAGCTTCCAGAGAAATTGATCTGTCTCCTGGCCAACCCTTGCAATCCAGTCAAACTACTGGCAACCTTGGTGTCATTGGAAGAAGAAATGGTGTTGACCTTGGAGCCATTGGTGATAACTTTAGTGCATCTAGTGTTAGTTCTGGTGGAGTGCGTGATCATCTATATAACTTACAAATGCTTGAGGCAGCACACTTCAAAATTCCGCTAGCTAAAGACTCAGAACGTCCTAGAACTTACACTCCTGTATGCATTTGCAGTTATTAATTGAAAATCTGTTATAATGTCTTTCATGCAATTGATTTTCATTTCCCTTGTGGTTATGCAGAGGCACCCCACAATTACACCTCCTAGCTATCCTCAAGTACAGGCGCCTATAGTTAACAATCCTGCCTTTTGGGAGAGATTAGGTCTTGAACCATTTGGCACTGACACCCTGTTCTTTGCCTTTTATTATCAACAGGTACCTGAACTTTCTACGTGATTAGTATTTTTGTGCTGTTCAGTAGTGTCTGCTTATATCCATTTTTTATGTAGAACACGTACCAACAATATTTAGCTGCAAAGGAGCTAAAGAAGCAGTCTTGGAGATACCACCGAAAGTATAATACCTGGTTTCAGCGGCATGAAGAACCCAAAGTTGCTACCGATGATTATGAGCAGGGAACATATGTGTACTTTGATTTTCATATTGCAAATGATGACCTGCAACATGGATGGTATGTTAAGTGAACATTTAATTCTTTTCATTTTCAGCATAATTTTGGTGTGTAATACCGTACATTGTTGATTTTACTCTTACCACCCCTAACTTTTCTGTAATTTTGTGTGATGATTCAGGTGTCAAAGAATCAAGACTGAATTCACGTTTGAGTATAATTATCTTGAAGATGAGCTTCTTGTATAGAAGACCCAATCTGGTAACAAGGTGTATTCTTGGTTCTTATAAATTTCTGTGCAAATTTTAATGAATATTTTCATACTAGATTGATAACTTAGCATTATCTTCCAAGTCTTGTCAAATCAGATGAAATGCAAAGGAGAAAAATGTCATTTAATTAAATAAAATTTATATATTTAATAATTTTGCAAATACTAGTTAAAACAAATTTTGGGTAAAGATTTTGAAAGTTTAATAGCACCAACTGTTTTTTAAATTCCGATGATTTTATGTAGTTAATATTTGTCATTTTATTGACCTTGGCGCTTCGGTTCAATTTAAAATTGGGTAGTAACTTGTATAATTCAGAAAAGGAGTGGAAAAAAATATCTACTGTTGATGTCATTAGACACAAGGACACTTTTACACAATGTTTTTGCCACTTTCTTAGGATGTTTAGAGGACAGACATATTATGCCTTATTTATATATGGACCGGTTAGGTTTCACTAATTTGAGATGGCTCATGGTAAGGCATTTTTATATGGCTGTTTGATCCATTTATCCGATTCCACTTAGCAGACATAGGTTGTGGTTGCTGAATGTGATGCTGCTTTTTGTAATTGGAGGCTTGGATGTTCAGCGTAATGTGTGTTGTTGAAGCATATTTTTTCATTTGGTGTTTTCTAATTTAATACGAAATCTTTCATAAAAAAAGTTAATCTGAAGTCTAGGATCATTCAGAAAAGGCAAAAAGTCTGTGACTGATTTTCCATTTGGCTGGCATTTGCTACAGTCTAGATAATACTTTTCAAAAACTGAGCTGAATAAATTAATTCTTTTACGAGATAAGTCACAAAACGATCTTCTGGGTCTGAATAGCTCATTATTTGACTTCCAAGCTACGTTGTTAGCCAATGTCATACTAGTTTTCATTTTAATCAATATAAGTCTTATTCTTCTCACAAGCAATGGGACTGTGTTTGACAAACACTTAGGTGGTTTTTAATTATAGCCAACCCATGTCATGTCCTTGCAGGTATTGTGAAATTTGTTTGGAATTAATGACAATGCTCACTGTGACAACTTACAAGCAGGTGTTACTAGGCTCCCATTCTTTGCCCGGTACTATTTGAGCTGTTGCTGCTAATTGTCCTAGGTTGGTAATTTCTATTTCAGAGGATTTGAACTGGCTGAGTTTCCATTTAACCTGTTCATGTTTGAGCACATATTGCACCAATTAGCTTGTTTCGGAACGATGAGAGGAAACAAAATAAGATTGCAAAGTGAATTTGTATAGTATGTAACAAGAATTTGTTATATCTGTTTGAGTAGATTAAACTTTTCATCTTCTTTGATATCAAAGGCTTTTCTCGCCGTAGGCTTTTCTTTACTCAGTTTATTCCGGTTCTAACAAGTAACACACCTAAGTTTTAATAGAACCTTAATTCCTGGTGGATCAGTTGAGTAGTATATATCAATTTCTAGTAATCAATGTTGCCATGTATGTGCTGTTTTAGTTCCTTTGGAGGTTTAATTTCTATGAACAGAAGATCCTGCGCCACCAAAACTTTGCGACTGATTCTCGATTGAGCAGCTTGAGTTGAAATAAGAGTCATATACAATGCTACAATCATGGACAATAATCCTACTTGGATACACGTTTTTAAGTAATGCTATATGTTAACTCCCTGAATATAGATTCCCAGTCATTTAAGATACAGCATTAATGAATAACGCAGAAGTTATTAAAAGAAAGTTAATATTTTCTTTGCAGCTACTGGATTATGGAAAAAATCTGATTATTTTTTAAGGCTACGAAGCATAATCTATTATAGTGAACAAATATAAGCTGTTTTAGTGGACTTAGTCTACTTAATTTTAATTCTTAATTTCTATTTCTTTGCCCACATTTTTTAATTTTTCACCCACGTTTTAGTAAAAAAAGTTTTCTTTTTGTTGCATCAAGACAGCACATACATTATAATATGTGTGGTTACAGAAAATTCTTCTATTTTAAGAAAAATAGAAAAATAGGTTAATATTGACAGAAAATTTCTTCTATTGGTGATAACCCGAGTGAAGGCGAATTTTATCTTTTTAGGTAAGAGTGTAAAATAATGTCGATGATTTATTATTGAGAAAGTTCTTTTAGCAACAAGGACTAAATTCCGTTCAATGAAGTAATATTAAAATACTAACTAGACATTCTGTTGAGTGAATGAACTTTCTAGGTCCGCATCATCACGTGCGTCAAATTCACTCCACTCCACGAGAGCAACATGTTCATAATTTTGTTGTTTACTTAAATAAATTAACGTTAATACATTTCAATATGGTTTGTTAATTTCAAATGAACGCTCCCTTTTCAAAAATTTGTGAATATTGCATATTCATTTCTTAAGGGTTGCCTACTCAATTTGATACTAAATTAATCATTGTAACATATGCGTGTGATTTGTTCTGCGAATCTGTCTTGTTCCGTAAATAATGAAAAATATTTTATTCAATTTTAAAAAAAATCAAAAAAGACAAATAAAGTAGAAAAAATATTAGGTTCGGGTTACTCGTCGAGTTATCCGTCCTGTTCTAAATTAATTTAAAGATAGATAAATATTTTTTTTATTAATTCACCTTCTCTAAAATAATTAATTATTAATTTAATAATTTATAATTTATAAAATAATATTATGAGTTTCTACTTTTGAATCTTGAATAAATTGACAAGTGATAATCATATATATGAATTTTTTTTATATTTAATTGTTTTTTTATTATGAATAAATCCTCTTTTGTGTTTATATACTTTTTTTTATCAAATTTGATCATAATAAAGGACGAAATAAAGCTTAAAATTTAATTTGATCAAATATTGAAATCAAATAGAAATACACTAAATCCAATTCAACTCATATTTATACAACTCTATGTCAGAATTACACTTATTTGAACACCATTGTGATGATCGATTTTGTAATTTAAAATATTAAATTTGAATAGTTTAACTTTTATCTAACTAGTGTTTATATCTCGAATACTAAAATGGAACAATTTATTATTATTAACTTTCTATAAATGTAACGTAGAAGAAAAGAGTAGTTGTCACTTCAAAACAACCAAAACAATATCAGTCGATATAATTTACAATTTATTGTTAAAAGAAATTGATGTTGAAGTAGCTCCAATTGTGGGATTTGAAATCAATATTGAAGGCACCCCTAGAATAAATTCCCCAATAGTCACGTGACTTCAAGATGAGAGCAATTTTTATTTTCTTTTGCGTGAAGAAAATTTTGGGTCACGTGCTTTACTCTCTTCAGAACAGATTTCTCATGTCGGTGATTCTTTTTGGTCAAACTCATGTCGGTATAGAATAAATGGTTAAGAAAAATATTAAATACTATTAGAAGTCATTGAAAACAAGTTTATGAAATTTAGGAAACAACTTTCAACGGCTCCTTGTCTCTTTACGGAGTCATGTTCTATTAAAACAAATTAGCAAAGTTTTTTATAATATAAATAATTAAATTATTTACAAAAATTATTTTATTTTATTTATAAGTTTTGTCTTCATAATTTTTTACCAAAAAACTCCGTATTTGTTCTATGGTCTGAAAACATAAAAATGAGATAAATAAATTTACTAACTAAATATAGTTTTTCAAATTCTCTATTTCGGCTGTTTTTTTACAAATAAATTTATTTAAAATAGGTAAATAAATATTATTAAAATAATGAAATATATTCGTACTAATTGAAAAAATAAAAAGGGTAGCGAAGGGCCCAAGGCTACTTCATATGTGTGGTGGTTGCATCTTGATTCATTAATCATTACACTTCAACTTCCACCGAATAATTCATTACTAAATTTACTACTCTATTTTTATTTTCAATTTTTTGTTTTTTTTTTTGAAATTGCTTTAATACGAGAGTTACTTAAGCACCAAAATAGGGCTCAATTGTAGCATTTATTTTTTATTAAAAAAAAATTAGATAACTTGAGTTTCGGGGGTTATCCAAATAAAGAGCGGAGACGTACGAATGGTTTCTTTACCGATTAAATCAACCTATATTAAAAGCAATTAATGAAAAATTTATGTATAAATAACAAACAAATGAACGATGACCGTGCTTTTAATGTTTTTCAGTTAAAAAAATTGTTGTTCGCATAAATAAAACCAATTCATGAAAATGACGAAACAGCTAGAAACGAGAGTAAAACGCCATATTGTTTGTTAAATAATAATTTATGTGACTGAAAAGATTTATGAGAAATACATTAATTGTAATTTCACTATACAATTACAATTGATATAATTAAATATTCAAACAATTTATATTTACAGTTCATGTGAGACTGTTTATAGAGACTAATATAGTTATTGATTTGTATTTTCCTCTTATAACCGGTACTATTTTTTTTCCAACCTTACTCTTATGTATCATGATTTTATTTGTTCTAGAAATGCATATTCTGATTTCAATTCACAAACATATATATAGCTGTTACATTTACCAAAAAAAGAAATATATTGCTGTTACATTAGTCAAAAAGAAAAAAAAACTGTTACATATAATAATCATAACGCATAATCCGGTTTAGGTCATTATTCATTTCAAATTAAATGAAACAACTTTAAAATAAAGAGATGTATAATTTTGTGTTATTAATTTTTAAAAACTAAATAAAATGATAACATTGTTTCGATAATATGGTTATGTTTGAATTTTTAATAATATTTATATTATGTTATACAAAAATTATCTTATAACTTCTAATAATAATTATATGTTTATAAAAAAGTAATCTCATTT
>JBBPBR010000006.1:50396679-50407445 GCA_037974775.1 Cicer pinnatifidum
TATGTATATATATATTTTATCTAAAATACATGTGAAATATTTTACAAACCTAACAAGGTTGTTAAAAAAAATAAAAACTAACCTAGAAAATGACCTTATTTTGTGATTTAATTGGACACGTGAAAGAAAATTTACATATAAATATTCCGTGAAATTAAAATTTAAATCATAAAAATAATACATTTTTAACTAAAATTAAACAATCAACATTTTGTCGTTCCTTAAACCACTACTTAGTTCTCACCAAATTAAAAGGATAAACTTCAACAATATAAAACTAATATTTAATAAAAAATAAAAGACAAAAATAAATTTTAAAAAAATAGATACAAAAACCAATATATAATAAAAAAATAAAAAATATACTTAAATCTATTTTATTTTATACCTGTTGATTTCAAGAGAATATTTATTGTATAGATTAAGATAATTCTTCCTTATTTTGCATAGTTTATATCTATATATTCCCGAACAATTGTTCTTTCTTCCGTATCTGTTTTCAACACGTTTTTGGAGCTTCTGTAGTTGTAGCCGTTACAGCTTATCTAAAACCGCGGTTAAGAATACCCCACAATAAGAAGAAGCAATTAAATAAGTCATTTAATTTATCTCCCTCTTCCCATTAATAACTTCCACATTTTCTCACATTCTCACTCCTCAAACCCAAACCCTTTCCCTCTTTTTTTGCACAACACAAGAAAAAAAAACTTGTTTCTTATTCGTTAGGGTTTTTATTTTAGGGTTTAATCACATTCCTTGGCCTCTCTGTTTCTCTCTGACAGAAAATAAACAGACCAATCAGAGGCCAACAAGGAAAAAAACGTTTATTTATTTATCTATTTATTTTTATTTATTTTCGTCTGAATTTTGATCCCTTATTTCATTGTTTTTCTATTGTGTTTTTATTCCATATTCTCCACCTATTCATCGTGGGTTTGTGGGATTGAAAAAGTTGCTAAATTTTCGGTCATTCTTAAAAATCCCACTTTCAAAAACCGTTCCTTCCTCTTTCTATAACAAAAAGTTTTAATTTTTTGTATACCCAACACAGACCCATTTTGTTTTTGCGTTTGCTTTGATCTTGCAATGGAAAAAAATTGGATTTTTAGAGTGGTGTTAATGGTGGGGTTAATGGGTCTGTATGTTGAAGGACTTGGTGTGAATTGGGGAACACAAGCAACACACAAGTTACCCCCTGAAACTGTGGTTCAGATGTTGAAGGATAATGGGATTCAAAAAGTGAAACTTTTTGATGCTGATGATTCTACAATGAGTGCTTTGGCTGGTAGTGGAATTGAAGTTATGGTTGCTATCCCAAATAATCAGCTTGCTGATATGAATGATTATAAGCGTGCTCAACAATGGGTTAAGAAGAATGTTACTCGTTATAACTTCGATGGTGGAGTTAATATCAAGTGAGATTTTTTCCCTCTTTTTTATAAGTGTCGGTTTATTGATTTAATTTTTATGTTATTATTGATTATTGATCTGTATTTGATGTTGAAGTCCTTGATTTATTGGCGAAGTTGTGTTTGATTTGTTGTTTTTATTTTGTTTATTGGTTTGGACTATTAGATTTTTGGTTATGGTAAAAGGTGAATCCTTGAGGTTTTTTTGTGTTCATTTACTATTGAAGTAAGGAAGGAATTGACTACAATTCAAGGGAGGGCAATAATAGTGTTCATAATAATAATGATTTTGTATTTTGTTTGATAATGAGTTTTGGAAACATACAAGGAAAAGTGTGTTACGAATCTTTCAAAAGTGAGCTCAGAATTTGTCCTTGTTTTAATCAAGGAAGCTTTATGTATTGGGTGATTCCCTCAGAATTAGATTCTTTTATTGGTAGTGGTGCCACTGCCTAATTGTGTCCTTGTAGTAGCTTTTTTCTTAGCTGAGGTGAAACGAATTTGTTCTGAGAATTACTTTACCATTCTAGGAGGTGATTGCAGCCCGTGTGTTTGGATTGGTGGTATAGGATGGAATAGAGTCGGAATACTATTCCATTTCATCCTATGCCACCAATCCAAACATAACCTAGGGGAAAAGAATGGTATGAGATACTTTCCATTTTGTATATGAATATATCATTTCCTTCTAAAGAAATCTTCGGACGTTTATATGTGCGGGTCTGTGTTGGGGAGAAAATTGAGTAACTGATTGAGATTTAAGATAACAGGATGTTTTGCATCAATTACAACTTGTTGCTTCTGTAGCTTGCAGTGCTTCAGTTAGATTTTGTTGACCATAAAGATAAAGATTCTTCTCATAGTTTTATGGAATTTTTCTAGAGCTGCTCATTATAATTAATAAACACCACATCTTATGCTTTGATGAACAGATATTAGTATTGATTGTTTCAACTTCTCTTGAAATGCTAATTTTATCATTGTTAATTCTTAAGCAAAATATTCTAGGGAAGAATTTGGAACATAAGTTACGATATTTGTCGCGTGTCTGGTTTTTGTCATTGGATTGGTCAAACTCTCAAATGAAGGTGTGTTGTAACTCTTCACAAATACATCATTGCCATCTTTAGTAGGAAGCATCAGTATTATACTATCAATGAAATGTATATTTTCTTTACTTGGGGAAAATTGAAATATATTCATTGTTTTCTCTTTTTGACCATTTTTAATGTGAATTTAAGCATTCTTTCTATATGTTTCACAGATATGTAGCAGTTGGGAATGAGCCATTTTTGAAATCTTACAACAATTCATTCTTGAACATCACACTGCCTGCACTTCAGAACATTCAAAATGCCATTAATGAAGCCGGCCTTGGAGACACCATAAAGGCTACTGTGCCCTTAAATGCCGACGTGTATCAGTCTCCGGAGGACAATCCCTTACCATCTGCAGGAACATTTCGGCCTGACATCAACGGTCTTATGACCGAGATGGTGCAATTTCTCAATAAGAACAGCGCACCATTTACTGTAAACATTTACCCCTTCTTAAGTCTTTACGGAAATGACGATTTTCCGTTTAACTACGCCTTCTTTGACGGGGTAGACGCTCCGATAAACGACAATGGAATTCAATATACCAATGTCTTCGATGCAAATTTTGATACATTGGTTTCTGCTCTCAAATCGGTCGGTTTTGGGGACACCCCCATTTTGGTAGGAGAAGTAGGATGGCCTACAGAAGGCGACAAGAACGCCAACGCAGGCAATGCATTAAGATTCTACAACGGCCTTCTTTCACGTCTCGCGGCAAACAAAGGAACACCTCGCCGCCCTGGATTCATCGAAGTTTATCTGTTTGGACTCATCGATGAGGACGCCAAAAGTGTTGCGCCGGGGAACTTCGAGAGACATTGGGGAATATTTCGATATGACGGACAACCCAAGTTTCCGATGGATTTTACTGGTCAAGGTCAAAACAAACTTCTAATAGGTGCACAAAATGTGAAGTATCTTTCTTCAACATGGTGCATGTTTAACCCTGATGCCAAAGATCTTAGCAAACTAGGTGATAACTTTAACTTTGCTTGCGCTTATGGAGATTGCACTGCACTTGGTTATGGATCTTCTTGCAACAACCTTGATGCTAATGGAAATGCTTCTTATGCATTCAACATGTACTACCAGGTGCAAAATCAGAATCATGAAGCATGCTATTTTCAAGGTTTAGCTAAGCTTACTACAGACAACATTTCAACACCTACTTGCAATTTTACCATTCAGATTGCTCCTTCTTCAGCATCTTCTTTGATGCCTTCATTTACTGCTTTGTTGTTTGTTGCTTTTTTTATGATTCTCTTAGCTTAGAATTTTCTTTGATACATTAGAGTGATGCTGCTGTTATTTTTTATTTTTGGTTTCTTCATTTCTTGGAGATATGTAGATTGGATGGTATTTAGTTTATTGATTTTTGATTTATTTAATAAAGACTTTCAGATTGAGAGTACTTTATTTTGATAGTTTTAACTTCTGGTTTGTAGGCTTACACACTTTATATTAAGGTGTATTAAGTGTTTGATATCACGTTAACACAAAAATGACATGTCTAATTAAATTCAATCAATTCAATTTTCATAAGTTATTTTGATGTTCATGTATATATCAATTTGCTACTAAGCTTCATAGTGAGCCCTTTTTCTTTCTTCGTCTTTCTGAAAAACCATAATCATGAGAGAAATCCAAGGCGGTTAAACACCTTGGTCATTAAAGTTGTCTTTAAAAAAAAACAATTATTGATTATATTTTTGAAACAAAAATGTCTAACTTGAAATTCTAATGATTTGATCACGTGGTAAAACCTGATGTCGACAAAAAAAAAATTTAATTGAACCTAAACTAAATTGATATTTTGGCCAACCTCTTCCACTATGTTTCATTAAATTTTGAAAAGAGATAAATAACGAAGATAAAAATGACATGTGATATAGTTTATGTTTTCATCTCTGTTTTTGAATGATTCAATTTTAATAAGAAAAAATTACTAATAATTAATTTGAAAATATTAAATTTTCATGATATATAAACGATAAATCTGCCATTTATGTTTTTGTCCATTTCCTTAATCCATATTTTTTTGTATAAAAAGGGGGAAGCCCCAAATAATGTTAAGAAAATTAAAAGCCCTAAAATGGCTACAAAAACAAACTGAGTAGTGAACTAAAAAAATGCAAGAGATAAAGTGCTTTTAATAAGTCATTAACCCATAGGCACTCTTTTTAAGCACATAGATGGCTTATTAAAGAGAATAACTATTTGGGTCACACCACTAGCTAACATCATGTTTGGGTTTCAAAACACTATTTACGCGACCCAATGCAAATTCACCCTCACATTTAAACGCTATAAAATGAAGCAATGTGAACGTGCGATCATTCACATATATTAGTTAATTTATAACTTACTCTCTCGTTTTTTCACACCAAAATATAATTTATATTATAAACAGCTGCAATAAACTAAACAATATAGAAAGATTAATTATCAATCCAAATAGTGTGGTGAAAATAACTTGTTCTCTCTCCCTCCATGTGATTCCTTAGATTGAGGTGGAACAATTTAATTTAAATTGAGTAGAGAGACAAAGAAATTGAAGATATAGTGGTTATTTTCTAGTCTCAATTATGCACCCTCATAATCTACTAGCTATACACATCACCAACCACGAGCAACTGAAAAGAACAATCAATATGCAAAACAATACCGGTGAAATAAAATATCCTTAAAAATTTATACATTTCATGAGTGCAAATCACCCATAGTACAAAATTTATTTCTCCATGAGATAAAAATGAAGACTTCAAAAATAAATATTTTTCTTTTCATTCGGTTATGTTCATAAAATATTGCTTGACTTCAGTTACTAAAGAGACAGATACTCAAAGAAAATTTAAGAGTATTTCTTTAAGTGTTTTTTGTTATTAGATTTTTAATTTAAAATACATATTTTTGTGGTTAAATCAAATTTTAAAAAAATTTATAAATTTAAAAAAATCATAAGAAGTTGTCAACTAATCAGTTGCTACTAGTTACTAAAAATGTAGGAACGTCAGATTAGCTGTTAACACATGTAGTTGAGCAACATAAACGTGCTATTTTGTAAAAGCATGAAGAAAAAGAAAATAGTTGCTAACAATAAGTAGGAACATGGCAACGGGATAATTTATTTAACAAATATTTCAATAATAGAAATAATCAAAACAAATAATTTGATGTAAAAAATTAAAACAAATAATTACTTTTGACAAAATATTTAAATGATAACTTTTGAAATATTAAATTATTACAACACATTTCACTATCAAAAGGGAAATTTGGATGATATTATTATCCATGTCCCACTACAAAAGCAGCACACTATTACACGTTGCACCACCTCACCAAAATAATTTTAAAGCCAGTAGCAGATTTACACCTTGTTAGCTGTTTTTCCTCATAAAAGGGATTCTTTGCATTTTCCTTTTGACTTTTATTACTAATTAGGCTCCATTTAACCATCTTTTTACTGATTTCAGATTCTTTACGATTCTCAGACACGGTTTTTCTGCTTCATTATCAGATATGCTAAACTATATTCCATTCCCAACTTTTTCCTTCTTTATAAGTTTAATTAAATACTCAAAATTAATTGTGGTATTAAATTTTGAGGTCTCAAACACAATTTATATATCAATTGGATTATATTAATAAATATTAGGTATTTTATGTTCAATGTTACGTCCTAATTTATTTTATCAAATAAAATACTTCCAATATTTATTTGTTATTCGCAATATTCTAATGATAAAATTTTATATAAAGAAAACAATTTTCTGGCATTAGTATTTGTTTTCACATGTAACTTGTATCTAAGGATTAGATCCAATCAGCCTCATAATCAGTGATTCCATCTTGACTAAACTTAAGATTTCAAAATTTAAAATTTAAACTTAAGTGGAGGGAATTTGAGTGACCTTGCTTTAGCATTAATAAATTAATCATCAATCGTTTGAATATGGATGGATGGACGTTATTTGAAATTTTATTGGCACAAGTCTCCAAAATGGTGTTCTCTTTCTTGGATTAGAATTAGTACATTGTGACAACATATTTATTTACACCATCTTGACCATTCAATTAAAATTTAATAATTTAAAATTTAAAGATAATTTTTTTTAAAATAATTTTTTTAAATTTAAATTTAAAATATTTAATCTTAATTAAACTTTCGAGATTGTGTGACTGTGTTTAGTCACAAGGATTGTGACTGCATATAACTCACGTTCCTCTTTACTATATGAAAGACATGTGAGGGATCGAGATTAACTGTAGTGATATAGTAACAAATCTCGACTATTGATTTTAGATCGAATGATTTTGATACATATATACTAAATCAAGTTTAATCGATCTTGACAGTTAATTTTAACATGTTTGATTGTTTTTCAGTATAATTGATTTTGTCTCTAGAGTTGATACTAACTTGAAGCTAAAATTTGTAGTTTTTGAGTGTAAATGTGATTTTTACACTAAAATTCATTGTTCAATTTACTTTTATGTAAATATATTCATTTTTGTCATCGTATAAGTAAATATGCATGTAGAAAAATTCGTCTTGAACCCGAGTTCAACTCAAACTATATAAAGACTGTTATTAAAGTCAACAAATTTTTGGTACAAGTATTTCAAATAAATAATGTATCATTATATTAAATATATACTTTATCCGGCTTAATGTTTAAAAATGAATTAAAAAAATTAATATATTTAATACAGATTAAACTAAATTCGATAACTTTTTTATTTAACATTTTTTATATTTAATGCTAGAGGAAGTGTCAAATACTATTTTATCCTACACGAACTCTCTAGAATTTTCCGTGTTACACTAATCATAAGACCACTAAACAACACTACTACTACTAAGAAACTGTTTTTAGTTGTTCGTAATAAAAGCATTTTACCCATAGAATATCACTTATCTTCAAAATTAATATACTTAATCATTTTTAGAAGTCTGTATAACCTTTAATTTTTTTTACCGAAAAATTATATAACCTAGTATATATTATGAGGCAAAGTGGTACTAATGATCATACAATTTTGCTTCCCACACCCCTCATATTACTTCCCACACCCCTAAATTTTTTTTAAAATTCAAAATACCTAAATTGCCCTTGCCTCTTTATTCAATTAAACACCACATTTCTAAATTCATCTCCTTCAACCCACCTTCATCTCCTTCATCTTCTTCAACCTTACACCTTCATCTCCTTCAACCTTACATCTTTATTTCCTTCATCTTCAACAATTTACATTTTTCAATCATTTTAAACACCATTCTTCAATTTACATTCTTCATTTTCTGGGTTTAGGAGTGTTTTCTGGGTTTAGGGGTTTATGGGTTTTCTGGGTTTATGGATTTATGGATTTTCTGGGTTTTCTGTTGAAATGAAGTGAGAACGTGAACCGTTGAAATGATGAACGAACTGAGTTCACGTATTCTGAATCTGGTTTCTTAAGTGAACTGAAATGCTCTACGTGAACTCAATTCACGTATGTGGACGTGAACTCAGTTCACGTAGGTTGGGAAAAATTGGGAAGGAGTTCACTTGCGTGAACTCAGTTCACTTGCGTGAACTCAGTTCACTTACGTGAACTCAGTTCACGTAGGAACAATATTTTTTGAAGGAGTTCACGTACGTGAACTAAGTTCAAATTATGATTTCAAAAAAATTAAAATATCTATTAATGAAGGTGTAATAAATTCTAATTTTTCATATTTTGTGTAGAGAATTGTTGTTATTTGATATTTTTTTGTTTATTTTGTAAGTGAATGGGAATCCTTTATTTAGACATGTTTGGTTAAATATTTTATTTTTTAATTTTGTAATATCTTTACTTTATGCATATTATTGTAATGAATTCCCATTTTTTGGTGTGTATAGAAGTGTTTGCTCAAAGTTTCTAATTTCAAATTTTGTAAAATTAATTTTATTTAATGCAAAATATTATATTTAATTTCCATAAATGCATTTAATTCTTTCTTTGTGTGTAAATATTTGTACTGACTAGTTAATGAGTTATGCATATGCATATTGAAACGTCTAAAATACATTTATTTTATTTAATATCTTTTATTGCATTTAATTTTCATTTTTATGTGTTAGAGAATTATATTGTGTGTTTACAGAACTGCACTGATTATTTATATTGGCCTCCATGATTATTTCAACATCTTTATGAGAATAGTATTTTTTTTGTTCAACTTCCTATTTCATTCATCATTGGCACCATCCCCACTAATTATTATTCATGTGCTATGCATAATTTATTCTCCTAAATTAAGAGTAAAGTAGTTTAAATAGTTTATAAAAAATAGAATAATTTAGTTACCTAAATTAACCAAACTAAAAATATTCAAAAAACTATAATATTGACCTACGTGAACTCAGTTCATGTATCACTTACGTGATTTCAAATTTAGGGACCCTACGTGAACTCAGTTCACCTATGTATAATTTGAATTTTTTTTCCTTTTTTACGTGAACTTAGTTCACGTATGTTCAATTCACTTGTCAGCTACGTGAATTGAGTTCACGTACGCCTACGTATTCTCAGTTCACGTATGTTACATCAACATACAACCTCCATTACCTTGCGCAATCTTAATTCACGTAGGTGTACGTGAATTAGATTCACGTAAATTGAAATTTTTTGGATTCTTATCAACTACGTGAATTAAGTTCACGTGAGGGTACGTGAATTGAGTTCACGTACGAAACTCAGATCTGAAAAAAAAAATCAGTTTCAAAATACATATCTACTTGATTTGAATCACTATAACGATGAGGATGATGAAAATGATGAAGATGTTCAAAGTGATTCCAGCTTATTGAACATCAAATGTATCAAAATGATTGAAGATGGTTGAAGAATATTGAAGAATAATCAAGAAGGTTGAAGTTGGTTGAAGTTGAAGATGAAGGTAATGAAGATGAAGGTGGAGTGGTTAATTGAATTAATAGGAAGGGCAATTTGGGTATTTTGTGGTTAAAAAAAAATTGAGGGGTGTGGGAAGTAAAATGAGGGGTGTTGGAAGCAAAATTGATGATCATATGGTACAAGATCCCCTGATCAAGAACGTCACGTATTCCAAAATATTATTATTATTATTATTATTATTATTATTATTATTATTATTATTATTATAGATTATTGCAAATTGAAAGTTAATAAAGCAAAGATAAGATCATGCATACTTGCGTCCATCTGTAGTACCATTAATAAATCTTCTCCCAACATGATGACTATGTTTTGATTGCCACTAAATGTTTGCCTCTTCTTTACGCTTTACACTCGCATTAAAGTTATACACTTACACACCGTCTATAAAAAGATATATAGGTAAACAAAATGTGAGAAATATAGATGTCAAACAAGGTTTCGGGAGCAACGATGGATACAAAGATAAATGTAATAGTATATATATATATATATATGATTAATAAAAAAATTATATTATATTGTAATGCATTTTACGTTAATGTCAAGATTTCCGTCTCAATCTATTTTAGAGGTGAAAGTATAGATGAATACATATTCGTCTGCAATGTATGTATTGGTGACAAACTTATTACAAACATCATTCCAGCGTCGCTAACTAACTTAATCATTTGTTGCGCATTCACCATTACAAACTCAATTTCATCCCTACATACATAAATGTGTTAATGTATTAACTTTCTTATGTGTTAATACTTTTGTTGCATTGACAAAAAGATGAGAATAATTTTATATAATTGCAAAAAGTATTATTTTCTATGCACATATAAATTTTGATTTAATTTAGTTTTAATTATCTTATTTTTATTAATTCGTAAAATTAATTTTTCTATTTAATAATTTTATTTTATTTCATATTTTTTAATTTAATAAAATAATAATTTAATATATTTAAATAATGTGACATATCTATAACTTAAACATTCTAAAAATATCATCGATAAATTTATGAATGACTTTAACAAATTGTTCTTGGGTGGACCTTCGTAGTTCCTTATAATTCTCCTCAAATGATACAAACTATGATTTTTTATGTTGATTTAATATCTCAATTTTTCAATTTTTGTCTATTTTTAACTTTTAATAATATAAAATATACTATAAAATCTAATTTTAAACAGTATATTTAAAAATGAGAAAGAAAACAAGCATATCAGCATTCACCTACGCAATAGTCTCCTTCTTTGCGTAGAGTCACATCAAACAAATGGAGTAGAAAAAATTGACATTAGAATTTTTTTTTTTTTTTTTTTTT
>JBBPBR010000006.1:50407616-50422208 GCA_037974775.1 Cicer pinnatifidum
TTTTTTAAATTTGATTTTGTTGTCCATTATATATAATCGAAAAGTGAAAGTGCAGAAAATGAGTTAGTGAGGTAGATGTAGTTAATAATATAATGGGCTATCTTATCTTGTATATGGTAGTGCATGCCAACTGCCAAATTAAGAGCACTCCCCTCCCACATGCCCATACTGACAGCATATGATACCAAATGGTACAAAATTCGCATACTTGTTATTTTAAACAAATATTCAAAGGTTTATATATGACCAGACGAAATTGGAAAGTTTGGAAATTTTAAAATAATGCAGCATCATATCATATCATATGCATACACTCCCTCCACCTTTGAATTTTGAGAGAATTAATATATTGCCAAAATAAAAAAATAAAAAAAATACTACTTACTATATGAAAGTGCAATGCACATGTTACATGTTATGTGAAGATGGGAGAAAGACAAAATGAAAGAGGATATTAATTAATTAATGAAAGCACTAAAAGTGAGCTAAATAGTATGATCTCTGTTTCCCCCTAAAAATTAGAACTTAAAATTGATTTACATTAAAAATGTATAAAGTACTAGAAGACACTCAGTGATCACTAGGAATGGAAGAAGACATATTCCTCATCTCCATGACTTTCTTATGTGAATTGGAATGTAAATAGCTAACAAAAGTTGGACTCTTAGCTGGTCTATACTCTGGTAACAACCTACCAGATTTGTACCTTACACCACATGCATTGCATAATGTCTTTGGACCTAATGGTCCTGCTCTCCATTGTGGGGTCCTTTGTGACAAACAATGTGTGCACCTTCTTGTTGGAATTGAACTATTTTCATTTTCATTTTCATTTTCATTTTCATTTTCATTCTTCAAAACATCTTCCTCTATTTTTTCTTCCTTTTCCACTACATTTTTCTCACCCTTTGGAACTATTAGTTCACTGTCAGCTAACCAATAAGCTTGTTTCAGAAGTGGAGGGTCACAACCAATTAGTTCATTTTTTGGGTTTAAGGTGTTTGACCATATGCTTAAAGGGTTTTTGTTTGTTCTTGGAGCTGAAAGTCTCTTCCTTTTGCTCCTTGCTTTCCCTGGAATTGTGAAATTTTGTAAAGGTGACTCATTTTGGTTTTGTCTCTTCATTGTATTTGATGGTTTTGTTGAGATAGTTGTTGTTGTTGTGGTGGTGTTTTGAACACTAGAGGGTAATAACACACAACTTTGAGGGCTTGAAAAACAGTCTTCCACAAACACTGAAAGCCATTCCATTCCAACATCCACTTCCTATATAAATGTTTAGTCAAAACAATGCAAATTTTTTAGTTACAACATTAAGAAAGACTACTAATAATGATCATTTTACAACCGTCTCAAACTCTAAATTTAAGTTACAAGACTAAACTAAGGATTACAATATACAAAGTTATAAACACTTCAATAAAACCAAGTACATAACATTAAAGTTATAAACTTGGTAAAAAATATAGGACATGTTTGATTTTGCGGGCAAAGTCACATTGAACCATGATAACTTAATAAAAACTTTTGCAGAATTAGGGTGATTTTGCCTCTACCACCATAAAACCAAACATAGTCATAGTTAGCCCAAAAAGAAAAGGAATTACTTTGTCAAACCAATAAAGAAAAATCTAAAGTTAGAACTTAGAACAAGCAAAGAAGCATGAAGGACTAGTGAATTTAGCTAGAACAGTAGTAAAAGAAGTTAAAAAAAACTAACCATGTTCTGTGTAGAAAAGAGGTCATCAAGGCTAGTTGAGAAGGTAGAAAGAACCTTATCTTGTTTGCAGTCATCAGAAACTGATACATTTTGGCACACGTCCATTTTCATAAGGTTCAAAAACTTTAGAAGAGTGTATAAATTTGAACACAACAAGAGAGGGGAAAATGGTAGAGAGAAAGATAAAAAGAAAGCCCAAATTGGTTACAACTCAACCCCTTGTTTCAGTTCTTCACCCTTTATTATGGTCCTTGGTTTTTTGTCGGCAGATTAATACAGGTTAAAAAGAAAAAGAAAAAAGAAAAAGAAAAAGAAAAATTAATTCAAATTTTTATTTATTTATCAAATAGTGATAAAAGCAAACATCACTGTCCCATGCAGACATAGACCAATCACTTTCTCTCATGTTACATTAATTAACCTTTTGCTTACCCCAAAACGTCATTTATTTTTTTTATACCATACTTATAAATTTATATATTTTTCCTCTTAAGTTATTTCCTTGCTTTTTTATTCCTTTGGCATTTATTAACAAATTAAAGTATTCTTTTTTCACTGGTAATTTATTTATTTTTTTGGAAATTTTTCTTTGTTTTGAGGGTAAAAATGAGATATTGTTTGTTAGAGTAGTTTTGCAGAGAGGTCCCCGCTTTCACTTTTTGCTTTGAAAATTTATCAAAAAAGATGCATTGGGAGAGTCCAAGAAGGCAGAGCACAGAGTACTGATTCTGCCACTTTTTGCAGTTACAGATTCATTAAAAATGTTTACCATTCAGATTCTTCCAAAATCTTTTTACTTTTGGCAAGTATGTGTGAGTGATTTCAATTGTGGTCCTAAATTAAGGGTGCATTGCAATTTTAGTCTAATGCACTTTCATTTATTTGTACATAAACTTGTTTTTTTTTAGCATAATAATTTCAAAGTTGAATCCAGTTCCCTAAATGTATGAGTTCATCTATGAACGAGTTAACAGTTGTGTGTTCATTTTATGGTCTGTAAATTTTTATTTTGTTTTTGTTTTAATTGCTGAAACCAATAACGTTCTTTGGTGAAAACTAATCAATTTTTGTTTTACTGAAACTAAGAATATTCTTATATGAATACTGAGCATTCTTCGCTTAATTGAAACCAATAACATTCTTAAGTGAAATTTCATCAATTTACGTTTTAATGAAACAAAGAACGTTCTTGAGAGAGTGACTGTAAAAGTGAAATAAATTTACTTTGATCATCATTGAAATAAATTTAACAACAACTTGACTGTAAAAGTGATTTGTGACAAAGAAAAAATGTTGAAACTATATTTCAATTTGACCAAATTAACAACAATATGAATTATTTTTATCGTTGTTATATTGAATTATTTTATGTCTATTTTTTTAATTCAATTTGAAGTAGATTAAACTTCAAATGGTAGGAAATACAATGTAAAAGTGAAATATACCATAGTTGATGACTATGTTATCTATTAGATAATATTTTATTTTTGTATATTTAGTATTTATATTATTTTATTATTATTTTTTAGATGAGATGATATAATTGTCATTCTAAACTCAGAAATAATTACAACGTCTCAAATTCAAATCTAAAATATGTTCAACCTAATAATATCGACAATATATGAGTTAAACTATAATTTACGAAAAAAATAATTACAATGTCTAAATGACATTTTTATATATAATAATTCTAAGATTGTTAATGTAACCAACTACAACTAATTTTAATTGACTAGTTACAATCTTACACAATATCAAATTAATTCTAACAAATCTATAAGTATCTCAAGATTGTCTGCCTACAAAAATGTATATAAATTGTCTCAATTTCTCTTAAATGATATAAATTGACTTCTCAATAACTCGTATTGCTTGTGTTGAAAAAAACTCTGTTGTTACCAAAAGAAATGCATACCAATTACCACATACAGCTGCGATTTTGAAGTGTTAGGTAAAATTACACTTAAAAACTGTCTTCGGAAGTAGATAATTTTTTTTTGAAGGTTTCTATTTTCCATTTTCAAATTATTGTACCACTAGCTCATATCATATGCATATATGTTAACCCCACCTTCAATATGGCTTATGATTAATTGCTTGACGACCAAAAATGAAAATCCACCAGCAATATATATGTCCATGATGAATCTTATGATGGGTCCGGAAGTTGGATGAGTATTTAATGAAAATGAGTGATATAGAAAGATGCATCTTGAAATAAGGTTGAAAGACTAAACAACAAACAACATGACATGTATGAACAAATTTACTTACCGTTAAATTTTTTTCTTTCAAAATTGTACTTTTTTATTTTTTATTTTTTTGCCTTAATTAAGTCTTTTAAGTGACACCATATTTATAATGTTGATTTTTATGTCAACTAATTAATAAAAAGTAACATTTCTACAAACAGATAATAATAATATAATTATACCGAATAATAATTTCAGGAATGGATAAAAACAAAAAGAAAAATATATATTATAGCTGGAGATCAAAATTAAAATTGTTTTATACTACTATACATTTCAACCCATTCATAGGCCTCACGACTTGCACATGGCTAATGGATCTGATCCAAAATATTTCCATCTCATGTGTTTAGATTCAATTTTTGAACAAGTAACCACTTGAAAATTTTCCACTCAAGTTACCGCCAAGTACTTTGAAAATGAAGCATGAACCAACACATGATGCATGTCTTCGAACTACATTTATAGGTATGCTGTAAGGTGACCACTTATGCTTTGACTAACAGAACCTCTGAGTTCATGTCTATAATAGTGTATGTGAGAATCTTGTTGTGAATAATATATTAGTATTTCTGATAATATTGAAATCATAATGTGACTTTTCTTACTCTCATAAGTCCACATATTTGATTCAAATAAACTTTACTCTCTTTATATCTCACAGTATTTTGAATATTTATTAACTTAATTTTATTAATTATTGATGCATTTCTATTATCATCGATACAAGTAGAGAATAAGTTTTATAGTGTGGTCCATAATATTAATTAAAATGTATAATTGAATTAAAAATTAAAAGTGACACTTTATTTGAAATAATTTTTTTCTTCCAATGTGACAGTTATGATGAAAAATAAGGATAGAGATAACTAATGTTGGCTAACATGAACATACAAATTAGCTACATTAGATTCAGGTCATATTAGATATTTTTTTAAAAAAATAAAGATGTGAGAGTTTTTAAAGGCTACAAATATCATACTATAGACTAAAAAAAAAACTTTTAAGCCTAACATGTCAACCTAATTAAATAATATAAATTATAATTGTATTATAAAAAAATATAATTGAAATAAGATGTCTTATAAAGTTGAATTCTTTAAATATATGTATATTTTTAGTCTTTTATAGATATGTAAATTAGTTATTTAAACATGTTAATATAAAATTAGTTTGGAAATAGATTGTATTAAACTTTTATAAGAGGAAGATGTAGACTCAAAAATATATTTATGATAGATAACAAATCAACCTTAAAATAATCTATGGGTCAAACTCAAATTTTGCAAAAGCTAATTTTGACCTAACAAAATAAAAAGAGGGATTACTTTTTTTTAAGTGACAAAAAGGCGCAAAGTTAAAATTAAGAAGGGAACACTATTTCCTAGTTTGATTGGGAATGGGACAAGCAAGATAGGGTCTCATAAGTCATGGCTCTACAATTTAAGGACACCGCAAGCAATAATTTCAGCACATGAAGCGTGGCGTAGGACAAGGGGATACAATGAAGGCATTTGAATAAACAATAATGTGGTAGTAGTAAAGGCAAATGTTCCCCACCCCACCAATATGAATATGTAAGAAATTGGTTGGATTCTTTCCATGATCCATCATCACTCTACTCAAATGCCCCCTTCTCACATGCATCTTTCAATTCAACCTCTCTCTCCTTCATTTTCTTATCAATCCACATCACTTTTAAGCACTAAATTTGGAATTTTGGTTAAATTAAGTTTAATCGGTACATTTGGATCATTTAATTAAGATTGATTTAAATTTTAAATTCAATTTTTTATTATTTTTAATTTTAAATTCAAATTTAATAATTAAATCATATAATTTTAATAAAACGATTGTAATATATTTAATTATAATGCAGTCAGACAGAACCGACTATAGTCAATTTTCATCTCTAAGTTTGATTTAAATGACATTGAATTTCCTTTGGATTTCAAACACCACGTTACTTAGTATGCACAAAACTATATGGAGGGTAAATTTGTCCCCTTAACATTTTTCCCACGTAGGATACAGTAGGTATAATGTAATTAATAATGACTAAATAAGTATGAGTAAAATAATTGTATGTTACATGATGAATACATGAAGAAGTAATAAAATCCTGCCCAAACTGCATACATGTAATATTGTAAATATCATAAGCACAGGTCACATGTTATTATTATATTAATTGATTGTCGTACTGATACATTTATTATAGTCACAAAAAATAAAGAAATTAAATTGCTTTTTGCAAATGGATATATATGGAGTTGCCCTCTCTAGTGACAATATGAATAGGTATAGTTAGATTTTTGCTAAATAGACTTTACTTGTTTTGAGAATTCATAACTTGGCTTATTTAAAATTTGTTCTAATTTTGTTTTATAAGTGTAGCTTCACCTGAAAGTCATTAAAAAGTCTTTTTCACGTTAAGATCCGTTGAAAATTTCATTAGGCCTACAAGTATAAAAATTAATATACTTCTGTTTAAATAAGTGTATCAGTAATTAAATAATGTACATTATTAGTGAGATATATATAGAGGACTAGGACACCTTAAGCAAAGTTGGATCTTAGACTCACACGGAGAAAATCAGACTAGGAGGGGAGAATAGATCTGCCTTTGTATGTCACATTGGTTTCCAACGAAAATTAGTCACACTTAAACAATGAGTCAATGATGGATACTTTGCACCTATTACGTGGTTATAAAAAATAGTCCAATTTATTAAGTCCAACTAGATTATGGCCCGCACGCTACGCGGATATTAATTAATTAATTTTATAAATTTTATAAGTGATATTTTATGTATTATAAATTTAATTATTTTATAATATTATTTTATTAATTTGTAATAATTAAATATAATTAAGAAATTAAAATGAGAGAAAATCATGTTTATCACAATTATCATCTAATTTAATTTTTAAAATATTTTATAAAATTCGTATGATAATTTATTATATAGGATAATTATTTGACTCATTGTACTTTGATTGTTAATTTATTTTTCAACATATAATGGTACTTGTATTTATTTGATGAAATAAAATGTAAAATACAAACCCAAAAATAAGACATAAAAAGTTAAAAATATGATTGACTATTTAATATTTTTTATTTTAAAAAAATATTAATGTTGAATTATATTGTATCGTAGTTTAAATTTATTTATTTTATTAGTATGATATTTTAATTGTGAGCATGAGAAGTTGTTGTAAAAATAAAATTATTGAATACATTTTATGAAGAGTTTGAAATTTATTTTATTAAAGATGTACATATACTTTAAATCAATTTTAGGTATTTAAAAGTTTTAACTAATTATTTGTGCAATTGAATTATTGTTATATTGATATGTACCAAAAATAAATTCTATAAAAAATAATTTAATTTTATGCAATACTTAATTTTTTATTTTTTTTTAAATTCAAATCATCATTATAATAAGAAAAATTAAAATAAAAAATAGCATTCAATTATAAATATAGAATTTAATTGATCAAAATTTAGTATTAACATATTTTTTCAGAACACATATATAGTAAATTTTTGTTCATTATATTTTTTAATATATATATATATATTGTAATTTTAAATAAATTTATGTATTTTAATAATTATAAGTAACTTTTTTTTAATAATTTTTCATATATTTGTATTTTATGATTATTTTTAATAATTGTATTTTCTATCAAATACAAAATATATTTTTATTTTATAAAATGTTACTAAAAAAATAGGTTGACATAAATTGAAAGAAATTATAAATGAATTGACATTAATGAATAATTGAATTTTTAACGTATAAAATCATTACTCACCATAAGTGGAATAATATAATTGTATAAAGAGCATTTATGTCGATATTTATGAGTGATTAGTCGGTTTTCTTTTTATTGAATTTAATGATTAATAATATAAATTATTACCATTGGTAAATGACTAATAATATTATAAAATAATTTATAAATTTATTATAAAATAAATAAGTTGTTCTGATATCGGGAGTGTATTTTAAATATATATAATAGGTAATAGATTTTAATAATTGGAAGTAACTTTTTTAATAATTTTTCATATATTCGCATTTGATTATTATTTTTAATAAATTTATGAATTTTCTGTCAAATAGAATATATATTTTTATTTTATAAAATGTTAATAAAAAAAATGGATGGATATTTGACATTAATGAGTAATTGAATTTTTAACGTATAAAATAATATAATTGTTATTAGATAAAGAATATTTACGTCGATATTTATGAGTGATTAGGTGGGTTTTTTCAATTAAATTTAATGACTAATAATATAAATTGTAAAATAATTTATAAATTATAAATTTATTATAAATAATTATAAAATAATTTTATAATTTTATAAATATAATTATCTTATAATATTACTTTATTGATTTGTAATAATTGAATATGATTAGAAAAATTAAAATGAGAGAAAATTATGTTTATCACAATAATTTATAAATTTATTATAAAATAACTTATAAAATAATTTGATAGTAATATAAATTATAAATTATTATCAAATAGAATATATATTTTATTATGAATAATATTATAAAAATAATTTATATATTTATTATAAAATAATATTATCAAATAAATTTTAGAGGTATTAAAGAAATTATGAAAGAAAGATGAGAAGTTGTTGAATGAGAAGGTCATACTTTTAAGAAGTACACATCAGCTTTTTGGCTGAGGTGGATGAAATATGATGAAGTGGCTAAATATGATGAGGTGGCATCGGGAGTCTGTTTTAAATATATATAATAGATAGATAGGTATTTTATAAACTTATTTCTAACCTATTTAAATATATATAAAATTAAGAGTCTTTTAGTGGTATAATTTTGATTATTTTTTTTTTTTAATTTTTTAACTAAAAAAATGATGATGTGAGATGATTTAAATATTGTGACATATGATACAATGATCTAAAATGATTAACACATAAAATTAGAATAAAACGCCGTAAAAATTTATATATTTTAACTTTAATTTGTTTTCATATTTTTAATTTAATTAATAATATATGAATAATTAATGCATCTAGATAATTCTATATCATAGAACTGAATGTCGCGTCATTAAAAAGATATCAAATCGTCATTTTTTTAGTTAAAAAATATGAAGAAGAACCAAAACTGTCGAAGTTTAAAATAGAATAACCAATTTCATAAATTGGTAATTACATAGAGATCAAAAGTACAAATAAAATAACATTCTTTTATCATTTCATTATCATGAACCTTTTTATTCTGATACCACTATTACCAAACGAAAGGTTCTGACCATAGGGTAAGCAAACATGATAGATGAGATGGTTAAATTCTGCGGATTGATTAGTTCACCAAGACTATTACATATCAATGAGAAAGTCTGGGCCATCATAACATACATTAGACAGGAATTTACTGTACATTAAATTTTACACAATCCCTGATATTGAATAGCATTGTTTACACTTTACAATAAACATTTTACCATCAATTGGAGTTACTTAAAATAACCTACTTGTGAGGGTTTTTTCTTTGCTCTTTTGGTAGAACAAAGAGAATTTGTGTCCCCGGAATCACACACGTGATGAGTGCATAGCCACCACCACCACCAGAGATTAACTTAGATATTGACGCCATTCGTCAGGCGTCCCCTTTCTTGCTGTCAGCACTCTTAGAGCTGCTGCAGTTAGAGGTATGGCAAGAATGTCATAGTCCTTTGGGGCCTGAATAAAAGGATGTAAGATTCTTCAGAATTGGGAAAATGGAAACATTAAAACACATGAATATGCTAAAATATGTAGTAGTATGCTTCAAATTCAAATGTAATTGAAGGTTGGAATTTTGACATTGGTAACCTTATCTCAATAGCTACTCTCTCCAGTCTCGAATATAAACAACACAAAAGTTGTGTTTGACAGTTTAAAATATAAGCAAATGTTAACTACTTTTGCCATATTTAATGATATTATTCCTTAATTACCCTTCAATTAAGTTATATCTTATTTTCCAATAAACCTTTTCTTCTCGTAGTACAAGTTCCCACAAAGGGGTAATTTGGAAAATACACTTATCTTTTTTATTACTTTGAGAAAGTTAAATGGGACTAACTATTTTTCTTAAGGGGTGTGAAATGGTTTTTTCCGCTTATATATATGAGACCTAAGAGAGTATCATGTTGCTTTTATATGCTAAGCCATCATAAAAAGAAAGAAGCATTTTCATTGTTGTTTGTTAAGATGACAGTACCTTTGGGACCTTATTTAAATTCATTTTTGCCTCCTCTAAGGACTTTCTACCTTTCTTTGAGTTGCATTTGACACAAGCAGTCACCTGTCATCAGAAAATACCAACACAGATTAGTTATTAAACTTACTGTTTTGTGTGCTATTTTAGTTGCTCAGCTCATAACTAGTATACATGCATACATACATTTATCATGATGATCTTGCATACCAAATAGTTAGTATTTTCTATATGAAAATATTGTCTTACTAGATTTTCCCATGTCCATTCTCCACCTAGTGAAGCTGGCACAACATGATCGATGGTCAAATTCTCATGCGAAGAGCAATACCTGTTATTTCGGATGGTAATCTTGTGTCAATGCAAAGACTTGAATCTCTACTAACCCAATGAAAGATTAAAAAAAAACAGGGTTGTGTTGAGTGGATGATCTAAACTGGTTTAGATATATTTGAAATCAAAGGTCAATGTAGAGCACTTACTGACAAGTGAAATTGTCTCTAAATAGTATATTTTTCCGACTAAGACTGTTCTTAACAACTCTTCTTCTTTTAATAACCTGAAGTAAATGTCGAACCTGCACCAAAATAAATATATTGAGCTTATCTGTAATAGAGCAGACAAATAACAAGAAAAATTTCAGCAGTCATTTTTTGTTTGATGTTATTGTTATGGTATTAGAGCTCTCTAGAGCTATGCAACACCATTCTCATAATGCCAAGAAGCAATTATCATAGTTCAAGTTTGTTTTCTAATATGAATATTCCAACGCCAGCTCCAGTTGATCCCTCTCCTCTCACAATCAGCTTATCATATCTCTGTCTCATCCACTCATAAAGCTAATTCTCTTTACTCATCCTCAAGTGGTATGAAAGGCATTCATCTCTCTTCCTTCAATGTGGATATTTTCACGCAAATTCACATATTTCATGTTAATTGACCATGTTGATTCATTTATTGAGCTCTTCAATTTATGGAGACGATATTGTTCTCACTCGCAATTCGTTGCATGAGTTTGGCAGAAAAAAATGGGTCTGAAATATTTCTATGGTCTTTAGGCTGCTCGCTCGTCCAAAGGGAATTTCTTTTACGTCATAAGCAATATTTTCTTGACTGACTTTGTGGCGTCCTTTTTGCAAACTAGCAAGTATACCACTAGAACCAGTGTCCATCAACATCCAGCTGATAGTCCGCCTTATCATGATATACATGGTTATAGCATAGGGAAAATGATTGACTCTGAAGGCTGGGCATAGGGTCCTAGTTCTGAACTCGTCGGCTAATGGCGGATTGGTTGAGGTACTCCAGCAGCAAGAGTGAGTCACAGCATGTTTACTGGGGACGGACTGGGAATGAGCCATTTGGGATCCCCGAACATCAAACAGTCAACTCAAAACGGGTACAGACAAGGGGAATCTGAATATCTAATTTAAACTGTTATGAAATGCATTTTCTTTGCCTTTGCAAATGAATAGGAGATTGATTGCCAGATTCCTTTATCTTACCACAACTCGTCCACACATTTGCTTTGCCACACACAGCAGTTGATCCAATTCATGCTAGAACAAATATGTTGCATTTCAAAGCTGCACATAGGGTCTTGTGGTGTATTTGAAAGGTTTTCCTGGCAAAGGCATTTTATTTCCTTGGACTTCATCCTTTCATCTTATGGGGTATAGTAATGTAGATTGGAAAATGTTCAGATACTCGAACATCTGTGACAGTGAGTCTCTAGTGTTTCTTCTTGGTGATTCCCTCATTTGCCAAAAAATCCAAGAAGCAGACAATAGTTGCGAATTGCAAGACTTAGATATTTGCTATATGACGTTCATTTCATTTCATTCGTTCCTAGCAAGTAAGCAATTCATTATTTTGATAACCACAGTGCTCTTACGTTGTGGCTAATCGGATATTCAATGAACTTATGAAGCATGTGGATATAGATTGTCACATCGTTTGCAAGAGGTTTCACTCTGGCCTCATGAAGCTACTCACTCTTCCTTTCCATCAACCAAACAGTAGACTTGTTTACCAAACCCTGCTACCTCAGATTTTCCACCATCTACTCACTAAGCCGAGCATGGTTCAGTGGTTGACATCAATCAACACTCAGCTTGCAGGGGGAATTACAGATAGTTCCACACATACACGGTATTTCGAGAGTTAGAAGTTAGTTCAGTTAGTTCACTATCCTCAAACCCGTCTGCTCAGTTAGGGCGTGTGCATATCCTCGTGTATATATGTGCTTGTAAGAACTATTGTTTTGAAGAATGAGATGACGAATCATTATCTTTTCACTTGTATTTTATTCTTCTTCGTTAACTATGAATTTTCTTTTAACAAAATATAGCAATATAAATGTTGATATAAAAACAAAACCAGTGGTTTTAGAATGGTGAAGAAGTGCCAGAAAGATTAATAAAACCAAAAGAATTACTATGAACATACCCTTAAGACAGCTGGTATATAGAAAGATCCACTGGGGGAGTTCACAGTCTTATCATAATACTCTAGTACATCAGCCTGTATAAAAACAAAATCTGAAATCATAACTAGATAAACATATTTTTTGTTTAAAAAGAAGAAAATAGAGAAAGTTAAATGTTCTTGTTGTGAAACAGTTTTTGTATGCGCACACGCACTGAGCATAGAGGCCTGGGAAATGAAACAGGTTTAGATTAAATAATTCAACTACAAATCAATCAAAGCAAAGCTAAGCCAGATACAAGGTCAGCTTAATATAGAAATGACAGATGCATTAAGATGAAGAAAACAACATTCACTAATAAAGCGTCACTTAGTTAATATCACTAAGGTTTTGTTAAACACTTAAATTTTACATATATTCATGTCAATCTCAACCATAAATCACATTAAACAGCATAATTAAGTGGGGCATTGCAAATGAATGAGTTGAGCTAAAAAATCTGACCTTCTCCATAAACTCTAAACAAATTGCACGTTTCCAGCATACAACATTGACTGGCCTGGAGCAGGATGACAGCAGTCAGAACCATAAGCAGAAGTCTTGATATTGGTGACTATACAAGAAAAAATAATATGTTACAATTTCATATTATCCACACACACAACACTGAGGATATAAAACCAAGCATTGTTTTCATGTTAGTAAAATTATACGAGCACGGCAATTGAATTTTCAAAGCCCTCAGAACACATGAACTATTAAAACACAAAATCCCAAATGAACATTCCCAAAAAAGTAAAAACAATACATGTTCACAACAACAAAAGATTGAAACCTTAAATAACTTCCATGTATAGAAAAAATAGATAAAAAACAAAATATTGAAAGAAAGAAATGACCTGTAAGATATATCCAACACAAGTCCTCTGAAACAAGACAATCCATCTCCCTTAAACACATCGTCATCTTCATCATCATCATCATCATCAATAGAATCGTATCCACATACGTATTCATATTCATCACGAACACCCTCACTGGAGCGTGGCGCAGCATTACAACAGTTTGTTTTGCTTCTGAGATATGAAAAAGATGCATAGTGAATTCTAGCAAAAGAAGAAGAAGAAGAGGAACCTTTGTAACTTGGTCTTCTTTTGTGGGTCTGAATTGATCTACACTTGAAATGAAAAGGGTCTTTGACATTTTCCCCATTGAAGAGAAGCTTCAAGCGACCTTGAGTAGTAAACTGTGCCATAACCCTTTGCTTATTGTATCCTTGAAAGTGGGAATTTAATCTTAAAGATTGTAACTTTCTTCTGAAACTTTGGTTTCAACTCAGATATTCTGTAATGGTTGATCATTCAACGGAAAGCCATTGTAGGTAGAAGAAGAATAACTTGTAAAGCAAAGACATTGATTTTTTAAGGAAAAAACAAAAACATAATATTAGGAAGAAATTCATTTGTGTCACGGAAAAAACCTTTACCACATATTCTCTCCCATGGTTCTAAATATCCTTTTGGCTTACCCTGAATTTATAAATATGCCATAAGAATATTTATGGAATAATAAATACTTTCTTTTCTTTTCATTTTAAAAAAAATTAATACTTAATTAATTTATCTTAAACAAGCCATTAATTATATAGCAACTTAGCATCTAAAAAATATGGGTGTAATTATCTGATTTGGTTGGATTTTTGGAGTTAAAATAACTCAAATCAATAAAAAATAGTGATTTTGTTAGATTTGGTTTTTGTAATTTATTTTTATTATGAATAGTGTTATTAGTAGATGTTCATTAATAAATAAATTTTATTTATTTATTTATTTATTTGTCTTACAAATGTTATATGCATATTTTATTTTGATTAGTTTCACAATATAATCAAACAAAAATAGATCGATATTTTAAAAATTAG
>JBBPBR010000006.1:50422643-50441823 GCA_037974775.1 Cicer pinnatifidum
ATTTTTTATTAAATCAACATTATTCAAATTATTATATAATTCATAAAAAAAATAATGACTAATAAATTTTTAAATATTAATTAAATGTTAATCTCCATACTAAAATTTGTCATTTAAGAGGTCATTATTATTTTAAAAAGTCATTTACTCTCTTAAAAATATCTCATTCCAATCACTATATATATATCCACCTATTCTCAAATAATTTATTAATTACTATCAATTGAGTCTCTAAAGTTACCGAGTTTGATCTACACATGTAACTTATACTTACTATTACGAGAATTGATATGAGTAATGTTTGGCAGGGTTAGAGATATTTTTCAAATATTGATAATCTCGTATTATCTATTTCTATTTGAGAGCCGATATATTATGTTAAAATTATTACATGCTCATACGACAGCGTTTTGACCAGCTTTCGTCTCCCCCGTATCTGAACTAGCTAACATTCTTCTAGGGCTCGCAATCCCAATCACAAACCCTAATTTTCCCTCCATTGCGATTTTCATTCCATCCAAATGGCAATTGCACGCACCGGAGTTTACGTCGACGACTATTTAGAGTGTAAGCACCTTTTCCTTTCTATTCTCTCCATTTTAACCCTAATTACCCCCTATTTTTCAACGAATTTCTTCAATTTTATGCCAAATTTACCATTCCATAGACGCCAACACATTGCCCGCTGAGCTTCAGAGGCTTTTCAACACCGTTCGAGAACTCGATGAACGATCCCAATGTAAATTCCTACTCAAAACTTTCCTTTTTTCCCCCTATTTATTGCTATGTTATTACTCATTTTGCATCATTTTTACATATTTATATATCAATTGTTTTTTTTTTATTCATTATTTTTTTGTTTGTTGTGGTATTTTTGAAGCTATGATAAACCAGACCAGGCAGCAAACAAAGTACTGTATGGGAGTCTCATCTCATGGCTCTAAGAAAGGTAATCATAATCATAATTATAATAACAGTTACGTGAATGAGGACGATGATGCTTCCATTGAGAAATTGCTTAAAGAAATTGAGGCAAATCAGGATAGTGCTTTGAGTCTATGCACTGAAAAGGTTTTGTTGGCGCGGCAAGCATATGATCTGGTTAGCTCTTTTTCTTTTTCTGTTGTGTCGTTAACTATAGCATTTATGATTTGGACATTAGAGTTTCATATGTAGCATTTATAATGTAGGCATGTGTGAATTTTTGAAATCAAATGATGAAGTTTATCAGAATTGTTGCAGCAAGGGGCTAAGGGATTTACATTTCCTTACCAAAAAAACCTATTAATGATATCTAATGGGTAGAGGAATGCCTTAATGTAATGTGATTATTAACTTGTTATCAAAATAAGCATTGAGCATATCATGTAGATTAAAATATGTATAACCATTACTATAAGTAAATTATGTCTATCATGCTTCTTTAAAATGTACATGTCATCAATAATACAACTTGTATTGTTAACCATATGCAGCGTGGGGGAGTTTTCTCTTTTCCTTTATATCTTTTTCAATAAAAGTGAGTTTCCGTGATTTACGTAATGAAAGGCATTGATGATAGAGTTGATCCATTTTGTTACTAGAAAAAATGTCTTTACGTTGTTTCAGAGTGGTAAACTTTGCTCAACGATCGCAGTTCTTATCTTGGAAGTCCTGAATTTTTTGCACTTTGATTATGCTTATGCATACAAGGAAAAATGTACAGTTTAAGTTTCAAACATGTATGTATTTGCTTCAGATAGATAGCCATGTAAAACGACTTGATGAAGATTTAAACAACTTCGCTGAAGATTTAAAGCAAGGTAAATAACCATTTAATTTGCGTTTGGATTTATTTTGTGTCATGTGTGCGCAAATTAAATTTTCATAATCAACCTATATAATTAGTATGATCTGCAATGCTTATTGCTATCTTTATTTTGGTCACCCACCCCTGAAAATTCCCTTTCTGCATTGTTATTGAAATTGAATTGTTGGTACATTATCAATTTATATCTTATTTTCTTTTTTCTTTCACATTTGATTTATCAGAGGGGAAAATACCACAAGATGAACCGGCCATTCTTCCCCCACTTCCTATTGTCCCTAAACCTGAAAAGCGCAGGCATGGATATGGCACACCTCAATCGAAGAGGCTTGATTACAGAGATATAGACTTTGAGCTAATGCCTCCACCAGGAGGCCATAAGAAGGAGTATGTGATCCCTATGGATGTTGATCAACCAATTGATCCAAATGAACCTACATATTGTGTTTGTCATCAGGTTGTGATATGTTTCATAACATATATATATTGTTTAGTTCCAAGTCTCCCTGTGGGCAATTATGCCATATATATTGTCTTTTGTTTTTTCTTAAACTGAACCAGTTTAATATTATTTGATACTTCAGGTATCTTTTGGAGACATGATTGCTTGTGACAACGAAAATGTGAGTTCACTGTATTTTGCTCTCTCTTGTGCTGGTTCTGTTTCACGTCTTTCTCTTTGTCTGAAGAAATTGGTTTGGCGAAATGCAGATAGTATTTGAACTTCTAAATTATCTTTTTATGAAGGCTAAGGCAAAACAAAATTCTGCATAGATTATTTACAACGCTTAAGATATATATTGTTTGTTGGATCACATAAAAATTAAACATAAACTCTGACTATCCTACCATGAGGCATGTAACTTATTGTTTTGGGGTTGCTTTTGTTAGAAATTTTCTATTTGATCTTCAGCATTTAGATTTAGGGGTACATTTTAGGAGTTGTTTCTTCTGTACCCCCAAAAAATAAGAAATTTAAAATTGGTAAGTGTTTTTCCACCATACTCACCTCAGTTGTGTTCCTACTTATTCAGTATCTCTTTCTTACAAAATTACTGATGAATGTTTGATATTTTTCATCGTATAATTTAGTAATTGACCTTTGTATTCACTCCTAGTTTATTTTGACTCTTGAGTTTCTTATGTTATTCTTGATAGTGCCGAGGAGGTGAATGGTTCCACTATTCATGTGTTGGCCTAACACAAGAGACAAGGTTCAAGGGAAAGTGGTATTGTCCAACTTGCAGATTACTACCACAATGTCAATGATAAATATTTGCTCCACCAAACTAAGTTCATGACTACTCATTGTTGTTTGAATAGAATTTGTACTCTTTAGTGAATGCATACTTTTGGGGTTGTGTTATGATTAATTAATGGGGTGAAATTTTGATGCAAATCCCCTTATAACCCTTTCCCCCCTCCCCTACCTACCTCGACCAGAAAATACATGTGGGATTTGAATTATTTGTCTTACAATGTAACTTTTCAACTAACAAGAGTTCCACTTGAAACCAAAGTTTATTTCCAAAGGAAAACTCATCAAGGGAGCATCTTAATGATCAAGAATGGAAAAATACAGGCTACAATTTCTTTCAAATTGTGAGCTGACGAAGTGGTTTGCATTATAGAGTCGTAATTGCTTGCGAAGGTGAACAGAAGTTAAATTGAATAGCATTTTTTGCTTTTCCTCTGCTCAACCATGTTAGTGCCAACTGTGTAAAATTTGTCACTTTCAAGCTTCAGTTTCATGTAAAAATTAGATAATTAAGTTTTGTGATAATAAATATATCTCTTCAGGCTTATTGAACATTTATTATCTCACAGTAAAATAAAGAGAACTACAGCCTTTCGACATTGCAACTTCCCTACCAAGAACACCTTAAAAGGATTTTCACTATAAAGAATGAGAAAAAAGGATATACACTAATTGTGTAAAAAAGAAAGTTTTACACTGACATCCAATCACAATCATATATTCTGTTATATCACTGACATAGTAAAAATCATATATTCTGTTATATCACTGACATAGTAAAAGAAACAATTTTAATTGATTGTACTCTTTTACAATGGCAAAATATATCTATTGCAAATAAATTGATACAAATATTACCAAACACTTGCAGGTTATCGGAGTACTCTTTCGCACAAACCTCTCCACGAGTTACTATTATTTTATTACAAGAGAGTCACACTAATAAACAAATATTCTTTCAGTGAAGTCTATTTCAATTAAACCCTATTAATTCCTTCTCGTGCACTCATTAGTCTCTACAAATACATATAACCTCTTTAAGTATTAAGAAGGAACACAATCAAAGAATAATCTCAGCACCCAAACAAATGAAGAATGATCTGATTGTATCTCACAATTTAGAAAAACACTTAAATCATGTGGTAGACACTTTCTTACCTTGTAAACATGGATGACACTCTTAGGTGTAGAGCTACTTTAGGTTGAGAACACTTGATTCTTACGTTTGAGGTACGCCATAAAGAAAACTATATATTATACATTATTCTTCCTTTTCTCACATATTATAGGTTAAATATGATTTTAGATCTTATAAAATTTTATTTTAAATTTTTATAAAATAAAAATATAACTTTTACCTTTAAAATTATTATTTTTGAATAATCTTTTGCAAGTGTGTTTAGAACATTATAAAAAATTTATTCACAAAAAATTAGAATATTTTAACTAGACATTAATTAAATATAAATTTTTTAAATATAAAAACTACATATAAGATTAATGAAAATAAGAATTTTAAGTTTATCTTTTGTAAAGGAATTTTTTATATTGTAATAAACATGCTTGTAAAAAATTCATTTGAAAATATATCTTAACTTAACTGCAGGTACGAAAATTGCATCATAGACCTGTCAAAACATATTACTCGGCCAATTTAAGATTAGTCTTAACAAATTGCGTGCGTTTTTTAGTCGGAACAAAAACCCCTATCTTAACACGAATTGGAAAATACTACCCGAGTTTGACCTTAGACGGGTTGTATGCTGGGAGGATAGTCCGCATTTTTTTTTAGCTATTTTTTGTAAATTTATTTGCAACTCTTTTAATTTAAAACTTTTCTTTCACATGCATTATTTTATAGGATACTATAAATAGATTAAGAATGAATTAATTTAAATAAGTTTAAATTATAAATTGATATTTAGTTTAATTTAGAATGAGTGGAATTTAGAATGAGTGTTAGTGTTGGATCATGGATGGACTAATGTGTGGGATCTCTTTTGGATCAACTTTTTTTTTATGTGATCCAATTTAAATATTTTTACTTTTTAAAATTGGTTTTGTAGGTTACATATAATCCATACGATTAAAAGGTCATAGGTCAGACAAGTCGGCCCATATAGACTGATATGTTTACAAAAATTAAAATTAAAATATTGAAATTTTATATAAACTAAAAATTTATTTAAAGTCTTATTTAATTATAATTTTTTAAAAGTAATAATAATTTAATTTTATAAAATATTAATTATTTAGAATTAAATTATCATTACATAACATTTATTATTATTACTCAAAAATATCTTATTTATTATTAAAACAATCTATATCTCTCATCTATGAGATTAATATCCCAATGCACATGCAAGCCTAGCTTATCGAACAATTAATATTTATATATACGGTAAATAAAACTGTACTATCTTTTAAACGTGGCAGTATCTCTACCGCATACTTTTTTTACAACGCATTTCACATAGTTGTGTTGGGTATGATGCATATGTTTTTACTCAAAGGGATATCGTTGAGGAAGATCAGAATCCCATTGAGATGAGATTCGTCTTAACTGCAACTACAAAGCACACAGCAATCTTCAATAGGGTGAATGTATTTATTTATATTACCAACAATATATATAATATTCATGTGCCAGTCCAGTCTTCTTTAACGGAGCCCAAATCAAATCATCATTGTTGCTTAAAGTAGCAGGTAATCTAAATTTTACTACTCCCATTTGGTTTTACTTATTTTCATTTTTGTGCTTTTTATTCTGTTTCAAAAATTAATAGTCTTCTGTTGAATCAAAAAAATGATCTGATTTATTTTATTTTAAAGAAAAATAAAAATAAAAATAAAGTTTGGAAATCTGTCAGACAACCGTGTGACCATCCCAGGCCCAAAAGTGAACCAAGAAACGATCCTCTACAGCCAACTGCGGTGTTCACCGAAGTTCACAACACAGTACCGTTAATCACGCTCTGATCACACGGTCAGAATCATCCACCAGATTTAGGTTCCTGTCTCCTTAGAATATAAGGACACAGTAGTACGATCCTATAGAACAGATCCTGTTCAAGTAAGGTCGTGACTATTGATCCTCCGTATCATTATATAAACCTTTGTTTGCTCCTTGCGTTAGCGATGTGGGACTAAATCTGACGCTTCTACTAGTGTCTTGAATGGCGTTTCTGAGTTTTGTTGTCACGTCTTGTTACTGTTTATGCTCGTCAATTTGGCAAAACGTTTGATAAATTTATCTGAAATATATCCCTTTCTGATGTTCTTTGAATATTTTAGAACTGACTCCAAAGTCAGTGGTAAAGTGATGCAATCAGTGCTAGCTTCATAGCTTATACAGTATATATTAACTTGTTGGAAAACAAAAGTATAAAATATAAATTTCACTATTTTTAATTGCATAATCTTAAGTAATCCGTTAACCATACGAATGCGCACAAATTTATTTAAATCTATGCCAAACCATTCTTTTCTCTGTTTTGGCTGGTTCAACTATTATACCCTAAATCAATATTGTTCTTCGTGCTCTGACAATAGATTTTATCTCATGTCAGAGTGCTTTCCAAGGGAACCAATGAAATGAAAAATCTGCAAACATTATGTAACCTATTTTATTGATAGTAATAGTATTGTACTATAGTATAGTACATAATCAACTAAACAAATATACATAGGAAGAACAAATATTTGTTAATGTGATTTATGAGAGATTATCATGCTCAATAACTTGTGCTCCTCTCCATTCTTCACCAGGATTCACAATGACAGGCACCAATATTGAAGCAGGACCAGTGCATACAAAATAATCTTTTCCATATTTCTCTGACTTGGAACCAGGGCTTGACACATAAATATCCTCAAATCCCATTCTTATCACCCTGTAGAAAATCTCACGTCCCTGAAAGAAAAAAAAAAACTATTCAGGTATGCAGTGTCTGGATAAAATATTTTTTATACTATTAACCAATTAGAAATAATCTTTTGTGTGACTTTTCGAGTAATTAGAAAAAAAAGTCAATATTTTTAATGAAACAACAACTTATGATTAGTTGACTGTGTAAAAATTCATGTATCAAAAACCATGTAAAAGCCTTCACTAAATATGGTTCATAAAAAAGATTTAACATAATGTGTGACTTTTTCAGGTAATTATTAAAGTCAATATTTTCAACAATGTGACAACTTATGATTGCTTGATTGTGTAAAAAATATTCTATCAGAGTTAAACTCATGACTCTAACCTGATCAATGATTTCATATTTTGAAGGCGGTGTATTATAAAACGCCTTTGATCTTTCTTTAGGAGGTGCAGCATAAACTCTACTCATCTTATTCTCAAGAAGGGTAATAGGGACACCTTGTTGAGTCCATGATCCTGGCTTCACTTGAGGTTCAGCACCAAATGAAATGAATCTATTTGGCTCAGATTTTATTGCTTCTGATGGAGTCAAGATTTGAAAAGGGGAAGCAAGAGGAGGGAGTGAGGAGTATGAACAGGTTTGAAGACCTTTGATTGCAGCTCCACCTCTTCTGTTAAATCTAAAATGACTTAGTATAGCATTGTTTAGAGTAACAGGTTTTGGAGACTTGTTCTTAACTATAACTGCTGTGGCCATGCTCACTGGATAAAGACTCACAATGTAAGTGATGTCAAAAAATCTGTTAGTGCTGACCAATTCAACCTGCAGAAAACATAATAGAAGCATAAACATTAAGCAACAACAACCAAGTTGAATCACTATTACACTGTCAAGTTGAGTCACTGTGCTAGCAAAAAGTAAAAGAAAAAAAGATTAATTCATTGGTTGTGTTTAATGTACATTATGTACTCCCTTAGATCTATAGTATAAATCACCCTAGAAGAAAAAAAAAATTGTAGTATTTTATTTCATTTCACAATTTGGATGAATTGTTCGGTACAATCCGAATTCAATTCCTAACATTAACAATCTTTAGAAAGATTTTACATATCTTTAGGTCAATGTACACATTCAGACGCATCGGTGACCGTTGCGTCAAGATCGTAAAATCTAGATTTCAAATTTAGTATTTTAGTATTTTTTAAATTAAAATCTATATTAAAATCCAGACAGTCCAATCTCAGTCCAACCCACCAAATGCGTGGAAATGTTGACCGCCGCAAATCCAAATCCCTTCCCTTAGGAAACCGAGGGTAAGAATGATAAATATGTCATTTTACAATATCAATGAAATATAAATATTTTTTCCTATTATACCTCTAACTAGTTATTACTCTCTTTTTTCAATTCATACAACCTCTCTTTCTCATATCATTAATAAAAGATAATTTTATAATGTAAGTCATATTTTATTTTATAAAATCAAACAACAAAGCTAAGTATATTTCTTAATCAATTTGTCATTTACTAAAGTGACTTATACTGTAGGATGAAGGGAGTATAATGTAACTGATAATTCAGCAGTTTCAAGCAAATGGGTATCTAATAATCTATAAAATAATACCTGTAGAGCATCAATGGCATCATAGTCAACATCATTTACAGTCCACTCCAAACTAGAAGGAAACAACTCTTTTGCACCAGGTTGTAATACTTCATTCAAAACCAAACCAATTCCACCTTTGGCTTTGTAAAGACCTGTTTCACTTGCATGAATTGTGTACAAAAGTTCCTCAAATCCATCATCTTTCCAAAAAACTTTTGGTTTGTAAGATGTAACATGAGCATCAGGTAATCTTAAGCTCAATGAGCTTCCATTTCTAACTGTTAGCTCAACAATAGGGATACTATTAGACTCCAAGAACTTGATACCTTTTCTGCCAAATTTGTCATTGAGTGCTTCAGGAGTTGAAAGAGTTGGTGTACTAGTTGTAGCTGAAGAGGATTTTATTATGTTTAATTTGGGAAGAGATAAGGAAAGAAAAGAAGCCATAGAGAATAGTAAGCAATATGGTCCTTTTAAGAGGTTCAACAGAAACAAATAATGAGCATGCTAATGCTATAATGCTACAACACAACAGTGCTTGAATTTTGGTTCCTCAAAGAAGGCATTTGATATTTGCTTTGAACTCATGGATTTGTGTTGAATGGATGAATCTAATAGTTTCATAAAAGGACAAGGAGTGTGTAACTCAGCACTGCCACAGAACTCCCTTGTTATCCATTTTGCCTTTTTTTTCTTCCTTGGAGGGTTCTTTCAGGTAATTAAACTAAATTTATTTTGTTGAATTGTTAATTAAATATTCAATAACAACAAAATTTGAAGATTATATTTATCAATTTAAAAGGCTTTGATATTTTCCAACTCAAACAAAAGAATGTTACAATTATCACATTCATTTATTTTATTTTTTATGATTTATAACCTCGTTCATGATTTTTTACACTATAATAATAAATGAATTATTTTTTATGAATATTGAATCTTCGCTCTAACAACTTACAAGACATATATTATATTCACTTTCATGAAATAAAATACTATTTCAATTTCAACAAACACTAAAAATATATATTTTCTACATCACATTATTAATTTCTACTTGATAATTATCCAATTAAATAAAATTATTTTTCTTAAATCTTTAAGAAATATTGAAATTCGTTCAACTAAAGGTTAAATGTAATAAAAAAAAAAATTAGTTTTTACTTATTTTGTGCCATTAAAAAATATCAGTCAAATTACCTTTCTTTAAAATATCATTTTATGATATTCGTCCATTGCATCACGTACGGTTAATTTTTGCACAAGTTTTCTATAAGTTATAAAAATTAGGGGTGAGCAAAGTTTTATTCTCAACTAGAAGTATATATAAATCAAACTGAATTGATTTTTAATTCGACTAAACCGCACTAAATTGAACATCATCTTGAATCGAAACGAATTGGATTTTTAAATCAGTTAATTGATTTAACGGTCCAAACCAAATTAAACTAGTTTTAATTTTAGACTTTATTAAATTGAACTTAAATTATTACAATATGCATTGAAGTGAACTGCTTCTGAATTAAATAAATACATTATTCTAATAATGATTAGAAATATATGAAAATCATAATGTCAATAATGTCAGTGGAAGGCAACGCATTTCACAAAAAATAATATTGCCAAATTAGTTTGTTTCTGTGTGTTGTCATATGTAGAGAGTTGCCCAATTTGAACATTCGCTGTGGCTTAGTTGTGAAGCATAGAGTCCTCAAGGATTATTTTGGAGTTGCCCAATTCTATTATCTGCTCTTTGTGAACAAGAAAAAGGAACTCGTGGCAATGTAAAACACAAATCATAAACCCTTTTACTCATTTGAATTATATTTCTCTTAACTACTTCATCAAGAATAAAACAAAGCTAAAAAATTTATTAGCTAAGAAAATCTTACTACTTTATAAGGGAACTTTACCAAAAAAAAGCATTAGAATCTACAACACTGCACTATAACAAGAAAAGATGATAAGATAAATGGGTATGTTTCATTATCAGAACTCATGCAACTATCACAATTGTGACCAAACCAACAAAGTTTAATGACTTGTTGAAGTATGTAAAGAAAAAAGAAACAAAACCCAGAAGCAAAATAGCTTCAAATGAACAACACAACATGAAAGTGTCACTAAAAAATGCAGTAAAACAATCAAAAGAAACATTGAATGTGATGGAACGCAAGTCAACATCAGCTTCTTCTTCACATCGACAATGCTAATAGCCAAAGGAATGTTAGTACAGAAAACTCAAACTAAAAGAATGGAAGAAAGAGGTGGATGCATACCTGAGACTCTCCTGGAAGTTATAAATATATTTTTTTTATTATTTTAATTAATTATAATTCTATAACTAATTGTGATTTATTTCTTTTTATTTTTTAATTTTTCAGTGGACGCACGAGAAGAGACGGTAAAATCATACGAATTACACGTAATACTGATATTTCTACATCATCCGCGACGAATCCTCCAGAGAAGATTCAACCGACAGCTTCAAGGAGAAGAAGACAGATGATAATTGAAGACGATGATGATGGAGATCACGATCATGGATTTATCCCAGATGTGACTATCTATCAACAGGAGGAGTCTCCTATAGTGCATCAGGAGGACGAAGTACATGAGCAGGTGGATGTACATTAGCCGGAGGAGGCTGCACCTACTCATGAGGGAGAGGATATAGAGGAGGGGCATGATGAAGCTCAGGGACCTGGTGAACTCACACGATATCATGAAGGTCCTTATGATTTATTTGTCCTTACATGATATCGTCATCATGTTTCAGCTAGATTGTGGTTTAGTGAGTTATGTTAAATTAATTATTATTTATAGTGAATTAAAAATATTTAAATTAATTATTATTTTTAGTCTATATTTTAATTTAATATCATATTTTCTTTGTATACATGAGCGACCATTGTTGAAAATTGTTGTGTATGAAAAGAAAATGCAACAATTTACTCCAATGGTACTCCCGCAACCGATAGAGAACTGGGTGAATTTATCAGAATTGAACCCATTACAACAGAGTAGTTTGAAGATGATCGACAACAATCTGATTTCTGCGTTTGTGGAAAGATGACATTCCAAGACATCATCATTTCACATGCCATTTGGTGAAATGACGATTACTTTGGATGATGTTGTCAATCTTCAGCGATTGCCTATTAGGGGTTCAATCTTCAGCGATTGCCTATTAGGGGTGAGTTCTACAGTCCACCTAATGTAGATAGAGTAATGGCATGTAATCTTGTCATTACTTTACTATTAGTGGTCGCGGAAGAGATCTAGGAGGAGATCAAAAAGATTATTAGTGCACACTATAGACTGGATTGGTTGAAAGATGTCTTCAGAAGGCAGTCTGCAGTAGAAAGGTTTGAATTGATTGTGTTGATAGGGTGTATTTGTTGAATTTAGTAGGGAGTACTATTTTCGTTGATAAGAGTCATGAGTACAAACGTATCATTGATGCATTGACACTTGCGACTGGTATATGCAGACCATGGGAGAATCATAGGGGTGTCATTCCCTTTGATGACATCATGTTTTATATTGGTTACCTACGATTATACAGCACTATAGTGAAATATATAATATCAATTGCAACCACTAATGTATGATATATCTGGCAGAATTACTTGAGGAAATTTATTTTGTGTAACAAATAAATCTCTTAGCCTCTCTAATGCTTAGAAAAAAATTTATTTCAGCTCACATCCAAATAAGCAAATTCAACTACAAATGTCTTCTTTGTTAATGTCATACCAATAACTTCAAGTAATAGAATTATATATTTATTGGAGTCGTCACACTTTCTATTCCAACATGCATATTTTGCATATTCAATTAACTTGAATAAATGTTGCATCTTTGTTCTATTATCTTTCACTTGCAATCGAATCATACTCCTCTATTTATATATTTGTGAGATCTTAGTAACATTGTTCTTATCTCGATCTTGTAATGAGAGTAATATGTGTCTCCGTGCAACATTATATTCTGTTAAGTCACGAACATGTTTTCTTTCTTCTTCATCTAAGCGTCCAACAAATGCATGTCCCTCTAAAGTATCAGATAATTCATGGTTGTAAACTCCACAAATTACTTTAATTGTTCATCCTGAACCATCTTTTAATGGTTTTGATCTAAACTTGAAAGGACAATCACACTTTTTTGTTGAACTTCGAGTTGAATTAGCGGCGCACTTGTATTTTCCTTCTCGTCTCTATATCTGATCTTCTCATAATAACAGTAACTTTATTTTTTATATCAATTTCTTTTACTTAATTCACAATAGCGTCCCTTGTATCAAACATCTAAAATAAAATAAATTATAATTAATTATAATAATATATTTTTACAATTTTAATATTAATTGTAATTATTTATATATGATATGTGTCAAAAATATTTATAGTATCGACACATGTTTTAGCTATTAATAGTAGCGGTTTTTCTATATTTATTAATATTTTAAAAAATTAATAAAATTCAAATAAAAAAAATTTAAAAAAATAAAAAACAAATTTGTACCGGAAAACTTGTAAATGAAGTTTTCCGGAACCAACTTATGTACCAAAGAATTTGTGAATGAAGTTTTCCGGTACACAATTTTTCCTTTTTGTGTCAGAAAATTTGAAATTTTTTTTTTCAAAAACAGTGAAAGTTACCGAAAAAACTTAAACTTACCGTAAATCTTTTTTACGACTCCAAAAATGATAGAATGATGAAGAAAAAAAAGAATAACTCTGAATTTCGACCTACTATTTCGGAGCTTAAAACAAGGTAGCTATAAAAAAGTTTTCAAATTTTACTTTTTTCAAAAAGAAAATAAAAAGAAATATTTAATTCTTTTTTTCTAAAAAAAATTAAAAAAAAATTCTCAAAAAAATTATTTTTTTTCTCAAAATAAAAAAATTGAATTTTTTTATAAGAAAATGAATCTATAAGTCCACTAAATCTTCAAAATTTGAGAGATTTTTTTAGTATAGAAGGCTTACTTTTTGGGAGCTTTTTGATAATTAAATTTTTTAGTCCCCAACATGTGAATTAGAGTCAATGAATCTGGTTTTAGTACAAAATATTTTAGGCGCCAGTCATTTGTAACTTTTGTTAAATTTGATTTCAGTTTGGAATTAAAATTAAGTTAATAAGTTATGGTTGGTTTAGAATTCGATTCAGTTATCAATCTAGTTTTAAAATACAGTTTAGTTTTAATTTTAGGAACCAATTCTGTTTTTTTCCCAGCCCTAGTAAAAACTATCTAAAACATATAGGACTAAAACAGCCACGATTTATATTATTAAATTATAAGAGACAAGAAAAAGTTAACATGAGTTAATTCTCTCCATACCATGGTCAAATAAGCAGAAATTAAAACTCAAAAACACCACAACTTGTTCCAGGACTAAAGAAATGGAAAGAAAATAAAAATAACCAGAAAATAAATAACAAAACAAAAAACAAAACAAATATCAGCAAATGACTAATCACTAGTTTAACTACTCTTTAGAAGAATCTTCAAATGCTGGGGTGGATCCATTCCTTTCTAACAGAAGTTCTGAATTCACCTTTCCCTGTGCTGCATCTGCAGTAGCTGATTCATTCACCAATGTTGCATCAAGAGACTTGGGTAATGTAACTGAGCCAAATGTTATTTCAGTAGCCTTGTTGACCTGTTTTGAGCAAAGGAATTAAAGTTGAATTTTTTGCTGAACAATTGGATTACCTTAGTTTTAATATTTAATAATTGTAACTTTTGTTTAGAAAATACACTTTTTTTATTTAGAAAAACATTATATTTTCATTTCTTATTGTAACTTTTGCTCACAAATCAGTCACCTTGTTTTTAACTTAGTTTGTTTTCAAATATTTGTACACAACACAGTGAAAACAACTTTTCTAATTTAACTGTTTCCAGTACAAATCTACGAAAATAGAAAAGAGAGCAAAAACAAAGCTGACAGATTTGTGATTAAAGTTGAAAACAGAACATGAACAAAGTAAATGTTCTCCACACCAGACAAGCATATTAGACAGTGAAAATTAATTAAAGGCGGCACTGAAACAGAAATAAGTCAAATGTGGAATCTTGCCCTAATCAATGTTAGGCAACTGTTACCTGTTTCGGTAACAACTGCTGTTCCTTAGATTTTCTCTCCTGAGTGGCCTTTTCACGGGTCTCATAAAACCCAAAATCATCTAATATGGTTGTTTTGCTTGAATGTTCCTTGAAAATTTTGATAATTTGAATACCCTTCTCAAACTTAACCTGCAGAATGACATGTATATAAGCATTTAGATGAAAAAAAGTTGTTCATACTAGAGTATAATGAAACCAGCAACCATGCAAATACCTCTTGAGTATCCCTGCTATTAGTTACAGGTTTGTTTTCATTGTTTTCCAGGGTTATGTGCCTTAACACACCATTTGGGATATCCTTTATGACATGCCACTTCACATTGAAGCAACCAGTCCACCTGTCCTGCTGCCAATACTCAACAGTTTTACCAAAATCAACAGGACCGGTCATCTCTGCTAAACCGACAAATTGTCCGCTAGTGTTGACCTGTATGGATAAAATGAATTAGCAAAAACAAGCAATTTAATAAAACCGAAAGAATCTAGGAGTTCATTAAGTGAATGTGGCATTTGATACTCACCGAGAATAACAGAAATATGGGACAGCCACCAGGTTTCTCCTTGGCTTCCTGATATGCCGCATCCAGCTTTTTGTTTCCGTTAGGAGTGCTTGCCCAAACACTATATTTTATGCTTTTATGAACATCATCCTCGCTATAGGATTTGATGACGAAAAATTTTGCATCAGAATAACTCTCGGACAAATCTTCTCCATTGTATTGTTCTTTATTCGGGACCACAGGAACTTCTTTGTCGTCAGTCTTTGCTGGAAGGTTCTGTCCTTTGAGTAACAATGTAACAGGTCCAAGACTTTTGACGCTTTTAATATCAGAACTCTTGGCAGCTCTCGGTCCCTTATTTAGCTCACTGAAACCATCGATATTTTTCCTGGAATCGTTAACATAACCATTACCTGCAGCTCTAAACTTGTTATCAACAGATCCTGTTCTAGATGTGTATGCAGAAGACCCATAACGAGAATTAGCCCTAAATGTGTTTCCATATTGACTGAACATTGGGTTGCTAGGATACATCCCGTTCATGAAACCAGGAACTAGTTCCATCCCAGATGGATGTCTGGATCCATTAAAGTTCTGCAACAAAGAAATGATATTTGAGTTGAACTTTGAATTGATTTTACATAAAGAAGCAACAACTTTTAAATAGGGCAGCCAGAGAGAAGTACCTACTAAAGGACATAAAACATATGCAGGGGATAATAATGAGGTTGTAAAATAAATATGCAAAATGATTACAGCATGCATCACAACAGCTATCCTGACACCAATAATATAAAAGGAAAATTGTTCACTAAACATAACCATTTGATTGAATGTTATTAATTAAGAGCCAAGACTGCATACAAGCTTTAGGGTTGTAAATGTTGATTGATGATGTTAAGGAACAAACAAACAAAAACTCAATTGTATTCAGTTTTGTCAATCACAGATTGCAGAAATTAGCTGTTTGTTCATAATCTGCTATGCAACACTGTTATAGCACTGTTACCGCCATTATTTAACAAGATCTTGTATAAAATAGTGTATCACATAACAATAGTGATGTGTTTAAATGCTGTAACGCTAAAGCGCTATAGCTGCCATTTAACAACACTTGTTACATCAAGTTCACTAAGTTTGCATGTACAGTACAATTTCACCTAGGAAAACAATGAACAATCTACCATACCATGAATTGTGGAAGTGGCTGAGTGTGTCTTTGATTCCTTTGAGATGAAAAATCTTTGACAGGCGCCACTTGTGAAGATAATCCAACCTTTCCTCCATGTTTGGACTGTCTATCAGAAACTAATGACACATCTGTAGGGACTGTTGACTGTGTACCGTGAGTACTCAATCTTGGACCTTGATATCCTGACAATGGAGCACAAGCTGGCAAGCTAGATGCTTGATAAGAATCCCTTGAATTCAAAGATGAGTGCTGGGAACTAGTCATAAATGACTTCAACCCATTTTGGTTTGTACAATCACCGTTGGCCATGCTAACAGAGTTCCCTTTATTCATAACATTTGAAGGGACACGGTCCGCATTAACTCCAGTTGACATTTCCACCTGCGGAACACTGGTTTTGTTCGGAGCAAATGATGCATCAGCAGAAGTTGGAGTTTTGTAATAAGAACTAGGATACTGATACTGTTGCAGCCCGTAGAGCTGGCCATCGTGTTGAACTAATGGAGAGGAGGAATTCGGCGAAGCATATGTTCCATATGGTGTATATGGATAACTTTGATGATACATATATGAGCAGTTATCCCCATACATACCCTTTTGATAGATCCAACAAGAAAACATTTATAATGTGATTAGAGGCTACTCATTTTTAAAAACACAAATTCAAGATACAAAAATGATAAGATACAATCATAACCTAGTAGAACAGAAACATAAAAAACAACAAGAAAGATATGAAACTTCAAGAGCAGTGAATCAAACTATAACTATAAAGAGATAAAACTTCAAGTCCATAAACCAGCAAACAAGGTACTTACTTGAGCCATCCCTCCATCAAGGTTCACATAACTGGAATACGCATTCCAATCTCCTTGCCCATCATAACCTGAAAAAAATCCCATCACCAAGTCATTTTCTAGAAAGGGTAATACAAGTCTCAAATATTTAATTAATAATATCTGTACTTCTTTTGGCTTTTTGGGTCATTGGCATGTATTTATATATCTAAATGCATACAAACATAACCAGCTTACCTTACCTCCATAAAAGTAAGGGTATCCATTTGGAACAAAGCATGGATTTGGATTGAATGGCTTGGCCGTCCCCTTAGTTCCACTAGAAAAAACAGGTCCATTCTGCATACAAATATATGACAAGGATCAATTAACTGGGGGCAACAAAAAAATAGTCTTATATTTGAATATGTATTGACATGAGCATTTGAAAAATTCATTTAAAGTATCTTGATTATGCAACAATAATTAGGTAAATATAAGTTTGAAAGTAAGTGATTTACATTTTAAAATATCCATTTTGATTCCTCCTGAAAGGAAGTCGTGTGGTGAAGTTATGAATATCAACCTAATGCAAAAATTGCATTTTTAAGGTTCACTCGACACTAAACAATTTTGTTTTGAAGCAACTAAACACCATTTTTTTCACAAAATCATGTTTGATTGAGGTGAAATGAGACCTTCTGAAACACACTTCAATACCTGACTCTCCAAATAAAAAACATATGCATCAACAATAAGGTGAGAATTACCTTCTTCACGGGCTCAGCATCTCCAACAACGGTCTTGGGCTGCGAATCCAGGGACAAATTCTGCAGTAAACTTGCAGTGTCTATAGCAGTGAAGTAAAGGACAACAATTCACCTTTTATAAGAAAACTATTCCATAATCACTGAAAAAGACACCACTTATAAACAACAAAACAAACTAACAAAATTTGAACTAAAAGAAAATCATAAACCAAAAATATATTTCACTAAGAGAATCTATCTTAGACAACACAGCAATTAATTAACCATATTTATATATTTACATTATATTGCAAAAAGTAACTTCAAATAAATACTGCAAAAAAAAAAGTTTTAGGCTTTTGGGAATTTAACTAATAACAATTAGGTTACAGTTATAAACTACAAATATTAAAAGCGAAAGCATTTAGTTTGATTTCAGGATGAAAGCAAAGAAATTAAGAAACCCTAAACATGCAAATAACAGCAGCTCAACGAAGGCGAAAAAAACCCAAATATTTAAACTAGACATACAAGCATAGCATATAGAATTGAATAGAAAATATTGAAACTTTAGGTAAGGGCAACACGGAAAAATTTAAAAAAAAAAATGAAAAAAATAATAGAAGATAAAAATGAGAGGAATAGAGCGGAGTTTGGAAGCAAAGGATACTGTCAGAGGAAGGAACAGCAGCAGCCATGATCGAATTGAGAGAGTGAAGAATGAATGAGTCGCCGCCAAGAGCGTGAAGTTTGGGGTTTTAGTGAGAGAAGAATTGAGAGAGAGATTTAAGGAGTGTGTGTTATTTATATACCCAACCAAACAAGGGAAATGAAATGAACCGCTTCAATTTCTTCAGGTAAAAATATGTGAGGTAGATTTTTTAGTAAATAGCTCTATTTTACCGCGTAATTAATAATATTCCGTACAAAATAAGTGATTTATTTGAAGAAAAAAAATAACTTCAAATAATTCATTGTTTCAATTTTTAATCAAATATTTTTTATTATGTATTTATAGTGTTAATAATATATTAATATATAATTTAATAAAATTAACATTGCATAGTTCAGTTTAGTAATTATTTTTTTTCAATTTTTTTTTTAGGTTTATACTTTTTTTATATGCTTCTTCAAGTAATGTTTAAAATTACAGTATTTTATACAGTTTTTTTTTCATTATCTTTATTAAAATAATTTAAATATTAATTAAAAATATATATTTTTATATTTTTTAGTTAATTCATTCGTTAATTTTATATATTTCAAAACACTTTAAAT
>JBBPBR010000006.1:50444900-50455010 GCA_037974775.1 Cicer pinnatifidum
AAAATATTACAGTAATATTTTGATGCTGCCTAAATTATTTCTTTTATTTAGATAAAATAAAATTATTTCTTTTATACATGATAAAATTTAATTTTCACAATCTATTTGATTTGATTAATATTTAAATGCACGATAAGATTCATCATTATTTCTTTTATTTAGTCAAAAACATATATTGCAATTAAGATTTTGAATTATTATTTTAGTTGTTGAATTTTTTCGGTCACAAATAAATATATAAGTTTTAGTCCTAAAATATAAAATAAAACTAAATTATTCATGTTGGGTAGAGAAAAAAAAATTGTAATTCGAAAAATAAGGAGTAATAATGATATTAATAGTAATAGTTAATAATGCTATCTTTTTTTTTTTTACAGAAATATACTATTTTATTTATTTTCTATTGACTAAGTTAATTTTAGTTAACATTAACCTAATAAAAATAATAAAATATGTATATATATATGATGAAAATAATGGTATGGTTTTGGATATTAGAAAGGCAGATTTGCATGGTGCATAGTCTCACACACAAACACTCACACGTACACAACCAACAACAACACCAACAGCAATAAACTCACCATTACCGCATTCTCTCATTCGAGAAAAAATAAAAAAGAAACAAAGAAAATACATCAAAAACCAAAACAGGCTAACCCATATCTTCTTCTTCTTCATCCACCTAATAACCGTTCTTTTCTTCTTCTTACGAACCCTAATTTCTTCCATCACCATGCTTTCTTCCTCATAGTTTCTTTCACTCCAACCAACTCTTTATTTTTTTTCCACCATTACGGTTTTCTCCTATTTTCCTCACTGATTTTTCCACGATCCTCACTTTCATCGCTCTTTCCTTTCTCTCCTTCGTCAATCGCTTCCCGATCCTTCCTTTTTTGAAGCTCCACGTCTCGATCTGTGAGTTTTTTTGTTTTCTATATGCGCTTCTTTGTTTGGATTATCCGTTTTTTCTTTCTGATTTTTTTTACCGATCGGTTTGGATTGTTGTTACCGATTAGCTAGTTCGATGACGGTTATTCTGTTTTTTGTTTTGGTAAATTTTGATTGTTTTTGTCTGTGTGTTTTTTTGGATGATCGGAATTAAGATTGGTATTTTTCGGTGAGTGTTGAATTCAAAAATCTGTTTTGATTATTTGTTTTTGGCGGTGTTGTTTTGTTGTTGTGGTTTCAGTTCAAGCAATCGGTGGGATTTGCAGGTTGGAATTTGTGTACTTTGTTTTGGTGATGAAGGATTAGGATGAAAACTTGTTGTTACTTTCTGTTTTTGTTTCTGTTAAATGGCTTAAACTATTGACCGACCATGATGATATAGGAATTGTGTGATAAATTTGGAATGCAGGAAATGATGGATTTTTCTGTATGCTTTTAGTTTAAGTACATTCTTTTTGTTGTGGAGAGTATATTTTGCTGGAAGTAGAATCTTTTTCTTGGTATCTAATCCTATTTCAGTGTGCTGCTTTCTTTATGTTGTTATCTGATGTTGAACTGAGTCTTGCTCCATAGATATTTATCCCACAGTTTTTAGTTTTATGTGTAGATGTAGCTAAATATCTTTAGTTCATTCTGGAGGTTCTGTTATTGTTGCCTAAACAGGTTTGTCGGTGAATACCTTGATCTCATTTGTCTATTTGCTTTGATTATTTTGATTGCAGAGGTTTTTTTTTTGCTGTTTTTGGGGGCCACTAACGTGGGCTATGATTTGAATGGGGAGAGGATGCCAGAGTTGAGAAGTGGAGCTAGGAGGTCAAAGCGACTTGGAGATCTTCAGCCTGCTCCACTACCCGTTGATCAAGGAGAGAATTGGGCTCAGCCTGCGCAAAATAGAACTAGGAGGAGAGTTGGAGGTGGAAGAGGTAGAGGCGGTAATGCCACTGGTGTAGGTAAAGCGTCTTCACCAGCTGTACCCACAAGGCGAACTGCAGCTGGTAGAGGCCGCGGAGCAAGATTGATTGATTTGGATCCTGAACCTTGTGAGGTCCTTCCAGAACCTGTTGCATTAAGGGCTCCGGAACCTCTTTACAATCACGCAGAGGTAGTGGCCAATAATAATATTGCGATGGAGGGTGGAAGTGGTGATAAGGTTGCAGTAGCTGAAGAAGAAGCAACCACAACTCCCGTGCCTGAGAGGGTATCTTCTTTTTTGCATGTTGCTTATCTTGCATTGCCTTAGTGCATTTCAAAGATGTCAATGCAGTTTTGTTTTGATGTTGTGCCATAGATTGTGGCTGCAGACCCTTTTTTAATACCAGGTTTTCATAACAATGAGACATCAAAAACCTTGACGTCACTGCCCAGATTGCATCGTGGACCTTTTTTTTAATATACTTTTTTAGTAACAATAATCACGACTGCAGTCTTTTTTAGGTTTTATGCATGCTGGGGCTGGGGATAATATATATCATGTATCATTCATTACATTTCTTCCTTGCTTTGCTGTTTTCCATTAATGTGTTGAACTGATATTAATTGGTCTCCTGTGGAAATTTGAGATGGTAATGGAGACTCTAGTTTTGCATTTTATTAAAACAACGTTCTTTATGTTTTGGTTCACCAGTCCATTCGTCAATGAGTTATTATGGGCTGTGTTGTGATGTAGTTATCAACATCCTGTTAGTATAGGTTTGGTAGTATCTTATTTTATAGGGACATTCTCATTATGCAGGTACAAGTTGGTAACTCTCCTGTATATAAGACAGAAAGGAAGTTGGGTAAGGGTGGTTTTGGCCAAGTGTATGTTGGCAGAAGGGTTAGCGGTGGATCTGAACGAACAGGTCCTGATGCTATCGAGGTATAACTCAGACGTTCAATCTCTCTCTCTTTCTCTGTCTTTATATATGTGTATATATCAAATTCAATGAAATATTAGTAAATAACACCATGTGGGATGATACATTACCTTTTTTCTTATTTAACTCTGTTTAAAGGTTGCACTCAAGTTTGAACATAGAAACAGTAAAGGTTGTAATTATGGGCCTCCTTATGAGTGGCAAGTTTACAGGTAAACAATCTGTCCTTCGTGTCTGAAACGGCTTACTAAGAATACACTTTTTAAGCTTTCTCTAGTGCTTTAATTTTATATCCAATACTCACTTTTGTATTTTCTGGCATCCATAAGCACTCTGAATGGTTGTTATGGCATTCCCTGGGTTCATTACAAGGGCCGACAAGGAGATTTCTACATTTTGGTGAGATATGGTTTCAACTTCCCTATACCAGCATATGTTGACTGGCTCTTCGTTCTCTAAAGGAAAACAATTTATTTCAGGTGATGGACATACTTGGGCCCAGCCTTTGGGATGTATGGAATTCTCTTGGTCAATCGTAAGATTTGGACCCTTTCTTTCATTATATAGGTCACTTGGTATTACTGCAAATTCTTTAAGTTCATTCCATTTTGGCTTCACTGAATTTTTAGCATATTAACAGGATGTCACCAAGTATGGCTGCTTGCATCGCAGTGGAGGCAATATCAATTCTTGAGAAGCTCCATTTGAAAGGGTAAATCCTTTTGATAGTTTTTTTGCAGGGTCAATAATAATATTCCCATTTATTTTGACTAGGTTATGGGTGATTGCTTTCTATTTGTTAATTATAAATGAAACCTGTATCATGGAATCAGATTTGTGCATGGAGATGTAAAACCAGAAAACTTTTTGCTTGGTCAACCTGGAACAGCTGATGATAAGAAGTTATATCTTATTGATCTTGGTTTGGGTATGTGTCTTTTAAAACCAGTCAGTTTTGCATTTCCACTGAGTTTAATTTTCTTTAACCTTTGGTTTTAGTAATTTGGAGTTATACCATAGTAATATTATGATTGTGCATTAATGTCCATACCATGTGTTGTCTTCAGCTTCTAGATGGAAGGATGCATCATCTGGTCAACACGTTGAATATGATCAGAGACCTGATATTTTCAGGTTTGTAAACATTATGAGTTTAACATGACTATCTTTTGTGTTTAAATATTGATATTTTGATAATATGCCTTTTTGTGCAGGGGAACGATAAGGTATGCTAGTGTACATGCACATTTAGGTAGGACTGGCAGTCGAAGGGATGATCTTGAGTCACTGGCGTACACATTGATATTTCTCATAAAAGGGAGATTGCCATGGCAGGGTTATCAGGTGTGTTTTGTAGTATCTCATCATGTATAGATTATTGCTTTATAGGTTTAATCTTATATGATATGATTTCTCTCTTTCCCCCCCAATCTACAGGGCGACAATAAAAGTTTTCTTGTTTGTAAGAAAAAAATGTCCACTTCTCCGGAGTTGATGTGCTGCTTTTGTCCTGCTCCATTTAAGCAGTTCCTTGAAGCAGTTACTAACATGAAATTTGACGAGGAGCCAAATTATTCCAAGCTTATATCACTTTTTGACAGCTTAATCGAACCATGCACTCCATTAAGACCTATTAGAATTGATGGAGCTTTAAAGGTTGTTTTACCCGTTTGTTGTATTTATTTTTATTTTTAGTGTGTTAAAAGTGTTGTCTTTTCATGGATTGTGTTATTTCTCTGAATGCTAAACCTTTTCTATATATAGGTTGGTCAAAAGCGAGGACGGATGCTTATAAATCTGGAAGAAGATGAGCAGCCTAAGAAAAAAGTGCGATTAGGAAGTCCTGCTACTCAGTGGATATCAGTGTATAATGCACGCCGTCCCATGAAGCAGAGGTAATTAATACATCTTCAATATGACATTAATAATATTGTTCTATATTGTGTTTTGTAAATTGATATTTGCTTTCTCCACTGTAACTATTTCCAAGTTTGTTTCTCTTCCTAGTTTTTTTTTTTGTTGTTGTTGTATTGGTTTCTTCTCCATGATTTTGTTCTTGACACATTCATCTTTACTTCCATTTTCTGGCTCCAATGATTCGGACGTATCACTGCCATACTAAATTGATGCTCTGAGTTCTTCACCTGCTAGGCCGCATGATGCATCACATTTCCCTCGAAGAGTTGTTTATTCGTCCAATCATTCTCAAGAACAATCCCCTGCATCTGCATCAACCAATGCATCATATGATTAAGTATAGAAATGTTAGACTCCCATAAATGAGGCTGTAATACATGATCATTTGTCATCTCCTTTGAGAACACTGCTGCATTCTTTATTTCTTTCCAACAAATATCTGGCAGGTTGGATCAATTTGTTAGGAACCCAGGAAAGAGGAATGAAGAGTTGATAGAAACAGTCAAAGAAATGAACTATTTTATTGATTACAGACAATAGAATAAGAAAAGTAATTATTCTCCATGGATTTCCCTTTTACAACTTGGCCATTGCGTTTTTTCCCAAGTAACAAATCTGAATCCCCCTCCCCTATTAAAGCTAAACCATCCATATCCTTGTAACCTCTCTTACTAAGGATTTTAACTATTGATATGATTGTCTTGTAACTAACTATTGATATTTGGGAATCTCTTATCGTTTACTTAATTTCAAACTCGTTTAACTGGTTTAATTGATGTACCTGATCTTGAATTTATAGATTTTGATTAGGCATTGTACTTGTCTCATGACTGTACTCTCTATAAAAATAGTTTAACCAAAGCAGTAATGCTATGTAATTGCTGGTGAATGGTAAGAGACTTGTCTTACAAGCATTGTACAGACAATGACAATTGATTGCCCATTGTATGTGTTGTTTATTCATTTAAAAGTAGTCTCTTTATTTTGTTTGATTTAAGTAACACTTTGGTTGCAGATATCACTATAATGTAGCAGACAATAGACTCCGGCAGCATGTAGACAAGGGTATTGAGGATGGGTTGTATATAAGCTGTGTGGCCTCTTCAACGAATTTGTGGGCTCTAATCATGGACGCAGGAACAGGGTTTTCGTCCCAGGTTTACGAGTTATCACCAGCCTTCCTGCACAAGGTTGGCTTTTTTCCCGATCCTTATATTTCATTTCTATCAAGCAAATTTTTACGACTGGAATAACTGATGTCTGGCTGCTGCTATTTTGATGATCACTTAGGATTGGATTATGGAGCAATGGGAGAAAAATTATTATATCAGTTCAATAGCTGGTGCAGTTAATGGGAGTTCCTTGGTTGTCATGTCCAAAGGTTTGATCATTACACCCTTTTACAACATTTATAGCTTTATGACATATACTCCTTTTTTCTTTTCAAATTGTCTATGCCATTTCTATTTGCTATTTATTATTTAGGAATAGCCTTACTGAATTGTTATATCTTGCCTATTTATCATTGTCACCAACTCACCATTACCTTCACCTTTGCCACCCATGCCTGAATCGTAGATATTTTTTATGACAATTGTTATTTATCATTGTCACCAACCCACCATTACCTGAATCCTTTAACAACATTTATAACTTTATGACATATACTCCTTTTTTCTCTTCAAATTGTCTATGCCATTTCTATTTGCTATTTATTATTTAGGAATAGCCTTACTGAATTGTTATATCTTGCCTATTTATCATTGTCACCAACTCACCAATGACCTTCACCTTTGCCACCCATGCCTGAATCGTAGATATTTTTTATGACAATTGTTATTTATTATTTTTTGGGTTGTTGGTGTGTCTATATTATGCTCTTATTTTATTTTGTTATATTTTATTTTTACGGGTGCTATGCCATCTAAGTTATGTCTGCCTGTCTATACTAAGCACTTCAAAATTGTAGGAGTGTACTGCAAGTGTTGGTCTATTTAATACCAATTTTAACTTTACCTTGTATTAACGCGGATGTGACGAGGCTCACAGGTGCAAACTAGGACTCATTTGGCTCCTTCAAGAAGCCTGGCCTGAGTTTTTTCGTAATCCCAAAACCAGCTTTTGGAGCCTATTTCGGCCTCCTTGTATAATTTTTTATGAAATTACAAAATGGTTTAAAAGACAAATTGATTATATCCATGTTCAATCTGATTTAGAAGACAATTTTCAGCCTCCATAGCCCCACATAAACCTATGGGACAACACTTCCTTGGAAACAGCTTATTTAGTTATAGAAGCTATGAAAAAAACTCTAATTATTTTATCAGGGGAGTTACTTTTCTTTACCTCGATTAACTTCCAGGATGAGAGAAACATTGAATATTCTTAGAAATATATGACTTGCTGTTTGTTATCTAATGGTAGACTCCTTGACGTGCAGGGACTCCTTATACACAGCAGTCCTACAAAGTGAGCGAATCATTTCCTTTCAAATGGATAAACAAGAAATGGAAAGAAGGATTCCATGTTACCTCCATGACTACTGCTGGCAGTCGCTGGGGTGTTGTCATGTCCAGGAATGCTGGGTATTCCGATCAGGTATATAACCTTTTTAACTTTAATTTTTGGCCATTTATGAAACTTTTTAATCTCTTAACATAATTCCATTTCATTTGGTGGTACAAGGTTGTGGAGCTTGACTTTTTGTATCCAAGTGAAGGAATCCATCGTCGATGGGAGAATAACTACCGAATTACTTCTATGGCTGCTACTAGTGATCAGGCAGCCTTCATACTTAGCATACCTAAACGCAAATTACTTGATGAAACTCAAGAAACTCTGCGTACATCTGCTTTCCCCAGCACACATGTAAAGGTATATTCTTTACTGTGCCCCTATTATATGTCGATATTTATGCAGTTTTAGCATGCCTGATGGTATTAGGAACCCCTTTTTGGCACGCCTGGGATTAGTGGTGGGTACTACTGATAGCTTGTGGTTGAGAAATATCCATCGCAGTTTTGAAAGGAAAGGAATATATAAATAAATCCAATTGTTCCCCTTGACTTTCGTCTTGATGTGCCACTGTTATTCTTCCCCTTTTATTTTTTCAATCTCACAACTTATTTTTCCATTATTATTTGCTAGTTTTAATGAGAATTGTAGTTGAGGATCTGATTACTCATTGTTGAGAATGATGATTCTATATCAAATTTTGCAGTTTGAAATCCTGATAGTTTTCTAGTCAAGAGTCTGAATTTTCTGTTGTGTGCTACTGCTATTATCAATCTTTGGTTTTTCCTCACAAAGTATTGATATCCTGCTTGATGGTTTTCCAGGAAAAATGGTCCAAGAATCTCTACATTGCTTCGATTTGTTACGGGCGAACTGTTTGCTAGCTTCTGTAGCGAACATTTGCTATGCCCTTCTGGAAAGATGGGAAGGTTTATGTGATAAAATTTGGATTGGGTTATGGTTTGTTTTCAATCCGAAATCCTGTCAATGCCGAAAAAGCCTTCCCATATAAAAAATGCGTTATAATTGTATAAAAAAGAAAAGGTAAAGGAGAAAGAGAAGCTAGCTATGCTGTGTGAGGGAGGGCATATTCAATGGGAGCAATGATTTGTTGAATGAGAATAGTATAACATGTTAAATGTGCTGGCTATTTTGGCCATGTTTCATGGTTGTGCTTTTAAAAAATTATTACGTTTTTGTATGTAATGATATAATTTTTACCAACATCATCATAAACATAAAACAATGAATTCTAAGCTATAATGATTTATAGATTTGAAGACTATTGTCCACAGTCCTTGACTAGTGGATTTACTATGCACGACATCGTAAGTAACTGACTAACTGGGGTCCACTTATATAATGATTAAAACACAATTTCTTTGAATAGTCACTATGTTCTCGTGATAGGTGTCCCGATTGTTCAAGTTTCTTCGAAACTATTGAGTGGGTTTTTTGGTGATGTCTACAACGTTAATTTTTTTTTTTTTTTTTGTGAATAAGGGTTTTGGCTTAATTAGTTTGCATTAAATCTCTAGAAAAGATGAATAAATCTTCAATTTAGTGTTGAACCATTCTTTTTTTAATTTAGTTAAGATATATAAAAATAAGAGTTCAATAAATCTTCAATAAGACATATCAGTACAAAGTTAGTTTATATTTAATAGATACATCTATTTTCTCAAAAAAGAATTAGTTCCTAAAGTATGGAGCATTTGTTACTTTAGTTCTTGTTAATATATCATGGAGTAAGCATAATTTTATAAAGAAGACATTATTGTTATTTCATATTTTCTTATATTGTTACTTCAGAGATTATTTAAGATATTAGGCTTATCAAAAATATTTTTGAAAAGATGTTTCTTGTCAAAGTATTAGGGAGTAAACACATTTTTATAAAGAAGTCATAAATAAAGAAAATGTCATTTCATATTGAGGGTATATTCAAAAGATTGGTCAAGAAATCACACCACTTTCACAATCAATTTTAACTCAGACCAATTTGCAAACCAAATTACATACCCATAATTCTGCTTAGGCTAAATAGCTACGACCTTAGAATTGCTGCACTGCATTTGCAATAAGGAAACAACCAATATGGTCACGTAACTCGGAGAAGAAATGGATTATTTGCCATATCTTCATACAAGTTCTTTGTTAAGAAGTTCAAAAGATTTAACTAATTATTATTACTATGTGAAAATTAAAGATGAATACTATTTTGGTTCACTAAGTACTCTCTCTTATCTCAAATAATTTGTATCAAAATTTATCAATTTTTTTGACTATATTTTTGTTCATATTTAAGACTGGAGAGAGAGTCTTCGTATATTAATTGTGATTGTGTTGAAGGCTATTATAGTTCTCAAGTTTGGCTTGTGAACAATAGAGATATGGCAAGTTCAAGTTAATGGCAAAAACAATGATGAGAAGTGCATATGTACAATTCTATGACTTTTTCACACAAAAATATGACTTTTATACTTAACCATGTGAGCAATTCGTTGTATAGTATTAATATATCAAGATTTTTTTTTTTAAGAAAACAATATTTTTCACATATAAAATAATTCATAAGAGTTTAGCGTGTCAGTCGAAAATTACAAGAATATATTGAATATTTATATTTTAAAGAGGTGTATTGGATTATAATTTTAAATAACAATTTTTGTATAAAAGAATCTTGTAAATTTTAAAAGATTTACAAAATTTCTGTAACTTTTAGGATTTTAAAAGACTGTCAAGATTTATAATTTTGATTTTAAAAGATTTGTATCGTATGAATTTGTAGAATTTAAAAATACTTTACGAATTTGTATATTATAAATGACTCAATTAATTTTAAACAATTATTGAAGATAAATAATTGCAA
>JBBPBR010000006.1:50489801-50501964 GCA_037974775.1 Cicer pinnatifidum
CTTAATAATTGAGTCATCTTAATAATTGAATCATTTGATTGTTTCATACATATTAAAAAAAGTGAATAAATGAAAGATATAAAATATCACAATTACTAAATTGTTATTATTATGTTTTTGTGAATTATTAATATCATAAATATATAATACATTGAAAATAATGCAAGTAATATTAATTAAAAGATATATCAATCCTGATAGAAATTTAAATTAAAAATTGATATTTGATCTAATTTCTCTTATATTAATGTAATTTTATATTTTCCATACATTAAAAATCTCTTAGATCCCCCTAGTTGAACCAAACATATATCATTGGTCCCAGATTTCCTACCATTGTATTATAATGCATTTATACATAGTAATCAATCTTGACAATTGATTAGAGATCGAACAATTGAGATTACACACCGTAAAAATCTCAACCATTAGCTTTACATCAGGAATTTGTCTCCCCTACCCTTCCATTCTTTCACCTTTTCTCTGTTAAAATTCTTCCATTCTCCTCACTCTATTGACGTAGATTGTGTAATTTGTTTGTGACAATGATACATATAAAACCAAATTTTTTATATATTTGTTTAACACCTCATTTTATTTCTATTTCTGTATTTCTATCATGTCACAAACATGTTTTATCTATCATATTATTTTATATTTCTTTCTCAACTTACGGAATCAAATGGGTGCAGAGTGTCCACCAATTTAATTTTCAATTTGTTATACTATCGTGTTAATTTCAAATTGATTAATGTCCCGGGTTGGGGGAGTTTCTTACCTCGGCAGGTGACCTAGATAAGATGACACAATTTGGAAAGGACCATTCTAATAATATCTTGGGAAACCAAAACCTATACACCAATTACTAACTTGTTTGTTTGTCTTGGGACATAGGAGAGTAGTGTGGGGATGGATCTAAGCTCACTTTGTCATATGCAATTACACTTTATGAAAATAGACAAAAACATGTCATCACATAGTTTAATGTTGTCACTAATTTGTTGTTTGTGGGAATCGCGTTGGATTCACGTAATAATAATAATTCAACAAAACAAATTATATTTATAAATAGTCACTTGGCAGTGGTAATATTAGTATCCTCTAGTCATTAGTGATGAATGATGCTCATGTGATGTGTTGTAATTGTTGATGGTAAGTTTTTAGAATTAAGATAATTTGGTATGATATAGTTCTAGTGGGTGTGGTTTTATGAAATTGAACATTTATATTTTGTTCACATAATTAAGCATCCTATTCTGTTGCAGGATTCAACTGTGATGATTCTGATTGACCAAACCATGTTGATTTGAATGACTACTTTCTGGCATATTTTTTTGGTGTATGCAAATTACAAGGACTTTGCTTTTTTAATTGAATTGGATTCCTGCTTCGGGAATTGAATTCTTATTCTCCTCTAGTTTCATTTTTGGAGCTCCTTAAACCTTGTCTTGGTTGGAGAACTTTCACTCATTTTCACTCTGTTTTCTAACTCTGTTTCACCATTTCCCTCTCCATTTCTTGGTATGTTTTCTTAACTCTCTTGCATTTTAGTAAATGTTATCAATATAGTATAATGTTGAACAAATTTTGTTGCTTTTATTTCTATCTTCACTCAAGTTTAATGTGGTTGGAAACAAGTAATATAATGCTATAAGGAACTTCCAAATGGATCATGATGCCTTCTCTTTTGTTTAAATTAAAGTAGTATCGTTCAATTAATAACTTGATAATCATGACTTAATTTCTCTATTTTTTTTTATTTTTGGATTAATTTAATCCATTGCTGCAAAGTGCTGACTAAAGTTGAAACCAAAAACTCTTTTTTATAGACAAAAAATAGTACTATGTTAATTCATAAACAGATTAGATAGGAACTTGAATTATATAAATATTATCCCCTTGTGATTTGCATGCATTACACACCATTACTTGTTTCTATGTAAATTTAATGAGATGCGAATATAATGGGAATGGGTAGTTTAGTGTATTTTGATGAAAAAAAATTAGTGATTAAAATAAATTAATAAAAATTATTTGAATGATATAAAAAGTTTGATTAAGAAAGAAATAGGAATAAAGTCATTAAAAGTAGATAATCGTTGTTCATATAATGTGTCATTTAAAATGGTCAGATTCTAGACTCATTCAAAGTAAGTTATTTAAATGGTGCACCCAAAATAAATAATACATTTGATATTAGTTTTTATAAAATAAATTTAAAGTGAAGATAAAGTAGAATTTTTTTTAAAATAATTAAATATTTATAAATGACGCTAAGAGAAATCGAATTCATAAATTACATATTCAATATCTTTTTTATCACTAGAGCACATCATTAAAATTTGATTTGATATTACGTATAGATTTAAGTCCATTTTTTAAAATAAAAAAATAAGTCATTTATAATTTTTTTTATGGTAGTATTTGACTGATGTAGATGATGATTCCAAACTGACGTGTACTTGAACTGATTCGTTATGTGTGAGGAATGGATAACACAAGAATCACAAACTTGGAATGGGAAGGGAGATAATTAAGGCATATAATTATTCAAAGCAAAAGAGATGCTTTCATTATTTTACTCCTTTATTCAAAATATTTTATATTTTAAATTATTTATCACTTTAAAATATTAAGATAGTATTTATTAATTTTTTGCAATAATACTATTATTCAATTATTCCATTACTTATATGCTTTCCAATTAATATAAATATTTAAGTTTTAATATATTAATTTATTTTTAAAAATCAACCTATTTCACCGATTTTTTATAAATTAAATATATTTTTAGTCTCTATAACATTTATTTTTTTGAATTCCTATAAATTATTCCTTCAACTTTTAATTTCCAAAATATGTTTTATGAGCAATTTTAACCCATATAAAATAATTATTATTACATAAAAAAAGTGTATTCAAGTTTTGTTCTAAAAATATTAGCATCTTGGGTTATTAATACACATAATCTCACCAAAAAATACTAATAGTCCATCACATTCTTATTTAGAAAATTTTACTAACTTCCTAACAATATTAGTATATCTTTTTACTTAACCTTCATATATCAATTTGAGTGCACTACTAAAAAAGTTCGAAATAGCGACAGTAATTTAGAAACGGAAAAAGACAATCGTCTCAAATTATGTATTAAGTGTTAGAGACCAATTTAATTTTTGTATTCTCTACTTTAGTCGTTAATTAAATTTTTTTTCTATTAGTGATAGTTGAAGTAGTAATGGTATGTTGGCTTATGTATATTAATAGAAACGGCCTAGCCAATACATGCACACACACTTGTTAGCAAAATATAAAAGCAGAACAACCTTGTCAACTGGGGGAGGTTCATATATTAAAAGGTACTGCATAGCCAATAAAGTCATAAGACTAATAATTTTCCCATTAGGGGTTTGGGCATCGTAGAAGGCAAGTACTTGGAAAATACTAGTAGTAATTTAATAAAGTTTGGCATTGTCACATGTTGCAATTGTCAGATGGACTTGTAATAAAATATTACTCCTGCCTTCCGTTCTAAAATAATTTCTAAAATAATTGAATTATTTAATAATTTTATATATATTAGAAAAATATATAAATAAAAAAAATATTATTTTTATTAAATTATCCTTATTGGATATTGATGTGTTATTAATATCATAAACATATAATCAAAAATATTGCATTAAAAGTCATATAAATAATATTAACTAAATGTAAAAAATATATTAAAAATTAAAATTATTAATTATTTTAATATAATTTTTTAACAAATAATTTTCGAATGAATAGAATATAACTATATATAATTTTTTTTGGGTAAAAAAAATACAGTAAGATTTAATTTACATAACTTTTTATTCCCTGTCACATACATGTCCCTTTTTGATTTGAAGTTCTAGGAAATGTAAAAAGAAATTATGGTTGTAACTTGTAGTCCAGAAACATAAATACCATTTTTTGTGGTTTTGTAACTTTGATTTTAGTGGAACATTTTTTTAGTGACTAAAATTAATATATAGTCTACATATTATATAAGAATTAATTCTATGGTGCACAAATATTTACATAGATTGAAACTAAAATAGCAAGATCATCAAATGAAACTTGTAAATATTACCAATAATTGGTTGATCTGAGTGCTAATCTACTCGGGCCTCTTAAAGGCTTTAATTAGGAGAAGAAAAATCATCCTATGTTTAGTTATAACACGGTTATAAAAAAATTAAGAAAAAATTATTGCGCCGAGCTAAAATCAAATGTGTATATTACAAGTACTATAGAGTTATTTAAATTTGTCAACAAAAAAAAAAAGTTAATATTTAAGTCTAAAATATAATAATATAACATAAGATGGCATGAAATCATGATCCGCAGTATAAGCCGCAGGACGTGTATTTGTAAAAATGAATAATTAATTTATTTTCCTAGACATATGTGGCTTCTTATCGACAATTATGAAGCTTATATAGATACAGTGGATTCTCTTGGATCATACCTCTTCACTTAATTTTATAGCCATTTTGAACCAATGATTCCCAAAATTTCCATACAGATTCCTAACTAGATTACAATAGATTCTCTTTTTTGTTCTATTATCACCTAACGTTTTGGCCCAATAGGATTGTTTAAGGGGCATTGTGTTTGGCTACACAATTCATTCAAAAGATATAGTTTAATTAAATTTTCCTTAAATTCTTACACAAAGGAACATGCTATATTTCTATAAGTACTATATCACTATTTTTGTTCATGGAGATTTGAAAGAAGTTAGGGCACAAAATTAACAGGTAACATTTCAATTGCATGTTTGCAACTCTCTAGTATTAAATTAAATGTTTTTATTAGACTAACTTAGGTGATTTATTTATGATTTTATTTATGTTTTTTATTTGTTGATATCATCTTAATCTTTTTATGATTATTAATCGGTGACGTTGATACACATGGCATGGCACATTGCTGGCTCTAGCTTATCCAATTTGTTTTATATGGAATATATACCTAACCTGTAGTAGTTTATAACTTTATATTGCTGACCTTGTCTCTGGTTACTATTATGTATTGATATAAATATTGTCACATGGATCTGTTTTCATATACAAGAAATTTCTATTCTATAGTCTCAAATATTAATAATAGTATAACTGCAAGATCTGTTTTCCGCGTCTTTTGTATATCTTTTGATAAATAAATAAATAAAAAGTGAATATTGTGTTAGGTTCTTCTGGTTGGTAAAGGAAAAATGAATGCATTAGCAGCTACCAACAGGAATTTTAAGTTGGCTTCTAGGCTTTTGGGATTGGATTCAAAGCTTGAGAAAAGTTTATTAATTCCATTCAGAGAAATCAAGGTAAACAATCAAAGCTGTTTTGTGTTTCTGTGTTCTTGCAAATTTGTTTAGTACTATTGTTTTGTATGCTCTGTTGCATATTTTTATGTTGTTGTTATTGTGATTCTAAATGATGTTGTCTTGAAAATTCAGGTTGAATGTACTATACCTAAAGACGACGGCACGTTGCAATCTTATGTTGGATTCAGAGTTCAACATGATAATGCTAGAGGTCCTATGAAAGGAGGAATCAGATACCATCCTGAGGTTAATTTTATTCCTAACACTACTACATGTTTGATAAAAATTAACCATTTCAATTTGATGGTTCATATGACAAATTTTGAATGAACTAGTCCTTAAAACTGCCGTGTATGTTTTTTGGCATTAAGTTCTGAGTTTGAATCGTTTATTGGAGTAATTAGGTTGATCCTGATGAAGTGAATGCATTAGCACAACTAATGACATGGAAAACAGCTGTAGCAAATATACCATATGGTGGTGCCAAAGGAGGGATAGGGTGTAACCCTTCAGAATTAAGTATATCTGAGTTAGAGAGACTTACCAGAGTTTTTACTCAGAAAATTCATGATCTCATTGGAACTCACACCGATGTGCCTGCACCTGATATGGGAACCGGACCACAGGTTAGTAGTACACAGAAGTTAATCTCCTTCTGTTTTAAAGATTATAAACTCAAGGTGTCTGATCGCAATTGCGGGCACAACATGGTAGTAGAAATTTCAAAATCTTTGATGTTGCGTTCGCAATTGCGGTTGAAAACCTTGATTTTACTTTTGGATTTTGTAATTTTATTATATAATAAATGACTTAAATAAGGGCTAATTTTATTATATCTTACTGTGTGGTATGCATGCAGACCATGGCATGGATACTGGATGAATATTCAAAATTTCATGGCTACTCTCCTGCAGTAGTGACTGGAAAACCTATAGTAAGTAGTTATTTGTGTTTCTTATTTTATTCCAATGGCCATTTAACTGAGACCAAACCATGCTTAATAAACCATTCTTTTTTTTGTCAAACTAGGATCTTGGTGGATCTCTAGGTAGAGATGCAGCTACAGGAAGAGGAGTCCTGTTTGCAACAGAAGCTTTGCTTAATGAGTATGGAAAGACTGTATCTGGACAACGGTTTGTTATTCAGGTATTTGTTATGCCTTTATATAAGGGTTCTAAATTGCAGTTGCAAATCGGTTGTGGCCGTTGCAATTGTTGACATTGTGGTTGTTGCTGTGCGTATTGTAGTTGTTGAGGCGTGAACTTATTTTTAATTAGCATATAAAATTATAATACATTACTAATCTTATAATTCACATCTCTTATTTCTTCTCTAAAATCCTGCATTTATCTCATTATCAACCCTCTATCACTTTAAAATATCTTTAATCCTTTCAAGTATCCTCTAATTCTATGATATAAAGACACAAGGAAGACAGAAAAATAACGTGTGAAAACTATATAGTCTGTTGTGGCCTAATGCGGCTCGATGCAACCGTTGCACCTACTATATTATGGCAGTTGCGGCGTCATGATGTAGATTTTTGCTGTGATTTAAACTCAACTCAATTGCAGACTGATGTGGTTGCAAGCACTGCTGCAGCTGCAATATTGCGGCCACAAAATGTTGATGCAGTCCATAATTTAAAACAATATTATGACTTCCATTTTTTTTTGTTGATGAATTCGAGATATACTCATGCTCTCATATTTGTGTATCTCTTCAGGGTTTTGGAAATGTAGGATCTTGGGCTGCACAATTGATTGATGAGAAAGGTGGAAAAGTTGTTGCTGTGAGTGACATAACTGGAGCCATAAAGAACAGCAAAGGTATTGATATCCCAAGCCTACTCAAGCATACCAAAGAGCACAGGGGAGTAAAAGGATTCCATGGTGGTGATTCAATTGATCCTAGCTCAATATTGGTTGAAGATTGTGATGTTCTAATCCCAGCAGCTCTTGGGGGTGTCATCAATAGGTGCTTTTTCTTATTTAATTACAAAAAGTCATTTTTTTCTTAACAAAGGCAAATAATAAGGAGCAACAAACTAGAAAGTGTTGTATCATATCATATCTTACTTTGAAAACAAAAAACTAAATATAATATTCTTAAGTTATTTATAACCAAGGAAAGATCCATAGCTAATTATATTTTCTTATTCTTTTGGTATGGGTGAAGGGAAAATGCAAATGAAATCAAGGCAAAATTTATAGTTGAAGCAGCAAATCACCCAACTGACCCAGATGCTGACGAGGTTAGTTTTATATTTTTCTCTTTCCTTCCCTTTTCTCAATGCAGTGTTGTTAACTAACTTACTAACTTGCAGATTCTAAAGAAAAAAGGTGTTGTGATCCTCCCTGACATATATGCAAATTCAGGAGGTGTTACAGTTAGTTACTTTGAGTGGGTTCAGGTATGTATTTACGTTTATATAATGAAAACATAATTTCACATGGATGGATGATTTTGTATATGTAGAAGGCTTATAATCTATGTAGCACTGACACCTCAAATTGAAAGCTTATCCACACGACACTGACACATGTGGTTATATTCCATCACCTTCATTTTCTTAAACTAGTATTGGTGTCTATGTGTTAGTGTTGCGTTTGTTTGATGTATGTGTCTATGTAAGGGCTTCACAGCTTATAACTCAATATCATTTTTGTAGTTCTTATGTGGTGATTTTCATGATACGGAGTCTAGTTGTTTGTGTCAATGTCGTGCTTGTTGTGGTGTTTCACAGCTTACTTATAATTCAATTAATCTAATATTTGTAGTTCTTATGAGGTGATTTTTGTGATAAACAGAACATCCAAGGGTTCATGTGGGAAGAGGAGAAAGTGAACAATGAGCTAAAGACATACATGACCAAGGCTTTCAAAGATGTGAAAGACATGTGCAAAACTCATGAATGTGATCTTCGAATGGGAGCTTTTAGCTTGGCAGTTAACCGTGTGGCAAGGGCTACAGTCCTTAGGGGTTGGGAAGCTTGAGATCTTCTAGCTGCTGCTTTTAATAAAAGATAGCTTTAGTCTCAGTTAACTTATTCTTGCTGTCAAAAAGTTTTTGTTGCTTTCATGTGTTTGGCTTGGGTGAACTATGTTTTCACCCCATGGTTTATTGGATCCATTTCGTATCTGATTTATCACAAATTGAAGAGGAGCATTCTGTACTTTTCTTAGATTAATTAATATTCCATTTGCTTATTGCTTATTGAATACCTGTACACTAAAAGCCTTAAAATACTTAAATACTAGCAACTTAGATTCTTTCTCTGCAGCTCAGTCTAGCTCGATATCCATCGTTTCCTTATTCCAACGACTGATATTTGGTTAGCCCGAGCTACGGGAATTCACATAATCCATTTTAAGAACTACAAAAATGATTTTCTTACAACTCCATTGTGAAGAGGGAAGAGAGGCAAAGGTAAAGATGTAATGAAAAAAAATGAACAACTGTGAAATTATCATGAAAAGATTGATATATAAACAAGGTTTCTGAAAGTCATAGAATTCAATATAAGAGTAATTTAAAAAACAAAAAACATTAAATAAAAATTTCTAATTTTAAATCTTTACTATTTGCCTATAAAGTAAAATGTAAATAGATTTTCATAAAGTGACCATTCAATTTTACATTACTTCTATAAATTGAATTTAAAATTTAAAAGTAATTTTACAGATTAATTGAGGCTGAGAGAAAAAATTGAAGTATCATGTTAATTGATTGTTTGTGTATTTTTTACTGGATAATAAAGTTGTTGAAATAAAGTTAAGGAACGTAGAAATATGTTGACTAAAATATTTATGCAAGATTAATGGGAAAAAAAAAACATAAAAAGTTATAGGATTTAGATCGTTGTATGAATAAAGCACATCAAATTTCTTCAAAACATTTACTACAACCTCTATCATGTTCCTTCTAAGTTTCCAAAGCTGAAAAATAAGCCAACCCAAAAAAGAAAATAATCGCGCGCACAATCAATCTGCTACAACTGTGGATGAGGAACCAACTAGCATCGTGATTCCTGAAAACTATTATATGGTTTTTAAAAATTTCCATATGATTGATGAGGTTGGATGTGAGAGCTTCAGAATCAATATAATTTGGATGAAACCAATCTTTACGGCCATCTAAGTGATTAAATAAAAGTAATTAAAACAGAACATCCTATTGGTCAACTCAAACAGAACAATTCAATTCATCAAAAGTAAATAAAAGTTAATTCAACATTAAATCTTCTATTGGACATCCTATATGATCATCCAAGCAAAATGACTGACGCAAACAACAAATTTTACACAAAAATCCCCTAAAACCTGCCCCTTCCCCGGAAACCACCACCACGTCCACCACCCCTAGGAGGACCTCTTCCACCTCTAGGAGGACCTCTTCCGCGAAAACCACCACCTCCACGGCCACCTCTACCAAAACCACGACCTCCTCCGCCTCCACCTCTACCACCAGCTTGTGCTTGTCCCCTGCAATAATAATCATTTTATCATGTTAACTTGAATTGCTTCAAACCACTTTAACACACTTCAAAGCAACCAAAAAACAACAAATTGTTCCACATAAAGATCCAAATGCATGTACAATTAGCACAAGGAAAGGTGGAGTGATATAAAACAACCACATTTTGGGACAGTGCAAGCTGTTTATATTCTACCATATATCAGTATATAGCAAAGATCAAAAACTAAATTTTAGTCCATCTCATTTCTCAGTAAACTATAGCCCAGTCCCCAATAATCTAAAAGGCCAAAAGGAACTCTGTCTCCCTATCCCTGACTTCTTTTTCATCTGTAAACCACCAACAAAAAGTCCAATAGTCAAGTAAGCAACATTTCATTTAATATATGCGTAACATTAAAACATCTGTTAGAATCTTTTCAAAGAAACCATTTGGGTAGAATCTGGGTTCTAGAACTCAAACTTTAAAAACTAAACCACTGTTGAAAGTCTGACATTAACTATAGATACAGCCCAGTTCTCTAGTCAATGTGATACTCTCCAAACCATCCTCCCACATTTAAAATTGGATATGTATCATGGACTACTTTGCGGGTGGAATAACAGGGATATCAACAACCATAATACTAAGAATCCTTTAAACATAAGGAATATATATTGATAGTTGGTTACATCACAACAAAAGTTTGTATTCATTTTAAATATAATGACTGTACATGTAATCACTACTTTAAATTATAAATAACTACAACTACTTCATATGAAATATATAGCAGTTCACACATTCTTTACAATGTGATGTGGAGATGTGGAGATAGAAATACTGCCCGGATTATGCAATACAATACACCAATGTAGCAATCAAATTATAAAATAGTTCCAGTGTTAGAAAAACAAACCAAATATTTACAGAAACATAAACAGAAATAATGAGAAGCAATGACAACATACTTTGGTTGAGGAAGAAATCTTGCAAGCGGCAAGAGTTTCCTCGGGTCAATGTAAAACTTGTCCCCAGCTGAATAAGAAGTAGCAACAATCCCTTCCATCATTTTAATTGAAAAGTACTGCAACACAAAAAACAAGTAAAAAAATCACTTCAGAACCGAATTCTACAAAACATACAATAAAGAAGAAAAAAAATCAACCAGCAAGCTAAGAAAAAATCTCACAGATTCATTGATGGGACCAAAGATTTCATCAACTTTTCCAATCTGAGTCATGTTTTGAAGATATATAGGAGCATTAAAAAATGGAATTTTCTCATTGGTAAGCTTTGTCACGGCATCTCCTTCACAAGCATGCATAAACGTTGAAACCTCTGCATACAACAAATCAAATAACAACTCATTAAACACATACTATGAGTAAAAATAAAAATCTATTCTGAAAAAAAGCACGTGTAGATAAAGTTGCGTTCTTTCAGCTTACCTACGACTTCGGAGGGAGGCCCTTCATCACGAAAGCCACCTCCACCACGACCACCGCCGAAACGTCCACCACCTCTGCCACGAAAACCTCCGTCACGTCCACCTCTGAAGCCGCCATCACGGCCACCTCTGAAACCGCCACCACGGCCGCCACCTCTAGGAGGTCTCATTGTTTGGTAAATAATGTGGTGATACTGTGAGCTTCGAGAATGGCAGGGCAAGGGAAGATTTGGGGTTTTAGGGTTTTTGGTGATGAATATTAGGGTTTGTGAAGAGACCTATATGGGCCGAGGTTTTTCTTTTGGACCAGAGCCCACGGCCCAGTTCGAAGTTGGTGAGCTACTAACCTCGTCCCAAAAATATATGTTACTATTATTTTGGCTTCACTGTATTTTCTAATTTACTACATTCACTAAAATTGTTCTTTTATTTTAAAATTAAATATTCTGGTCCTCTTTTACATATTTGTTGCGATTCCGATCACAAATTAAAATTTAAATCTGTAAAATTATAATTTTTAATCTTAAAAATTATAATTCACAATCCAAATTATAAAATTAAAGATAAAATATAACTCTTTTAAGTAAAAATATTATCGTTTATTAGACTATAAGTCACTATTTTTAAAATAAAAAATAATAATTTAAATTAAAATTGTAACAACAGTAAAAATACATAAATCAAAAGGTTAAATTTTTAAAATTAGAATATTATTTTTGTAATATATTAAAATAATATATCAAAAATGTAATTAATTTTTGTGACACCAAGATGTTAGTAACTATGATAGTATAAATGGTTCGCCAAAATTTTGACTATTTTAAAATAATACAAAAATTTATCACTTATAAAATTATTTCTGGCAAAATAATATTTGTTAAGTGGTATTGATGTGTGGTTCACATAT
>JBBPBR010000006.1:50509682-50525808 GCA_037974775.1 Cicer pinnatifidum
TTTTTTTGTCGTTTAGTTTGTTTGTCAAACAATCTCCGTGTTTATGTATCTACATATTTAACTGTATTTTATGTGCTAAATTGGAAGTGGTGATGATTCTGAATCCTGATGAAAGCGAAGTCAAAATGTTTAATTAATTTTTTTTTAAATAAAAAAGAATATTGAGAGCAATGATTGAATAATACAAAAATGTGGGTGAAATTCACATTGAGTCAGAAACGGAGGGCAATATAAAGGGTTTGATAGCCTTGTTTTCAATTTTCGGTCCTTCACTGTGCTTCTTCGGCTCTTTATTGTTGTGTTCTCAGTCTTTTTTATTTTGAGTTCCTTTGGAGTATATTTGGTTCAATGAATGGTAGAGCAGGTGAGTAATTTTAATAGAGGGAAGAACGGAATAAATAAAATGTTTGGTTAAAAAATTTATATTTCAGATGAGTTTATTGAAGCTGCCACTATATTATGCCTACAATCTTTTCTAAGAATTAATTTTTGTCTAAAATCACCTCAAAAAACAACTACCTTTCCACCAAATGGTCTTTGTAGGTTAGCCCCATCTACAATCCTCATGATATTCATGAAAAGTACGAATCTACAACTTCAACACAAAATCTATTTAGCGTCGGAGCCTAATCCCATATAATAAGCTTATAATGCAAGAAAAAATTAGCTCTTTTAGTGTAAAGTTTGATGTCACATGTATATGTTTCGATTGTAATCAAAGGAATGAGTTGTCTTTCCTCCAGGTAGTAATAAAATCGCAATACCACTTAAAACAACATTTAAAATAATTGATCCTTGATATATCTCAAAGCAGCTCATGCGGTTCTCCAGATAAATATTTTTCCATATCCTTATAAGAAGTTTCTCCATATAAATATTTTTTCATATCCTTATAAGAAGTAAAATCCTGAAGAATTAGTCATATAGAAGTAATAATTTGATTATACATTGACTTTGTTACGTGGTTAAGGATGACAATAAGGAGACATGGTTTGCAGCTAACTCATATTTGTCAGAGATTAATTACTCAACCAAAAATCCATTTCCAAATTGATTCATATTTGAATGTGTAGACATGACATAATCTTAAAGCTTTTAAGAGATTTATCACTCATGAAAAATAATCTCTCCAACTCAACTAAACAAATATTTTTTAAGTCATCATCATTGATTTGAAGATGTGAATCAAAGAAAATGATTTTAATCAAATAGTCGGTATTGTAATATATTAATAATAATAACTTAAATTTAATATATATATATATATATATTATATTTAATATAAACACCATGCTACTTAACATAAATATTAATATGCAAACAAGTAATTTAAATTTTTATAAAATATTTTCTCTGATTTCTTATTATTTTTCAAAAAAATTTACATAATTAAAATTATTGTATTTTTTTAATAAAACAATAAAATTGCGAATAACATAATTCGTCTCAGTATCACAAACTAGTACTTGATTAATTTATTAAAAAGAAAACTAATTACACCATGTCAATAATAAAAAGATAATCTTAAATTTTTAGTAAAACATTTGTTAAATAAAAAAATTAAATTAAAAAAACAATCATAGCTACAATAAAATACATGAATGCAAATAGACAAGTTATCATTTTTTCCGAATCCTATTAATTGTCTTTTATTTTTTAAAATTGTATTTAAGTTCAACTTTTATATATGTATAAAAAATTTCACATGTATCACAATCAATCATATATAATGATCTTAAAAATAATTAAAATTAAAATCAAATAATTTAATAATTATGGTTGGTCTAGAGTACAATAAAAATTATTCACAATATATATATATATATATATATATATATTAAATCAGTTTATTTTTATAGAATACATTTATAAAAGAAAAATGAATAAAACAAAACAAAAAGTCTCTCATGATAAACAAAAAAAGTTAGAAGGGAAAGTTTGGTGCAGTTGTTGTAGTGTTCCGCAAGATGAAGTCTATGGTGACGCCATTGACAAGGGTCACCCCAATTTTTCTCCCAAATGCCCATAATGCCCTTCCTTTCTCCCCCAAACCACGCCACTCTTTCTTACCAAACTCCTTCATCTTCACCTCTCCCACTCCCACTCTTTCAATGGCCGCTTCTTCACAATCCACTGCTCCGGTACCTCTTTTTCTTCACTCTTCTCTTTCTTCCACCCAATTCATTAATATTTAGCTTGTTCGATTCAAAATTGAAATTTAAACAAACCTTAATGCAATTTGTTATTTATTTATTATGTTTTCTTTGTTCTTTCAACGATGATCATAGCTCATGAATTAATGAATATGATTGCTGGTTTATGAATCAGGCTGTGTCCTCTGGTGATGTTAACATAAAAAAAGACGATGTCTTTCAATTAATTCAAGCTCATCAGGTATTTTTACTCATTTATAATAGACTTTTCTGGAAGCACTTATGTAGAAGCACTTGTGAAAAAAAAGTTATTACAAGAATTTAAAAGACAAACAACTTCTAGTATATGCTTAAATTAGCCTTGATCAATTTCTGTAAAAGCTCTCTTATTTAATTTTTCCATTAGCTTCTGTCAGTTTAGATGATGTCTCATTTAATTTAACATCTCTATGAATATTTATAAGTTTATATAAATTGTGTAATTGAATAATTATAAACTTGTTTTAATTGTGAAACTCTAATGCACTAGAAGCTAAAATTCCTTATTACTAGTAGTAGTTTAAATTTGTGTGTTCTTTCAGGAAGATTGATTGTATGTTAATGGGGTTATTGTGATAGGAAAAAGCTGCAAGACTTCCACCGGCTGAAGAAATTCGAACTGTCCTTGATCGTAGTGTACGTGGGATGCTCTCCACATTCTCAAAGGTTTCTGTCCTATTCCTTACACTGACTTGTACAACTGATTGTTTTTTCTTTTTTCCGGTGTAGTGTGAAGTTTCAATGATTATTGTTGAGTGTAGTACATGAGCCACATTCGATAGTTCAAGAGCCACAATCTTTTTTTTTTTTTTTTTTTTTTTTAAATTCAAACTGTTAGGGTTGCACATGGCAAATGTTAGATTGATCAAATAATCGAGACACGGAGAGATAGAAATTTGCTTGTTTGGAAGTTTAGTTGTGGACTTTTGTTGATTAATGCCCCCATATTCAGGTTCTTCTGGTACTACAAGCCAGAAGGAACTGCAAACACCCTTCCCTCTGAGCAACAACAACTACAAACAAAATAATAATAGTAAAATTCATGCTTGGCAGAGCTATTAAATTAGAATCTGCTCTGGCTGTTTTTCTGCTCATATCTTTGGCATGAAATTTTGTTTAAGTATTTATTGGCAAACAAATTGATTACCCTTTTCTCATTTGGTCTTTCGAATTTTGACACACAGAAGTTCGAGGGTTATCCATCTGGGTCTATGGTTGACTTTGCTTGTGATGCAAATGGATGTCCTATATTAGCTGTGAGCGACTTGGCAGTTCATTCAAAGGTTTTGTTTCTTTATTTTCTTTTTCTTCCTTCAAAATTTTGTTATTGTTAGAAAATTGATACATATAAAACTTGAAGATTACATTTGATTTCATGAGATATATGATTTGACATCGGATTGGTGAACTTGTATGAACGGCCATCCAGCACACAGTATCGAATCTGGCTTGCCAAAGGCCACATATTCAACTTTGAATCCTATTTTTTATGTTCTCAACCAGCACACGGTCATCTTAACAAATTATAATTCATGGGAAACCTTTTGCACCACTAGGCAATTAAAAGATTGCTTCCATTGCTAAAGAGTATTGTTTTCTGTACTTTACAGGACTTAACTGCTAATCCTAAATGTTCAGTGCTTTTGGCTAGAGATCCCGAAGATAGGACTGATTTGGTTATCACTTTACATGGTGATGCGATCTTTGTAAGTTACAATCTTCTCTTCATTTCACAGAAGTTAAACATTATGTCCCTTTGTGTTTTCATCTCTTTTTACGATTGTTTATTGGATTACATAGTTATTAAATAACAGAATCATCATACGAAGGGGCAGAAATTAAATATAGAAATTGTATTCAGGTACCTGAAAAAGATAAAGAAGCCATACGAGCTGCATATTTGGCAAGACATCCCAATGCGTTTTGGGTAACTTTGTTCATTATTCTTCTTTGTAACATGCATTTTTTTCCTTCTGCTTGTTGTTCTAAAATTAACAACTATAGAAAAACTACTCATACTGAAGGTTGACTTTGGAGACTTCCGATTTGTACGCATTGAACCAAAAGTTGTACGATTTGTGTCAGGTGTTGCCACAGCTTTGTTAGGATCAGGAGGTTTGTTAACCTTGCTACTCTTGCTGGTTTATTTTTCTGTTAATGCTGGGATATTAAATAGAATATATAAGGAATTCTTGCAATTTAAAGGGAGTTTTTCAAATTAAAATATTTTTAATTGGTGAGCATCAAAATATCTTTCCACCCCAATGCGTAGCTTCAGGAGTGAGCAAGCATCATCTCTAGACCTTAAGTGAATTTCTTGTGTTTTTTCTGTATTATTTATCTATTATAAACAATTTTATTAAGCTTAATTTTTAACTTCGACTTCAGAGTTTAATGGAGATGAGTACAAATCTGCAAAAGTTGATCCCATAGCTCAGTTTTCCAAGCCAGTAGCGGTATTGATCTCTAACTTATCCTCATATATTGCATGTCTACAGTGTATTTCTTACACTACCGAATTTTTATCTTTTAATATAAATACTACTATTGCTATTTGACAGTCACATATGAACAAAGATCACAGTGATGATACTAAAGCGATTGTGCAGCATTGGACCTCAGTTCCGGTATGTCGCTCTACCCGTTGTACGGTGTACACTTTTAACAAGAAATGTGACTCTTTATTTCAACTGTTAATATCATGGAAATTTGTGTTAACCCAGTGTTCAATATGATACCAGTGTGTGAGCGCACATATGAAAATATATATGGACAACTTTCTGATTATCATGTTATATTAAATTGATGTTTTATTTACGATGATATCAGTGCTAGGGAAATGTGATGTTGAAAGGCCGATTAAAATAAAATACTTTGTTATGGAAACAATATAGGGTCCTAAATTATATTCTGCTGGGGTAGGGGCTGATAATGTTTTAGTTCAATTTTGACTGAATTGATCATCTACAGGTGGACTTTGCTTACATTCTAGATTTGGATCGACTAGGTTTCAATGTCAAGGTATTGCCTCTGTTATTTATTTAATATCATTTAGATTATTTGTTTTTACTTCAATAATATTTTCTTTTTTTGTAGGCTGGTTATCAGGGAGATACTTTCAAGCTCCGCGTACCTTTTCCTCGACCTGCAGAAGATAGAAAGTAAGACATTATATTTGATATAAACTCCCATCTCCTGGTGAGAAGGACACGTCTGCATTAATTAGATTAAATCTGTTGTTAATAAGTATCAGATAATAATCTCCTCTACATACCTAATAACATGTCCTGCACCATGTTGGTTTGTGTCTTTAAAAAAAAATCTGCAGCTAAGTAACTGTTTACTACTTTTCTTATTTATAGGGATGTTAAAACTCTCATTGTTGAGATGCTCCAAGCTTCTAAGCCTCAAGTTTGATTGATTACTCCACAGATCAAAGATGGACACACGGTACTCATCTGAAACTCGTCAAGTACTTGAATTCAATTGATGTACTTTTGTCTCCAAGATTCATTTTTCTTCATTCAGATATTAATCTCATAGATTCTATTTAAAATTCAATGTAACCAACTCAGTTCTAGATTGTATTAAAGTTTGCTAAATGTCAAAAAAGTGATGAAGGAGACACTTAAAATATGGGATTGTTTGATAAGTTCTTTCTGTTCTAAGTTCTAACCCTTTCTCTTTGAAATGCTGCAGCTTCCTACAAGTCATCCTTCTGCTGGGGAGGACAAATTGCGTGCCTTGTGAAATAGACGCATAAATATATATTATGACAACTCAAAATGGTTTACTGTCTCTTATTTGCAATTTTCGCAGGGTAACACACATAAAATTCAGTCATTAAAGTGGTGTGAGATTCATAGTCTCTCCAAGACATACATATCCTTTATACAGAATGATCATAAGACTCTTATTGAATTGAGAGTTGCGACAATTTATAATCATATGTTTAAAAACTAAATATGCTTTTTTTTATCCTTGTCCATACAGTGAGAGAGCAATATCATATATGTTTTAGTTTTCAATTTCAAAGTAGAAATAAAAAAATACAAATCTGTTTATATATTGTTATAGTTGTGAGTTGAATCACTATGTACATAAAATGTGAAGAAAAAAATTATATAGTAATCTAATCACATTTCTTCACTTAAATATTTTTTAAAGATATTTTGAAAAGGGAACATTTATGGTATATTTGAAAATTAATATGTTTTGGTGCTATCAAATTAAATCACTAATACTTGAATCACATGTCATCAATGAATGAGGTTGATCATATTTTATATTTAACACCACTAATTTTTTAAGTTATGTTTTGTGTTTATTTTGAAGTAACGTCTTTGTTATAATTTTAATTTCAATTATAGAAAGAATTTATTTAATTATTGAGATTAAAATTAAATAAATAAATGTATCAAAACTTTTTTAATTTAATTAACTTAAATAGATAATTATAGTAATATCTACCGAGACAAATTTGATAAAATTATTTGTAAAAACATTGATAATATACACTTATTTTTTTTACTAGTATTGCAGAACTTGTGTTAAAAAAGTTATATATATATATATATATATATATATATGATTGGCCATGCAAAGCAATTATTTATTTATATTTTTTTGTAATTACCGCGAATGGTTGATATTTGACATAGAGGGGTTGTTTGTTGATTACTGCGGATGATGAAGGATCATTGCGTTGAAAATTATGTCATTTTTGAATAGCACGTTTTCAAAAAGCTAGCAAGTTGAAAATAATGGATACACACACGTTTGTATAGCTGTCTTCAGAGTGTCAACAAATCCTTTTTTACATTTTATTTTATGAAATTGTTTACTCTGATAATTTTACGGTCAGTGATCTGTTCCATTATTATTACAAAGCCACCGTTTAATTTTTACAATGTGAAAAGGTCAATATTTTTATTTACTAGTGTGAAGTTATAAACTATAATTTTGTCCATTTTTATATCAACAAAAAACTTGTGTGGCATATCTTTTGTTCCATTGTGTGTATGTAAACAAAAGCCAGCCAAAACCAAAAAGAAAATATTGGATGATTCAACAAATCACAACCGTTTGTTTCTTATTCCTAAATCCTAATTCTAAAAGAAATATATAAGTGTGTAAAAGAACGATACCTTTAATTTAGTCATCTTTCACGTGTTACAACTACCTTTACTGAACGAGTCTTGCAGATATTGTGCATGCAGCTGCAGCCTGATGCTTTTGATGGATCATTGAAAGTTTGATGACATGAGGTTGTGCCTTTGTCGCTTACACACTGAATCATTTGGATTTGGCTTCAAAACTTTGTTTTATCACACTTATATTCTAACTTAGTATTTTGAATTTTGTTTTTAAAATTTAAATGTGAGTCCTGATCTGATGGTTTCAACTGCGTAATTGTACCAAATATAAGTCTAGATCAATGGCCCCTTGATAAATGGGATAACAAGGGGATGAACTTTTCATTTCAAATAACAAAAAATCTCAATAAAAGGGTAAGAATAGACCAAGAGAAATTACACTATAAATTTTTTTTAATTTTATATGTAAGAAAAAGTATGGAATTCAACTCCTTTATTGGTTTGATTTGAAATAAATCAAGAGGGTAAATTAAATACTTATTTGCTTATGATTAAAATAATAAATTTAAAGATTAGCAAAATCTAGAAAAGTTTTAAAACACATGTAAGATACTTTGTATAAGTTTGAACCTTAAGCTAAAAATAGCAATTGGTAGAAAAGATTTGGTATACAAAATAGTATACATGTATAAATCTAGACGCGCACATGGTCTAAGTTCAGTGACACTCACACGCTCCATTTCTTTTTTATCAACAAGATCTCTTTTTACTTACACTACTAGTGTTTAGATAGACACAACAAAATCATTGAGATACCACAAGTACACACCACCCCTCCATGCTTTATTTGGCCTCATGCTCAAATTATGGATATTATTTTTCTGCTTGAGGCTTACAATAATCTTCTACATATTTTCCTTTCCTTATTGGTTTTTTTTTTTTTATATATATATATATATACCCCTTATCTCTTTAATTGTTTTAAATCTGGATCCAATTTATTACATCAAAAGGTACATCACAGTGCAATGTTGGCAAAATGCAAAGGTGGAGGCAAAATCCCAATTGACACATCTGGACCGTCCGATCTTACTTAATAGAATGGTCCTGAATGCACTGCAGTGCAGTGAATCTCAGTCCGCAAAATCCAATCTCCTCAAACACCACTTCAATTTTATTTATAGCTTTTGCAAAAATGGTGTGATTCTGACAAATCCATCACGAGTTATATTTAGGCCTTTTGAAACCATGAATTCAAAATATTGATATAAATAGGAGGGTTGCTGAAGGCTGAAGGTAAGTTAATTAGTGAGTGCACGCTAGAGAAACAACACAAAAGCATAACTTGATGGGAATGGAATAGTATCTTTTTACTCATCAATCACCATAAAGGAAGAATAGAGAGAGAGAGAGAGATGAAGAAGAAGAATTATAAGAGACAAAGAAAAATAATTTTCTTCATTGATTGAAATGGATAGGAACAGATCAGATCTTACTTGTTTACAAAAAACATTGAGAGGGGCATATAAAAGCCTTTTTCCCTACTTGTGAAAAACCAAATTTAAAAAAAACTTGAATAATCAACCCAAAATATCATCATCTTCCAACAAGAGAGGTTTCCCCTTTGTGCGTTGTTGTTGCATATCCCCCTCCTATGTTTGCATCTTAATCATTCGGAGTCACTTTCCACACTCCCCATAGCCTTCAACCCTCTTGGCCTCTGCATCCAAAACCCAAAAATGAAATTGAGTTATTGTTAGTTAGATAATACATAATAAGCTTGGTTTATATATATTAGATATATAGATATTGTAGATCCAATTACCAAAAAATAAAAAATAAAAAATAAAAAATAAAAATAAAGGTGTAATGTAAAGTAAACATAACACCAACTACAACACAACCACTTTACCTTCTTGTTACTTTTCTTCTCCCTGACTTCATATCTCTCTTGACACATATCAGTCAACCATGCTCCGGGACTTACCAACTGTAAACCAACACCAAACAAACAAGTGGACAACATAAGATGGTGAAAAATGAAAATTAAAAAGATCCAACCCATATCACCCAAAAAAAAAACTTCATCATATAATAATAACCACCCAACTACCCTTTTTCTTCAAAACAAAAAAATAAAAAACTTTGACATCAAAACTTACTAGTAAGCTTCTTTGAATGAGTTTGGCCCTCTTTTTGGGTCTCTGAGGAAGTTTACAACCTTTCATGGCAAGAAAGTCTTCTTCTTTCTCTTTGCTAGAGAGAGTTATGTAAAGTTTAGGCCAAACAAGAGCTCTCTCTTCACCGGTGTTAACATCGCCGGTCACTTTACCGTTCTCCTCCGCCGATCCCCTCGTCGTGTAGTACCGGTCTTCCTTCTCCGGCGACGCTGATTTCCTATTGTCTCCGGCCAACGACCGGAGAATAGCCCCATCGGAATTCCTGCACATGAATTTTCCATCAAAATCATTAAAAAATTCCAAAATTTCAGACATTTTCATAGAAATCACAGATCCGATACCCTTCAAAAAAATCAAACGAAAACACAAATCCAGCACATAAGAGAATACAAATACACCCTTGTATCATATGGGTATGAAAATTTTCCAATTTTAGCATCCCTAAATCACCAAAAATCTCTTCTTTTATCTTTTCTGAAAACCAAATAATGAAAAAAAGGGATTTTTTTTCTTCGATTCCACTGAGAAAATTTGTCAATAACCAATCAAATGGAAACATCGTCATTACATAACATCAACAGAAAAAGTAAACCCATTTCTTCTTTAACTTCAAATCAAACAAGGAATAGGAAAAGGTAAAGTTTTTCTCTCTTTACTGCTCCTCTTGAGAAAGAGCTTCTTAAAATCCATCAATCCAACAAGGGAGAAACACCATCATTACATGACAAAAACCAAAATCCCAATTTTTTCAGAGAAACAAAAAAAGGAAATAACTCATAAAAAGAAGATGAGAAAGATGAATATGAGAAGATCCAATATTTTTTGTTGTTGTAAACAACCTTGTGAGACGATTAGGTTGTTGATGGTGATGAAGATGTGAAGTTTCTTTCTCAGAAAGTGTAACACCAGAACGATTATTATTATCAACGGCAGAAGTAAGCTTCCTTCTGATTCCACCGTTGAGTCTAGTTGAAATCCTTGGGTCTTTCACCCTCACACATCTCAAACGCTTTCTGTTTCCCCACTGCAAGAAAAACTCTGGTTCTGTTGCCTTGTTACACGCTCTCTGGTTCCTCTCTTCTGTCTCCATCTCTACCAACAACAACAAAAACCATGAAAATGTTAACAAACAAAAACCCAATTTCAGTTCAGGAAAATTTGAAAACATAACAGAGAAAGATGAGATACCAAAGTCTTAAGGGATTGATTTCAAATTTAAGATCTATGCTTCAAAAGAAGACAATTTTTTGCAGAAACTAATCTGCAACACAAAAAATAGAAAAGGGGTCAGAAGATGATGAAGAGAACAACAAATCTCGTAGAAAAAGACCCTTAAATGAGAAGAAGATGAAGATGAATAAAAAAGGCTTACAGTGATATAAATTTGGGTTGAGAGAAGAAAGTTATGTGTTAAAAGAGATAAAAAAGAGATCTTCTGGTTTGTTGTTTAGATTTGTTAACTTTGTTTTTGGAAATGTTTGAATTGATTCTCACACAGAAACTAACTGTGTATTTTGCAGAACTTGTTCTCTCTATGTGAAAACTGAAACAGAGTTTTGAGGGTTATTCTTCTTTCTTTTTTTCTCTGTTCTCTCTATTCTCTCTTCTAACTCTTTCCCTTTGTGTTTGTGTATTTATCCTTCTTGTGAAGTGGTGAGGAAATTAGAGAGAATCAGAACCGTTGGATTGCAAAGAGAAGGGTTTGGTGATTGATGACGGTCCCACACTCTTGTTTCCTTTTTCACCCTTTCCCAATAATAATTCACATAAATAAATTAAAAGAAAAAACAAACAGTTGTTATCGTTTTCTTTTGGGCTTACCTGCCACAATTGTTGAATTGGGCTTATTATAGGGCCTTGGCTCATTTCAAGATCCAAAAGTCTGGCTCATAGCAGGCCCATCTTAAAACAGTTTCTTATTTTGATGCAAACAAATTGCTGGTATAAAATGAAAGAACCTTATCAAGTGGTCCATGATGGATCATAATTATTTACCGTTAGATTAAGCATACTCACCAAATCTTATTGTAGTTGATTCTCTCATATTTCTTTGTTGTTCATTCCTTGAACCATCAACTATTCACTGTAACTAATGCAAGACAAATAGAATTATAAGATGGTGGCATCCTTGTCTCTTCTCCCTTACTACCCAATTCGTTGTCACACATGTTGTTTTGTTCTCAACCTTTTTATGCATCGCCGATTTGATCGTCAAAATATAGCTATGTCCTTTCTACTTCCAACGCAACTGCTTTATCTCCCATTACGCTTCCATCTGCGATGATAACTTCCCCAATATTAACATGATTGCTAAATTTTCACGTTGTGGTGCCATGGTGGTCGGTTCTTGCAAGTGTGGTGTGGTGTTGGATATAGAAAGAAAAGTAGATTTCAGTATGAACACTTCTATAGTTGAACTCGTGAAACTACTTTATCTAATGGTTATGAATTATGTCCATTAAGATCCACATTTTGGCCACTCTAGTCTTCTCCTTTAATTTATGTCCAATATTATGTTAAATGTTTTTTATTTAGTAAACATTATTTTCATAGGAAATGGATAAGTTATGTTAGAATAGCTCCTAAAAGAAAGAAAAATATTTTAATATATTTAAAATATTCATTTATCGGTCAATTTAGTCGATGATATCATATATTTTAATTTTTGATATATCATTTACATTAATGACACTATTTCGTCACATTAATATCACATTTGTGCTACTAAAGACAATAGAACACAAAAACGGAAGCAAATCACTTAACTCACTTGACTCTATATCTATATTTTTATCTCAACAGTCCATTAGTTATTTCAAAATGAAACTAAATATTTCTCAGCTCTCTTTTTAATCCTTAGAAAAACACTAACAAAGAATACTTTAATGTATCAAGGTGGGAGTAGGTGATTTGAGTTTATTTATACCCAAATTGAGCAAAAGTGGGAGCTACAATATCTATCGAGGGAGATGAAGCTAAGAGAAGAATGTTGACTTGCTATATAAGGGTTGAGGAGGAGTGTTCGCCTTTGTATTTTTTTGTGTGTGAAAATAAAAATAAATTTTTAGAAGATAACTTATTAGTGTTTGTTACTAATTTATTCTTATATTTTTAAGGTGGTTTATTGTGATTCTATTCTTGATTTCTTGGTGGTGAGCTCACTTGTTCACAAATGATAGGATATTTATGAGTGATGTTAATAGTATTAAATTTATGTTGAATTATATTTATGTGTTAATTTATTATTTTTTTATTGTCGAATGAGAAGGACAAACTGTATATAACTGCAAAAAAAAAAAAACATATTATATATATATATAAATTATTCGTGTTTAATTGTAAGTACTGTTAGATATCTCAAAATTTTGTTAAATTCCCCATTTAAAGACTTAATGTGGGAATATAATTTAGTCAATATTCTAATATATAGGCTTAATTGCAATTTGAGTCCATTTATTTTAATTGAATCACGAAAGTAATCCTCTTATTTTGTTTCTCCTCAGTTTTGGTTCATAAACAAATTTTAGTAAAAAAACTTAATGAAATATCAATTTTTTGCACTTAATTAAGCAACACTATGCCTTAAGATTTCACGGTGTAACAATTCTACCTGAAATCTATGAGCATAAATGGCATGACGTGACTTAAAAAATTAACATTTCATCAAGTTTTTGACTAAAATTTTGTCTGAGAAACTAAAACTTGAGAGAAATAAAATAAGGGACTAAAACTATAATTAAGCCTATTATATAACATATAGGTGTTATTTGTGCCCATATATACTTATTGTCGTATTTAGATAAAATATTTATGTACAGCAAGTGAACATCTATCCTGCCAATATATTAAAAAAATGAGAAACTCTTTTTTTTAAAAAAAAATCAATAGAATTGTTTTTTTTCTTTCTAAACACTATAAACTTTTTATACAATTAAAATAAGAACATAAATACAATGAAAAAAATTATACAAATTGATTAAAAGTACATATAAAATTTTGGTCAAGTTTTAGATTATCAATTTTGAATCACGTAAAGTTTTGGAATCATGAAGAAAAAAATTCCAAATTAATTCAATTGGTTTAATTTGAATCATTCAGTACATCAAATCACTTATTTGAAGTTTTGTTGTTGTAATGTGTCTATTAAATAGTCCCCAAAAAAAAGTGTCTATTTCTATTAAAACATCAAAAAAGGTAAGTGGGCTATGAACTTGTGCCCACTTGTGCGATCCATATTTTGTTGTTGTGATTTTGTAACTCTGCATCTGCTTTTTGGTTTATAATAAGTACTTGTCCAAATGTTTTGTAAGTGTCATACTGTAGACCTACCCATATACACATTTTTAGAATGAACCCCCCTTCGAAATATGATTCCTATTTGATATGATATAATGACTTTTGGACTCAAGAACGCTAGAGTCACTTACGAACAAATGATAAACAAAGTGATCAAAGAGCATTAGGCCAAATGCTTGCACATTCACTAGAGTTCACATGGACATTTACTCTACACCAATCCTGATCATAAAATCAGAATTTTAATTATATGATGGTAACACATATCATACAATCATCAATGTTCAAAATAAAATGATGGTCCACAAATCACAACATATACTGCTTATAAATTTAACGAATTACTTCTAAAAATCTGAAAAAAATCCTATAAAAAAGAATATCTTACAAATGTTGAAGATACACTTTTTTTAACCTAAATCTCTCAATCTCAAACACAAACATATTTAATTGTTGAAGTGTGGACAAATATACCACCCAAATCAAAGAGATGATGTTGTCAATTGTTGCACTTCCACCATCCTAGATGAATATCTAGATCCACTATGAATCAATTCCCAAGAATATTGAAAGCTCTATAAGTATGAATACAAAACACCTATGAATAAGCATTTTTAACTATAATCCAATAAACATTAAAATTTATTCAATATTTTTTTTTTTGTTATACTTCAATTGTATAAAATAAATACATTTATTTTTATTGATCAAATTATAACTTAATTGTCTCATATAAAAAAGATTAAAAGTAGTAATTGTTTATGTCTTTGATTTTATACGTAATCTTAAAAAATAAAAGAGTCATCTAAATAATATCCACAACTTATAATTAAAATAAATATCCAAAAATGAAATGTCAAGTAAATATATAGACTATATTTGGTACTTGATCATAATAAAATGTCTAAATGTTACTCACGCATATTCTCAATATCTCAATTTTTTTAATGTATTTTGTTACTAATTTCAATCAAAAAAGTAGTATTATTAATAAATAATTAATAGTTTTAAACTTTTTTTAATTAAATTTTTTATTTTAAAAAATTGGAGAGGTTGGAGGTTGCATCCCCAAAACCCAACCATCCACCCTATGTTAGAAAAGAAAAAAATCAAAACAAAATAATAAAGACAATACATGGTTGAATTACGAGAAAATGTAATTTAATACTAAAAAAATTTAAAAATAAAAAAAGAAAATTATATTTATCACTGTCGTATGTTTAAGATGCGATTTAGTGTTGTCGCAAAACAAAAAAATATTTTGGAGTTATTTTTTAAATAGAGTATTTTAAAATATTAATTTTTTTTTAAGGATGTTAAATAAAAATTCCCAATAATTTAACAAAATCACTGGACACCTAGATATTTGACTATCCCCTTATAAATCATATTCACATTCACAGACAGAGGAAACTAGCTAGATTTTAGTCTTTTTTGTACTGGTGGTAGTTACTAGTTATATGATTTTTAACCTTTAGATTACAGGACAATTCAAGAAAGACAAAAGTTGGAACATTGCCAAATTTGGAAGCAAGTTAGGGGACCATTTGTCCTTATGAATTTTAATTCCTTTGCATGCCACGCCCCATTCCCGGAAAATAACATGAAGCTAATATTGTTTTTATTTATTTATTATTATTTGCTTGTACCTATTATTGTCCTATTCAGCCCAACAAATTTGTCCTCATTTTTAAATACTTATAACTTCCCCCAAATTTCAGTCGAAAAATGGGGCAGGGGTCCATATTTGGTGTTCAACCTAAGAATCAAAATCTCTTCATTCTCCTTTTCAGAGATGCAAATACATACTATACTACCGTTATGAACACTCCCTTTTCAAAAATTAAAAGGTCATTGTGTTTGAAAAGTAAGAGCACTGTTGCAACTTTGAATTTGGTAATGTGAATTAATCACAACAATACACTCTTGTCCTCCCCAAGTATATCATAAACCGTTATATGATCTTTCATAACCTACACCCAATCTAAATTCCATATTTTGACACTCAATTATTGTTTACATCACCAATACATTCGCCCTGTTACTTAGTTAATAATTAATCCAAACTGAGAGTCCAGTGGGTGAACTAAATAACTATGAAAATAATTAAGAAAAAAATTTGAGAACAACAATTATAATTTCCTAAATAACTAATGTTGAGAAATATAATTGTGCTCCAGAAAAAGATAAATAACTAAAGAATATAATAACATTTATTTTATCTTTATTTTAACTTTTTACTTAACTTTAATAAGTATCTTTTAACTATCTCTAACAATTCATATTTATTTATCAAAAAATATTAGACTATTTAAAACGAAGAGACGTCCAATTAGTGTTATTTAAGTTTACGACACATGAT
>JBBPBR010000006.1:50534441-50566975 GCA_037974775.1 Cicer pinnatifidum
AATCCTCATATTTTAATTCATCCCTTATTAAAAATATTTTAAACGTTTGTAAGAGAGATGTTTATAATATTTTAAATGCAAAAAATTATTTAAAAATCTAAAAAATACATATGATTTGATATAAATGCGAACTTTTGAAAATAGAAAATTTCTAAAGACAAGATATTAAAATTTTATAAAAATTAAAAACATATTTAATCCTAAAATATACATTAATCATAGTTATTAATTTATCATTAAAAAAACACTCAAAACCCATATCTCCCATTCCATCCAAAGTCCTTACCAGAGCCAAATCCAAAAACACATGTTCTTTAATCCAATAATTTATAAATCCCAATAGAAGAAAATTCTTAATACATCTATGAAATCACTATCTCTCTCACTCAATTCACTCTCATATCTCATATTTTTTGACCTACAAAATCCAGACATTTGATTGAGTCATTACCTATATTCATAGTTGTTTTAATTTAAATTATAGAAAGTAGACACCATTAGAGGCTGTCCACATCTCAACATAACATTGACCACCACAACGTGAGACTTGACACCATTTGAGGTTAAGTTAAGTCGTTACCTATATTCATAGTTGTTTTAATTTAAATTGTAGAGAGTTATGATAAATATTGTATTTTAATATGTATATTATATTTTTAATTATTTTTCTCAAAGATTTGTTCCACCAAAAATAATCTTATTTAAGACACCTTGAGCACTATGAAATTGTAAGGACAATATCTAAAAAACATATTCGAGATAAGCAGAAAGTGTTAGGACTAAAACCATATTGGCTCCTCATTATAGACACCAAAACACTATTAATCCTATTTATAATCAAGTTGAGCTCAATAAAAATAATGTCATATATAACATCAAAGTATTCGAACATGTAAAAATCTCATAACATATTAAGCATGACATTTTTTAAGATAACTCACTACTCATCAATATCCAACCATAAAAATAAAGTACACAAGATTTGTTCTAATACCAAAACTGTCAAAATACAGGGGGCAAAAAAGAAATGGTAGACATAAAGTTAAAATTGTGATTACGATCAAGCATCAGCAATGGTCACCTCAACCTCAACACCAGGTTCAATGGTGATAGAGGTAATCTGTTTAACAACATCGGGGGAACTGTAGAGGTCAATGACTCTCTTGTGCACACGGAGTTCGAATCGATCCCAGGTGTTAGTACCTGAAACAACAAGTAGCAACATGACCACAATGCCCACAATGCAGATTATCATTCATTCAAACAAAATTCAGAGAATGCACACATTAACCAATAACCACTACATCTCAAAACAACACAACACTATTACTGTTTCATTAGACAAATTAGCAGCACATAATTCAGGTAATATATAGCAAATAACACTTCCAACCAAGAACCAAAATACTTTTCAGGCATTTAGCACTGCAGTTTGGGCCACACACAAATACACATGCATACAAAATGTCATAATAAGAAAAGTCAAAAGTGATAACCTTGCAAAACATGCCAGTAATACAGAACCAACCATGACATAAATAGCTACACAATTATATAAATCTGAAGTAAAAGGATTTAGACAATTTGTCATTTTAAAACAACATTTGAAAACAGATACAAGCTTTTAATCTTTTTATTCTCACAAGTTTGAGGATAATAGACGTCCTTAACATAGAGGTAGAACACAACATAAGATGGAAAAAACACTCTCATTGAGCAAAGACAACTAACAAAAACAAAACAAACCAAAGAAGCTGAGAAAAAGTAAATTGAATAGGCTTGCACAAAGCACAACTATATTAAGTGCTTATTTAGAATTCATATGTAAGCCAATTTTGAAAGGTAAATAAATAAGCTCCAACAGTTAGAGAATATATCATATATCCTAAATTATAAATAAATGTAACACAACTACAAATTCTTATTATATAAAATAATGAAAATAGTCTCTAAATAAACTATTTCATAGCTCCCTCCCAGTGTTATTTGTCATCTATTTACCAATGTTGACTACATTCAATCATATTAATAAAATCATGATAAAATGTCTAATAATAAAATTAAAGAACAGTGACATAAAAATAACAAAAAACAATATAATGAAATGAAATACCTTCACCGCAAGGGGACTTTCTAGTAGTGATATTTAGAACTTTAGTGGGCATCCTAACAGGTCCCTTAACCCTAAGACGCTTATCCTTCGCACCACGAACCAAGTCAGCACAAACTAGCAACAACAATTTCAAAGTGATCTTAGTAGCGATAGCAATTAAAAAAATAACGAAGGTAAAAATAACGGGAAGATGAGAAAAATACCCTTTTCGAGATTTTGGACGTGTTTAGAGGAAAGAGTGATCCTAATCTTGTGGATCTGCTCTTGAGATTCCTCCAAACCAGGCTTGGTGGGTTTCACAGCGTACGCCATTTTGAGTGAAAGAGGAAAAGAGACGCCGTCAAGTTGAAAAAAACAGAGAATGCGAAGGAAGAAGCGAATGAAGGTAGGAAGGGTTTAACAATCGGAGAATGGGCGGGTTTAAATATGGGTAGGGCAAACAAAATAGGTCCAGCCCATCTTTTTATATTTCTCATATTATTGCTAACTTCACCCATTTCAATTCTCGCATATTTTTTTAATATTCACTTTTTTATTCTCCACTTATATTTATAAACCCAAAACTCATCATGGTAAAAAATTCACATCACTAAGTTTGATTTGTCTATTGGATTAAAAATATACTAGTCATTCATTAAATGAAAAAAAAGCACTTAAAAACACATATTATTAAATTAAAGTTAAATTTCAGGTTTTATGCCACCTGAATTTAAATAAATATTATTGAATGTTTATTAGATATCTATTAATATTAAAAAACACAAATAAATACATAGACAAAAAATGAGTTATTTAAACACTATTGTTGTAATAGTACCATCTTAGATGCTCTTAGCAACTTCCCATGAGAAGCTTCTCCGCCCTAGCCCTACACAATGGTGACCCATTTTCTTTGACAAAACGTCTTATCTAAAATTTGAATTCCATTTTTTTACAACAGTTACTTGAATTTTAGTCAAAATTAGATAATCTAATTTGATCATGAATTATATTTCAGCTTCAGACAGAGAATAGGGAACAACGTTAACGATAAGATTTTGCTTCCAAGAAAGCTTGTAAGTTGCGCATCTTGCTTTCTCTCACAGTTGAATCGATAGAAGACAACAAACCATGAATGAAGAGATTGAATCAAATGTGAAGAACAACATTCAAGAATTAACAACTATACCCAAGACTATAAAAAATATTAATTGAGTGGCTGAAAAATCAAAAGTAAGACATGTTGTCAAATGGTACAAACAAAAACACAGAGTTGGCTAATAAGAACTTTACATGAATAATATTAAAAAAAACTCAAATAAAATGAAAAATCTACGAACTTGATGTGAAGTCAGAATTAAAGAAGAGGTATACGTTGAGCAATCAGTAGGCTATGTCGTCAAAGGAGGTAAGGATACATCTGTAATGTTGAAGAAAGGTTGGCAGGGATCTAGAGCAAGACGAAGGGTGAAGAAAAAAATTTCAAATTAAGGGAAGTTGTGTTAAATATAACTCGAAATTTAGAATAATCTAAAATTATTTAGATAAGTCATAATAATTATTGAAAAATCTAAAACTCTTTTAAATATTAAAAAGTGTAGAAAATATTTAAAAGTATGTATTAATTAGGGAGGTACTAGAAATAGCAATCATGAATTCTCTTATTATACCTATAATATCTTGTATTTAACTTTTGAAATCAAGCAATTTGTAAGTTTTCTCTTAGAAACACTGCCATTCCTCTAACAATAAATCCCAATATGACAAAAGATTTTAGCCCAATATCATAGGAGCATCATCGCCTGCAACTCCAATACATAATCCTAACAAGAAAAAGAAAATCAAGGAAAGAAATAACGAGCCTCGTCTGAAGTCTGACACTTCTACTTTTCTTGTAACAGTCGTCTTTTCGAATTTGCATCATCTCCTATAGAAATGACATCTCATTCACAAATAAGGGACACACTTTTTATCTCAAGACCTTTCACTATACTCACTCTGATACTGACTATATCATCAATGTATTTGCAGATACCACCCCTTCACGACATGAAACTACATCTAGTCAAGTGCGGAGACTAAAATAAATTATGGAGACTAAAATTCTTTGATTTAAAATGAAAAACAAAAATTGGCAAATTACATAAGAATAAAAGTCTAATTAAACCTTAATTTTATTATATTGTCGAATTCCATTTAGCCGTTGTTGATCCCGTTTAATTTAGCTCAAAACAAAAAATGTTTCACAAATATGTCTTTTGATATAAGAAGTACAAATTAGTTAGTTTATTTGTGTAAAAAGTCGAATATTTTTCACCAATTAATCTGAACAAGATTTCCATGAAATGGTGAAAAAGAATACAATCATCAACAAAATATTAAATTCAGGCAAATTGTAAACCATGGTTCACTGTAACTAATTTTTGAAAATATTTAAAATTTTAACTATCACATATATCGTTTTTTAGACATAGATGTTAATGGTTGTCTTCATTTATGAAATTGAAATAGTGACTTAATTAATGCAAATTCGATAAAAAAAAATATATGTATCTCCTATTAAATCAATTTTAATCAAATCATTGTATTATTTATAAAAACAAAGAGATTCACGTATACAACAACTTATAAAATGGTCAGCCAAAAAGCTCACCTCAAATTTATTATGTCTTTCTTGTAAACTATTTTTGAAGAGTATCCATTAAGCAAACGCATTAACAAAGATTCCATGAAGCAAACGCATTAACAAAGATTCCATATTCCCAAACCTCTTGAAATCCATATTTTGGTTCCTGAATTATTGGAAGCCATGTTTACCCCACATCCCCACATGGCTAACAGCTCCCATATGGTTGCTTCCTTCCAAGTACGTGGTATCAAACACATAATTCCGATTGGGACATCACATCATTCAATTTCTCTTCCCACACCACAACATGTCACAAATTTTGACATTAACCAAAGTAATCCGTGTCCTATTTGTGTTTGTCCTTAGTCTCATTTTCTCACCAAGGCTCGTTTACAATTTTGATTCAATGCATTTAGCAAATTGTCGTAGTCACACATTTGTATTAAATGATTCAAATTTAAATTTGATATTTTTATATTTATACAATATAAATTACATCAAACAATTTATTTAATCAACATATTAAATCGAACACCAGTGTTTCAATTGTATGAATGCAGCGGCGTTAGTTCATTCATGCATGTTTTAATAAATCTCATTTTGTTTAGATAGTTAGTTTGGTTGTTCTAATTAGTCACTTTCTCTTCAGTTATGATGACTTGATTAATCCCACAAATATCTAATTTAAGTGGATTTATCTCACCCATCTATCCCTTAGAAGACAAGTTATCTTTTCACAAAGGCGTTACACAAAAGGTAACAAACTAGAACTGACTGTAGATATGCGTGAGAGATTTTTTTTCTTTAAGTAATGAGAATTAAATCAATTTATAATTGAGTTGAATTAAATTAAATAATAATTAAGAAACATAATTGATACTGTTCACTTTCAGTTTGATAACGTATTCAATATACATCCTCAAACAATAGAGACATTTGATTTATTTTGAGCAGAAGTTTGTAAATATATTCTTAAAATGAATCATTAAATATACTCTATTTTTCATTTCTATATTCAGTCTCGACTTCTGCATTTTCCATATGCAAAATAAGAATTAAAAATGTTAAAATAAAAGTAAAATGATTGAAAATTATAAATTTAATTTATATATATATATATAAATAATTTTTACAATTTTAATTGATTACAACTATTAGATTATTAATAATATTAAAATTTTGTTATAATCATTTTTAAAATCACATGGATGATTAGTTGTATTCATGAAAATTAAACTTTAGAATTATATATTATTTCAAAACATAAAGATAATCGTTGTGATGTGCCTAATTCCGCGTTTTTTTTCCCACTCTTTGGTTTAACATGACTAACAACTTCCATAACATTATTAATTAGAACTTTGAATTTTTAATTTGGGGCAACATTCATACAAACTTTTTAACCTTTCAATTCCCAAACTATAAAAATCTATTAATAAAAAGGACCTTAATCCGTAACTTAATTTACATATAACCATCTCTCAATTTTTTTTATTTACATTGATCAATAAATTAACTATACGACATAGTCATAATAGAAGATTATGGCACATTGTTGACCCATATGTAGCATCCAAAAGTTTCATCACGGCACGAAATCAATGACTCAAACACTATCATAGTAACCTCCATAAGTTATGTGAGCTCTGCTCAATGGAACACCCCTTACTGCTGCAAATGCTTCATTCAATTTTGTTGCATGTTGTACCACTTGCTTAATCCTCTGCAATAATTCAATATTCAAGCATCATAATCAATTAAACTTTGAACCTAATCCATTGTAACTATTCAAGAACAATAAAAATTGCACACATTATTGCATATCAAATGATAGGACTGACTCTTCCATCACAATCGTTTACTAAATAATGCATAAAAGCTACAAAATTTAATTAATATGGAGATCACTGAACTATTTGTGAATTTTTAAATATATTTTTAGACATTTGAACTTCTTAATAATTTATAATCAAAACTAAAAAAAAAATAATTGAGTCTTTGAACTTTCGAATTTTTTTTAATTAGATCTTAATAAACTTTTAAATGATTTATAATTAGGTATTTAAATTTTTAATAATTTATAATTAAGTTTCTAAATTTAGAGATCTAATTAAAAATCATTTAAACGTGGAGGGATTTCATTAAAAGTGAGTTTGTTCACATATCAAATTACAAAATATTGAAAAGTTCAAAGATTTCATTACAAACATTTTTTAGTTCATATATCTATTTAAAAATTTCCAAATTCACAGTTCTCAAATGTTTTTCTTTTTTAATCTAAAAGTCATGACAAAAATATTAACTTAACTCTGTTATGAGTGAAAAATGATAAAACTTAGTCAAAAAAGAACACTTTACTCAATATAATACACACTCTAAAGCAGAGATGAGTTATCAATCAAATGAATAACATTAAAAAAACAATTTTGTTTAGACATTTGCTGACCTTGTCATCAGTGTAGATCTTGAACCTAATTTGTTGGTCTTGCTGTAATTTGTTGTTCTTTTGTTGGGTTCCAAAGAACAAGACACAAATTGTGGCAGCAACAACACCAAAAGAACATATAGCTCCAACTCCTGTCAAGCTCCACTTCCACAAGTTAAAACCACTATTCATAATATTGTCCTCTCCTTCTTTCTCATCATCATACTCCATCATCACAACCTTTTCTTTCTCCATATTCTTCATTCTAGGAGATGTCATGTCCTCACTAGACTTTGGTGAGTCCAATTTCATGTCAAAAATATTATTTTCCTTCATATGAAAGAAAACTTGTGAAACACTCTCTTGATCAGATTCTCCTATTTGAGGGACTTTGATTTTCTCAGTCTTTTCTTCCACTAACTCTTCATTTGGAACCTTCTCAATATTGGGTTCAAATTGGATTGGAACATGGAGAACTTGTTTTGGCACCTTTAATGATTCAATGTTTTTTCTTGATTTTGGGGAGGTGCAAAAGTAATCCTTGTCAAAGACACTAATTGAGTTTGAGTTTCTTTTTCCTGAGAAAATTTGTTTCTCATCACCATCTAGAAAGCCATCGTCAGAAAGGATTACCCACTCATTAATATCCATCTTCACAAAGATTCTTTAGGATCTGAATCTGGACTTGTAAGAGTGATCAAAAGAAGGGATGGTTTATATAGGGGGTGGGGGTGGTAATAGCAAAAGAAAAAAGCTTTTTGAATACTAAGTGTAAGTTTGTGAATCAAAGTTGGTGGCTTTTGTGCGTGTGGAGTTTTGTGTGTAATTTTAAGACTACTAATAAGAGCTAAGCCACCATTAAGGTGTTTTGTTGCTATTGTAACGTGGAGAATGAATTCATGTGTCGTTTATACATTGTTTGAGTGAATGTTAATCCATCTTAAAGATGACAAATTGAGGAATCAATTAAGTGGGTCCCACTTAGCAAGATAGCCTCTACGCTAGGAATTATGATTCTTCTTAATTGTACCCTTTGTATTTCTTTTGAGTTTTCAATTGGTGATTTGATTATTAAAGTCTCGGTTAAATATTTTTGTTAGCTTTGGATAAAGGTGAGTTTTTAATGGTAAGTGAATAAAGGTTGAGTTATGGTCAAGCTTTGTAAGCCAAAGGGAAAAGAAAAAAATAAAATAAAGAAGAGTAGTTGCCAAGCTAACAAAAGATTATCCTTTTTAATATTTGTTATTGGTATGGTGATTTTTTAATAGGAGGTGGGTGACTTTCTTTCACTTCTAAAAAAAAGAAGAGAAAAGAAAAGATTCTTTTTATTACTTTTAAATCTATCTGTTTATTGAGTAGAGAGGGATGGAGAGAGATTGTTGGTTGCTTGTTGGAGTTGTGCTCTTGATGATATTGATGGGTTGTGAGGTGTTGTGGAACCAAAAATGCCAAACAACAAGGGACCTCTCCAAACACAAGTGCCCATAATTGGTATCTTTGAGATTACCCTTCTTTTCCCTCTCCCTCATTAATGGGACACTTGAACATCTATAAGATACCCTTAAGAGAATATATCAAATGAGAAATGATTTTTTTATATGAGAATGAGATGGTGTAATATTAACTATCAAATTAAGATTAAAACATTTTCACTAAACTTCTTCTCACATGTTACTCTGCAAATACCTTTCCATCTCTAATCATAAATGACATTTTTTTTTGTTTGACAAAGTCAAGTTGTGTGAAGTCATCGATTGAAAAATTTAGTGTTTTTTTTTAATAATAAAAAACCTAGTGTAATGGGGCCATAGTTATTTTTTAACATCTTTTTCAAACAAACTTAAGGATACAATAACAAGAACTAGATATTTTGTGCGCAGATTATGGGGCAATAGGCAATCAGTATGAAGATTTAACCCCTCAAAAAGATTTTTTAATCAAACATATAAAATGTGTATATTTTCATTCAGACACATAAATACAAGCTTGAAAAGATGGAAAGTTGTAAAATAAATATAGAAAAATAGTAAAAAGCTAAATTTTAGATGATTTGGGAGATGAAAAAGAAATAAGAGAGAAAAGAATGTATCATTCTATTATTGAGTGTAAACTTTATTATAATTTTTAGTAAGAGAGAAATGGAAAAAAAATTGAATAATATTAGTAATATAAATGATTACATTAGTCAAATTAATGTATACACATCAATTGTCTTACAAGTTACAATATCCTTATTCTAAATGATACATGGAAATAAATTTTATATTATTTACATAATAGCATCCTATATTTAAAATCAACTTTGATTTTTTAAAACTTTAATTAAGATTTTGATTTTAAAATATATTTTTAACTTTTCAAAGTTAAATTCAAATAATCCACAATTACTTATTAAGAGTGACATGAGTTTGAGAAATGATATTGTAGGAGTGTCTCTAAATAGGTAAAATAGGGTGGTAATAGTTTTGCCACTCTTTTGGGTTACAAATTGAGAGAGAGGTAAAAGCCCATTGAATGGTGTGGTCAGGCTCCGCTAATTTCACCCACTAGACGGTCCATAGAATACCCATGTATGCCTACCTTATCTTTTAACAATTTATTATTTAAATATACACTATTTTCTTTTCTTTTCAAACGTGGCAACTTCCTTACCTCACAATTTCACATAGCTTTTTTTTCAAAAACATTTCACATAGCTGTGCTGAGTATCATGCATATTTTTACCCAAGGAACAAACCCCTTTTAGATTCAACTAGAATCCACATTTTAATTTAACTACAAAGTAGATAACAGTCTTCAATGGGGGCTTGCATGTATTAGATGCAATGTTGTGATAATCTTCTTCGGAGCACAAGCACAAACCCCATGAAGCATCCCTCACTTATGGTAGCAGGTCACCAAGGTAATCTACTCCCCAACATTATATTTTTACTACCTTGCTTTCTTTTTACTTCAGAAATTAATTATGGAAAAAAATATGAAATCAAAATATGCAAGCAAAGTGAGCGAGAAATACATTCATAAAAAAAAATAAAAAGGTTTGTTCAATCTGTCAGACAACCGTGTGACCATCCAAGGCCCACAAGTGAACCCAGAAACGATCCTCTACAGCCAACTGCAGTGGTCAACGAAGTTCCCATCACAGAACCGTTATTCACGCTCTGATCACACGGTCGGAATCATCCACCAGATTTAGGTTCCTGTCTCCTTAGAATATAAGGACACAGTAGTACGATCCTATAGAACAGATCCTGTTCAAGTAAGGTCGTGACCATAGTCCTTCCGTGTCATTATATAAATGTTTAGTAATAGCATGAAATAAACGATGTGGGACTAATTTGAGGTTTACAGTTGTTTTTCAGTGGAGTTCTAACTTCGGTTTTCACTTTGATGTCGCAGGAGGATGCAAATCCAGTCCTCATAATTGGGTTAAACGTTTGATGAATTTGTCTAAACTGAAGACTCATTGTTTCGTACTATATTCCTCTTTGAATATTTTCAACCCTTTTAGAGGTAAATATAAAATGATGCAATTAGTGTTAACGTTACAGTCTCATATCAAAGTAACTAAATGGGTTGATAGTTGTTAAAACACAAACAAAACTAATCATGTTTAATTTAATCTCTATGATAAGTATTTCTTAAGGTGAATATCATATTCAATATGATTGCAACTATAACCTAGCGAAAATTGCTACTAACCAATTGAACACGGGAAGAAATAAACAAAAATTAATCACTAATTATCAGTAAGCACACAAGAAAACACTTTAATAAATCAATTATTACAAACATAAAGGCCACATCACAATTGATTAAAATCTAGTCTTCACAAATATATATTGTTCACTTTAATTCAATTAAACTTTCCTAATTAAACAACTGTAACTGTTGATCAATTATTATCTATTTTGGTGAGCTGTTGATAAACTATTATGACTTTTACCCTATCAGTAAAGTAATAATGAGTATGTTTCTTCATACAAAAATAACAGTTAAGTTAGATATTTTTCATTAAGCACCCAATTAATACTTTTCAGTAAGATATTTTATTTTTAAGAAAAACAAGATGATTTACAAAAGTAAGAAATTTTTCGTTCATGGATTTTAGTCATTTGATAAAGATTAGACAACTTGTATTCTGATATATATTTTAAAGTAAACTTGATAAGTAAGTGTTTTCCCTAACTAAGATTAATAAGTTAAGATAGTTAGTTAATGCATAATGAAGTTAGATATTTCATGAATGAAGAAGAATATGTATATCTTGGTGTCCCTTTTGATGTGTTACGAGTCATGACATGAAATAACAACAAACAAGACAAGGATGTGTGCACCCACAGAAAAGTTAGAGAAGCATGGTCCCTTCAACCCCCACATAATACTTATTATCAATTAACTAAACATTTTTTCATTAATTAAACATTTTTCATCAAACTGTTAAATTAATTAAAAGCATATAACCATTTGACTTTTTTGGCCTTCCTTTCACTTATTGAAAGTTTCTTTCATCATATTATAAACTTTAAGTAAAGAGAGGCATTAAATATCAAAATTCTTTTTGGCAAATTTTTTTCTCTCTCTTTTGCACTTTCCTCTTCCTTGTGATTTTCATTTGCAGCAAAGAGAGAAGATGAGAGAGATAATAAGCATTCATATTGGACAAGCTGGAATTCAATTAGGGAATTCATGTTGGGAGCTATATTGCCTTGAACATGGAATTCAGCCTGATGGCTTGATGCCTAGGTACACTTTTGTTATATGATTTATAATTTTTTTTGTTTTGTTTACATGAATTTTGTAGTGGTTTTGTGTTTCTGTATTATTATGAAATTGGTTTGACTTTTTAGTCTTCTGATGCTGGTTTTATTTATTTCTTTCTTGAAATCAATTTATTGCCTACTGTATAAGAAAGCTCAATTCAGTTGACTTTCAATTTGATTGTCTTGCTTAGTTAGATCCAATCTTAAAATTTTATATCTTTTCTTATAGTTCTGTCTGTGTTTTTCCTATTTTGGGTGTTTTCATTTGTGGGGTCTTTTGATTTGAATGAAAAATATCAAATTTTATCATGCCCTGTTCATTTCTTACTTTCTAAGTTTCCTCCATTTTTATTGTCATGTACTCATGGTTGTTGATGTTGAGTAATAATATATTAACAACCAAAAATAATTCATAAAAGTTTAATTTTCATACACTATACACTATCAGCAACAAAAGTTTTACAGTGTAAGCACATACACATCACATGTTTCTTAATGATGTCACGATTGTGATGGATTGAGAGTGTAAAAACTCTTTATACTTAACATGTATATGAAACAAATTCAATTCATAAATAGTTGACATATATGATTGATCTTAAGTTAATAATTCAAATTGAGATAAAGGGTTTCATGAACTTCCTTCCAAAATAGAATTTCTATGGTACTTTTCTTCATATTATATACACTTGTTAACTCATATAGTTGATTAGGCTCAAACAATGCTGATTTATCTATCTACATTCATTGCAGTGATACCTCACCTGGTGTAGCACGTGATGCTTTCAACACCTTCTTCAGCGAGACCGGATCCGGAAAGCACGTGCCAAGAGCCTTATTTGTTGATCTAGAACCTACTGTTATTGATGAAGTAAGAACTGGTACTTACAGACAACTTTTTCACCCTGAGCAATTGATTTCAGGCAAGGAAGATGCTGCTAATAATTTTGCAAGGGGACACTATACTGGTAAGCCAATTTCTAATAATGCTAATTAATCAAATTAGCTCTTTTTTTTCACTGTTTAGTTAGAAAGTGCCATTTATTTGTTGTGTGTCTTTGATGCAGTTGGAAGAGAAATCGTTGAACTATGCATCGATCGTATCAGAAAATTAACCGACAGTTGCACTGGATTACAAGGATTTTTGGTTTTCAATGCTGTTGGTGGTGGTACTGGTTCTGGTTTGGGATCATTGCTTTTGGAAAGATTGTCTGTAGATTATGGCAAAAAGTCTAAACTTGGCTTTACCATCTATCCTTCACCTCAGGTATATATTTTCCTTAAAATCATTTGAAAGTTATATGAATCGAGACAAAATGAACTGTTTTTAAATCATCAAACATTTGTTCCTACTAGATAAACTTAGTCTTTTGTTGCTTTACATTCTTCTGTGATTTCTTGGTTATATTTGTGTGCCCTCACGTATGTGTTACTATTGATTATGCAGGTATCTACTGCAGTTGTTGAACCTTACAACAGTGTTCTTTCCACACATTCTCTTCTTGAGCACACTGATGTGGTTGTACTTTTGGACAACGAAGCAATATATGATATATGTAGAAAATCATTAGATATAGAAAGACCAACATACACAAACTTGAATCGTTTGATTTCTCAAACTATCTCTTCCTTGACAACTTCGCTGAGATTTGACGGCGCAATTAACGTGGACATCACTGAGTTCCAGACTAACCTGGTTCCATATCCTCGTATCCATTTCATGCTTTCATCTTACGCTCCTGTGATATCCTCTGCAAAGGCCTACCATGAACAGATATCAGTTCCTGAGATCACCAACGCGGTTTTCGAGCCATCGAGTATGATGGCTAAGTGTGATCCTAGACATGGAAAGTACATGGCGTGTTGTTTGATGTATCGCGGTGATGTTGTGCCTAAAGATGTTAATGCAGCTGTTTCAAATATCAAAACTAAGAGAACAATTCAGTTTGTTGACTGGTAATTACACTTTCTTGGAACATCTCATTATGACTGATAATTTAGATTATGCTCCTTGTCTTATGATTAAGTTAAACTACCTAGAATAATCAAAGTGCAAAAATTATGCAATTTTGCATTACAATATTATCTGATAACTAAAGATGGTTGTTTAATTATGATTTAGAATCGCTTTACTGTTGTATTACTTTTTATAATTGTGTTATATTCTTGGCGTTCTGCAGATGATTGTTGCATGTTGAGGATAACCTAGTTCGGATTTCAGTAGTTATTGTGATGCTTTTGTTATGTAATTATCTATCTACCATAACTAAGATTGAGTGATTATGGTGACTAATTTCAGGTGTCCTACTGGTTTCAAGTGTGGTATAAACTACCAGCCTCCAACAGTGGTACCAGGAGGCGATCTAGCCAAGGTGATGCGTGCAGTTTGCATGATAAGCAACAACACAGCTGTTGCTGAGGTTTTCTCTCGCATCGATCATAAATTCGATCTCATGTATGCTAAGAGGGCATTTGTACATTGGTATGTTGGTGAAGGAATGGAAGAAGGTGAATTTTCAGAAGCCAGAGAGGATCTTGCTGCTCTTGAAAAAGACTATGAAGAAGTTGGAGCAGAAGGTGAAGTTGGTGATGATGATGATGCTGATGAATACTGAAATCTATCATCATCAGTTCTTCATATCTACACCTCCCTTCTTTTTTCTTTCTTATGTTATCTCTGGCTGTGTAATAATGAATATTTTCCTTGTCCATTATTTTTTAGCATCTTTCTGTTGTGTGCTAGATTTGTACTTGTGAATGTTTCAAGTTAAAAATGTTGAGACAATTTTTTTCATCATGAATTTTATTGTTATTTTTGAATCACTTGTTTCTGTAGTGAGTAAAATAAGTGGCTGGTTAGGAATGTGTACTAATTGCTACTACTTAAAGGAGTTAGATGTTGTTTTATATTTTGCATTAGTAATGTACTTATATTAATAAAACTTAATAAAAAGAAAATAAGGAATTTCAGAGATAAATTGGTTATGCTGTTTTCTTCCAAGGAATGATAGTTAGACTTAGCATAGAGTTTACTGATAAACTATCTTTGAATTGCAATTGCAACTTTGCATATCCAAGCAGAATTGTCTGAATAAAAATTTCCTCCCCCTTGTATTGAACATCAGTAAAAGACTGGAAATGTGCCATGACATCAATTTTATATAACTAATGTTAATGTGAGATATAAAATGAAAGGAAGCAATCCTCTTTTTGCTATTGATTAACTTCTTGTATGGTAAAAAAATTGACTCATCTATCAATGCAAGTTCCACCCCAACAGCTACATTAATTTTATTTCTTTTGAAGTGTTATCTAAAACCATACCTACGACGTATATGGATTGTGTGAAGTGTGATGACACATAATTAGTCACATCTACGCCATATGATCAAGATCAAATGGTCTAAATTTCAATGCAAATTTTTATTTTTATTTAAATTTAAAATACCAAATTTGAAATTTGGACCAAAGATGTGGCTAATCAGGCTGTGACTGCTGCACACAACCAAGATCAACCTAGGACCAGGCTTGGGGACATGACTTGTCTGCACGCTTGTTCTATAGTGTCATCAATATCTAACAAATTTGACCTCTTCAATCATATTTTCATCTCATTGAACATGCTTATCCTTAACTATATATGTTTTTACTTTTCTTTTGTATGTATTATGCTGAATTATTCCATGTATTGTAAACAATGCCTTCAAGAATGGTTTATTTATTCTTTGGTTGTCTGTTATGGTGATAATTTTTAATTCTTCACCTCATTTATTATATTTGCCATGAAATTTGTTGTTTCTTGCAAATCATATACAAACCAATAGACATTCTTAAATACAAAAAGGCCACTATCTAGTTTTGGTCCTTACTTAAGATTTTAGCAATTGGTAATATCTAGTTGGTTGTTTTAGAGTACCCTTTTTGATAGCTAAGTTTCAATGCAGTCTTCACAAGCCATATGGAATTGGAGAGAAAGGAGAGGATAAGGACTAAGAAAGAGAAGAATATTAAAAAGTGATTTTTTGGGTCCACAAAACATGTTACATGAAAGTGATGCCATTGAACTGTTTAAGCAAGATGTTACCATATCCTTGGATGTGTTTAAGTATTATAATTTTAGATTCTCAGTCCTATCACTTAATCTCCAAATAAAATTAAGGATTCTGTAGTTGATCATATGTGCGATGCTAAGGTATGGGAAATGAGAATGAGACAAATTTATGTAGCCACATATTTGATTGAGATATCATGGCTAATGCAGATGACTAAAAGGCGTTAATTATTCATAAACATTGGACCAAAATCTTATAAGATATGATAGTCTTTTTTTATTAATTGAAATAATAAAGCATAGTATTTGTCTCTTGTATGAAATAATTTTTAGTGTAATTAATTCTACTGTTTATCCATGTAAAACAGAGTGAATAATTATTTTTAGTGTAATTAATTTTCCTGATTTCACCTTGCTTATTTTGCCACATAGGCAAGGTTTTAAAAAAAAGACGGTAACCGAAATTTGAACTATGACATTATGTCTTTGCGACTGCAACACAATTATAACTCTGATTGAGGCCACATTAAATGCATTTGGCTACAATTCTCCGTAATATCAAGGAATGCAATGCAGCCGCAACTAGAACTACAAATTAAAACGTTACTCGTAGGTCTAGATTTTCACAATGGTTTGTTCCAACAAAAAGATTTTTTTTGATATATAGAAAATAGACTTCAAACTTCAGTTTTGATTCTAGAAATGTTATAAAACATAATTATATTATCTCTATGTTATTGTAATGGTTCAATCAGTCTTACATATCCAACACACTTCCCTCAACCTTTCAATAATAGTAAGAAAAAAAATTGGCTGCAATGATATTTGAAAGAAACATTTTCAGAATCATATTTAGACCTTAAAGATTTAACAGAACAATGAGCACAAAGGTGGAAGGTCCCATAAGGCTTCATTGGAGTCATGAACAGTTTCCATGTACTCATGCACTCCATTAATAGCATAAAGTGAAGCTGATATCTGTCGTTCAACCTTCATTCTTTCAAATTCTGAAAACTCCAAGCTTGATGCATCAGTCATGCCATCATTCTTCGGTATATCGAATAATTGAGCGATAGGAAAACGATCGAAAAAAGGTCCAAAACCCCATGAAATGTTGGATTGTGAACCTGTCTCAAAATCCTCCTTGCAATTGCTCAAATCTGGTTTATAAGCATCCTCAAAAAGTTGTGTTTTTTTATTATCCTTAGTTGAAACAGAATCTTCCTTGTTATCATCATCATTGCTTGAAATTGAATTAGTATTACTACTAGTGTTGCTGTTACTTGGGGCACAAGCAACAACATCTTCTTTGTTTTTGATACCTTTTTTGTTGTTAAGAAGATTTCTTATCCTAGAAGCAAGAGGAGAATCCAATGAGACATGAGTAATGAAGTTGGTTCGAGTGTTCGATCCTCGAAGAAGGCACGCAGCTTCGTCGTAAGCTCTAGCTGCTTCCTCAGCTGTCTCAAATGTTCCAAGCCACATTCTTATCTTCTGAGTTGTGTCTTTGATCTCAGCCACCCATCTACCTGATGGCCTTTGTCTCACACCAACAAATTTGTTTGTGTTGTTGCTGTTTCTGTTTCTTCCTTTGAACTTTCCTCCTTTGGCTGCTTTCTGATGTTGCTGCTGCATGTTCGGTTGCTGAAATTGAATTTCCATCACAAAGTTTTCTTTATTTTTTATTTTTTATTTTAGTGGAAGATGTTGTGATATATGAAGATAATGGAAGGCTATTACTTAATTTTTCATGTTGTAGTTTGCAAGCTATGAGATTATATTTATATGTGTATGAAAAAGTTGATAAGCTTTTCAACAAGCAAGTGGGATTAATATATTAGACATGCACATTGTCTTGGAATTTGGTGGTAGTTTAATTTTATTTTTGTGAAGAATATTTTAATTAAAATTTGGTATGATAATGACAAGGTACCTTTGAAATTCAATTGGTGATGCCTTTAATTTTTTCAATAGAATGACCACTCCTATAGCTGTCGTTTGGGAGCAGACAAACTTTCAATTTTGATGTATATGTGCCAAAAAGTAAATTACCTAAAGTGTAGTATTTTTCATCTTTTATTTCTTTTTAAAATTCATTTTGTAACTAGAGACATTTATTCTAATTCTAACAATACTGTCCCTAACTCCTAATTAAAATGGCTCAGTATTTTTTTATGGTTTCTTGAATTTTCTTATCAGTACAGTATAATCCATATATCAAGTATTGTTTACCAATTTTCAGATTTTAAATACCACTAGAATGTGTAAATTGCATCAATTTATATTTTGGATTTAAAAGAATTTACAAATTTAACGTATGATATTGTTATTAATAAAATAAAAATAATTTTAAAAGTAAATCTTTAATGTTTTATAAAATTCATATTTTTTATAAATATTGTGATGGTACAATAAAATCTTAATCGTTAATTCAAGATTCAATATAAATCATACAGTCAATAATTAATTGAAAAGACATTCATAAAATAATTCTTTTAGAATTCTAACCACCCTACATTTAAAAACAGCCATAAAATAACAATTTTTTTGTTCAATATCCAAATCAACAAATGATCTTAAAATCACTTTAAAAATATGGAATCACCAAGAAAAGACATTAGGGTTGGATAGAGTTGAGGGTGCCTAGTCCTTGTCCCCTTTCTTCCCTTCTTTTTGCTTAAGTCAAACAGTTGAAAAAATTATAGTGAAACCATGAATAGCTGCCACTTGGAGGCTCCAAAATCATCTTAAGATGCACACATAAACAAAGAGACTAAAGCCATGCTTCGCACTAAGATAAACAAAGTCATTGCCAACTCAACTATATGTCAATATTTTTTATTTATAAATATGTCTATAATAATAATAATAATAATAATAATAATAATAATAATAATAATAATAATAATAATAATAATAATAATAATAATAATAATAATAATAATAATAATAATAATAATAATAATAATAATAATAATAATAATAATAATAATAATAATAATAATAATAATCTATATCTATATCTATATTACTATACAAATGCAACTCCTTATTTTGATCCTGGACAAATTTATCTTTAATAATTCAGTTTTTTCAAATTAAAACTTAAATTAACATCATAATTATAAGAAATTTCTTAACAACATAATCTTTAAAATTTTAAATTTTAAAATAAATTATACATATTTAATAAAATAAAATATACTATATACAACAAAATACAATAAAAAAAATAGATATACGGGCACGTAAATAACCATTTAGTGATAATAATAAATTATAAAAATATCTACATGTGTGTGCTAGCTACGTTTGTTTTGAGTTGTAGCCCTCTTCTAACGTCACCAACACAACACTTTGTTCCACTTTAGTCATTATTGTGTTTATTAATAGATTCTTCTTCGCCCTCTTTCAACCAGTCCTAAGATTTTGATTTGTGTGACATTGTCATTATCTTCTTTGTTAATTGAATAATTGATATTGACATACACAGCTTGTTAACCTAAAACAATAATACTCAGTTTAAGTTAACAATAATTTTGAAATTAAATTTGAGTTATTAAATATTGCATGCCACTAAAGTTCACAATGGATCTCACGTTAGACAAGAATGAAGATATGGGGAAAAGGACACAAGTTTAATATATCAAATAATTAGCAATCCAACACTATAATATTGTTATCTTCAAAAATCTTTTATGTTAGCAATAACCATAGAGATTTAGTTCATATACACATTAAAGCAAAGAATTTTGACAATGTTAATTAATAATAATTATTAAATTATTTAAAAATATTTAATTTAAATTATAATTACTTTGTAATTTAACAACAGTGTAAAACTTTTATATGAACTAATTATATCAGTTTTTGTTGTCCAAATTATTTCTTATAAAAAGACAGGAGGAAGTCTTAAATTTTCAATGGTTTATTAGAAATTGCAATTCAGAAAATTAAAGATAATATTAAGGAAGTTATGGTTCCTGATATAAAAGATAATACTAAGGAAGTTGTGGTTCCTGATGTTATGCTTCAACTACTAATGAGATAATGGGATCTTTTATGACTTTCAATGAGAATCTTTCTCCCTAGAAAAAAACAAAGACTCTGCCTGCCTCTCTTTTTTGTATATCAATATCCTTTAGTTTCTTTGGTTGCTTATAAGTTGTACCCTTTACTTATCTTTTAAAGTTAATTTAGCTCATTTAAAAATGATTTAATTGTAATGTCATAGTATTTTTAGGGCCAAAATGAATTGAAATGCAATCTCATGCTTACAAGTCAAATCAAAGACTTTTTTTTTTTTTAATATTTGCCACCTATATACTTCTCTTGGGACCAACTACAATCAATAGTATAATTCCTCTAGGCTCATAAAGGTTGGAATTTGGAAATAGTATAGTTAGTGTAAAGAGTGGAAAGACGAAATAAATAAATAAAAAATTTATTTATATAGCACCTCTCGTATGATATAGGAATCATTTTTTAATTTCTATCATTTTTGTCAACACATAAAAGTATATTATTTCCTTTGACAATACTGAAATGTTTATCATGGAAACATTGCTTGCAAAATTTCGCTAAACAATGCACCCACAATACTTTTACTTCAAGATCGATTGATTATAATGATTGAAACAATTAATGCAACATTTATGAAATGAGAAGAAAAAATAGATTTTTAATTACAGTGGGTCAATTGAAAGTATGTGAAACAAAGATTTACCATCCGAAGGACCAAAGTTTTCAGAAGTACTTTGAAACTAGTGTCAAAGACTTTAATTAGTGATTTCTTTATTAAAATATAAAGTAGACATGTGTTAATTATTATGGATCTTGTCTTAGAGAATAGAGATATATGAATTTCATTCCTTCGCACCTTCATCCAGTTAAATATATACAGGCACTGGCACAAATAGAGAAACACTACATCACTAGAACTAAGTTTGTATTCATTTGAACGGGGTTAATATATCATGTTTAGGTTGACAGTAAGTTTGATAGAATCCTAATAAACCACTGATTTTATCAAAACTTACTTTTTAGAGTTTTAACAAAATCACTGTGCCACCATAAGTTGGCCAAACACGCCACAAATCCAAACATACATCACATTCTGCTTTCCACAGTTATACCATGAGGTCATTTGAAGCTTTCATGACATAATTTCTTACTACCATGCATCAAACCAATATGCGAACACTTCTATGATAGAATTCTTGAACTTGATCCCAAAACTCAAACAATATACTATACAAATTTTTGTGAGGTTGCATGTAAAAATTCCTCTTGTTTATCATTTTAAAACCTCCCGAAAAGACCTGAGTTATGGAGTTTAGTTTGAACTTTGAAAACACCAAGTGAAAAAAATGCAGAAAAAGAGCAAGGACATAGCCAACGGATATATAAAGAATTCAATGACAAATTGTTTCCAACATCCAAGAAAATGACTTGTCAAAACTGTTACAACCCTCAAAAAAAAAAAAAAAAAAAGAATATTATGCGGTTTACTATGCCATGCATGACTCAAGGTTCTGTAGAAAAAATGCATCTCTCAGGGTAACACATCTACCCCATCCTCCACACACAGGATCGAGTCACGCTGTCCACTCCTACTCGAAGAATTCCATTTAAATGTAACACTTAAATATACATATGCGTTTGATGCCAAAACTGCTTTTCATTCTAACCAACTCAACATCTCTCTACAACAAAGCCATACCTCATAAGTCATGGGGTGGATACTTGGATTGCCAAATATGGTTCAGCAATCAAGAAACGTGAACCAGCAGGGTTCACAAAGGGAACTATGACATCCCATGACAATAGACATGCATCTTCTGAAGGTAATTGACACAAAAAAATCCAAAATAACTAGGATGATAGGATGGACTGAAGTGCAAGTTGTTGCTGAGGGTGCAAAGATGACCAGGTTGAAGCAAGGGTAGAAGGTGGCAAAGTCTGTTGAAGTTGCCTTAATAAATTAACCATCCGACTCACAGTTTGTTCAGTTGCCAGATCATTTCCCGCACATAAAATCTACATCATAATGAATGCCAAACAAACATCATTTTAGAGTGGATCGAAATAAAATTAAAACCAAGAGCAGTAACTAAAATCCGGCATTGATAAGGCCATACCTCGGCAAAAATTGCAACAATCTTGGGAAGATATTGATTGTTTTGACCTATAAGTTCTCTATCTGATCTGAAAATGAATACATGTACAGAACATATTAAAATTGTCCTCAGGAAACAGGAAGTAGAGACACCAAAACAGGTATATAGCATTTAATCAAAACATGTTCCAGACTAGACTTCTACCTTTCAACCATTGAACAAAGTAGGTCATGCACAACCTTAGCCTCAATTAAATCACCTTTTAGAGGCAAGCAACTTAGCCAGGCAGGAACAACCTGCTACCACGAAAAATCAATGAAGTAACAAATCAAAACACAAGCAGAGGCTTTTTGCTCTAAATTTCATTTCTACAAGGATATCACGAATATGCAAGAAATCAGAACAATGTCCTAGAACCAATTCATGCAACTAAATCCCTTAGTCTTAGAGATTATGACTGAAGCAAATACAGCAAGTATATATATTCTATATTGCTTATTCTGTTTAAGAACATATCAGGGATGTACACTATATATAAGGAATATCAACATTATACAAACGTAATTAAGCCATACATGCATACAGCTAGTACTTATTATGTTTGAGAAAATATATTGGATGTACACTATATATAAGGAATATCAACTTTATACAAATGTAATCCATACATGCATAGAGCTAGTCCTTATACAAATGTTCCCCGCACACACCAGGGAAATATAGCGAAAATATTTGTTCGGTGATCATTATATTTAGAGGTAAGGAAGTTGTGACCTCGTGAAAGAGAATCTTCTCACAAATGAAATGGCAACCAAATTTTCTATTTGGTCTGCTCATGAAAGACGGGACTAAAAGCATTGTGTAATACTGCTTGATAGTCACAGATGAGTTTCATGGGGCCAATCTTGCAAAACTTCATTTCTTGAAGTAGCAGCTTTGACCGAACAGGCTATACATGAACTAAGAACCATGGCACAAAATTTTGCTTCTACAATGTTATTAAACAGATTATGGAAATTCCAGCAAGCAAGATGACAACACTGACAGCGACTCAGGAGTCCGCTGGAAGCATGTGAAACTCACATTCTTACAAAAGTTGAGCATGGTGGTGATTTCAGTAGTGACACAAAAGGGAAGACATATTAGGACTTTCTAGGAAACTGCACTTTCACTTTACCATGTGAAGTGTTTGAACAAGTGTTCTGACCGTAATGTGAGAAGAAATGGCAGTGAGGAAAATAGACATTATAGGGTTCATGACTAAAACAAGCAAGCTCTAATACCAACTTTATTCAGAACTATTCTGATGTGAATTCAATGAAATAAATCCTATCTAAACCTCAAGTAAACTAAATATAAAACACATATAATCTTCTATTCTATTTTCATAATGTATCAGACATTTACAAGGATAACCACTGGCATACAAAATAGTGCTAAACCTGCGTCTTCAAATAGTGTTACGAAAATATAAAATGGTCGAAAATATCATTATGTTAGCCTGTGTGTAGAAGTGGGAACCAGAATCCATAAATATCTATAGTAGTTTTCTGAGCCTAATACAACACTCAAGGAAGCCATGATGTAATATTGGCAAAAGCTGAAAGATGACAGCCCACCATCTTAACAAAACTAATTTTGAATGAAGGCAAGTCAAAATCCTAACTGTGATGATCAGAAAATCATTACAAGATGGTTGGTTAAGCATGACAGCCAACTCGAGAAGTATGACTAGCAACTTGTACTTTGTTAAAATGATATTATGATCACATGCAAGATTAAGATATGAAACACATGTATGATGTACCTGTGCTGCATTTATGCTATCACGGTGGAACTGGCATATTTTTCCAAGAGCTGAAACAGCATTGTCATATGCCATTACATTATCAGTATGTCGCGCATTTGGATGTGTTATCACAGCATTTAACCTAGAAAGTGCCTCTGCAATAGAGCAAAAAAAAACTGATTAAAACATTAGTGTAAGACACAAACAAAAAAAGAAATTAGTATGAGTAACTGACCTCCAACAAGGGGTTTGAAAACAGATCCACCAAACTCAGCACAAACACCGACCCCATAAACAGCTGCCTGAGAAGATATTCAATTTTTGCTTTGTGAAATTACATATACCTCAATTATATAACAAAGTTATAAAAGCAACATTAATGTTAAGTAAACCAAAGGAGCGAACCTGTCGAACATCTGAACATTCATCATTGCAAGCTTCAAGCAAGAATGGAAGATATGAATCATAATATCTGTAGCAACAACATAAAGAATTTAAAATACAGGGAAAAAAAATAGTTTTGTGCTTCTAGTTATAGAGAATTCCCAATGAATAAAAGAAAGGGGAAGTGCTTTTTCTTGCGATGGAAGGGGGTTTCTTACTTAAGTGCTGCTTCGCGGCAGTGCTCGGCAACATCATCAAATATACAAATGGCAATTCTCCTTTCCTCTGTGGTTTTGTCTTTACCCTGATTTTTAGTTGTCAACAAGGAAAAACTTTGGTTCAAAAGATTGACTTATCTGTCTAAATGAAGATATAGACATCAAGACAAACATTAACCATGTCATTTCCAATTCACAAACACATTGTAAAGCAGTAGAAAACAAGATTCACTCATTTCATGGAAAATTTGGTTGCAATTGGCAACAATCTAAATTACTTTACTAGTGAAACAAAAGGGGGCAGGGGATGATAAACTACAAACCATAATATAAGAAATTTTCCAGGTCTTTTTGCAATCTTTAAAAGAACAAAAAAAAAACAGATAATAATTGTATGACACATAATTTATTCCCATAATATTTAAAGAGGGAAGTAGTATAAGTAAAATAGGGCTGCACAGTATTTTCCTCTTTTCTGGCTAATCAAATTCTTTTATTTCTCATTAAAAAAGCCATATGGAACAAATAAGAGAACTAATGCCTTTACAAGATATAAGAAATATTAGACAGACGAGACATTTTCCCTTCAAATTATACGTTTAAAAGAAAAAGGTCTCAAAAAAGGCAAATTAATAAAAAAAAGATGTGGGGGCAGAGGGAAAAAGTAACTTTTAATAAATAAATCCAAAAAATAAATATGAAGATACATTCCAGCAGCAAAAAGAAGACACAACAAGACAGGAGTGGAAGGGAACTTACAAACATAGGTGTTAGGTACACCGAAAGTTCATCAAAGAAAGGCACAAAAGATGCCCTGAATGTTTTTATCAGCGTCCCCAAGCAGTCCCCAATCTAGCACACAAAAAGATTCAACATAAGAGCTAGGAAAGCACACATAAAGAATGCAGTTAATGAGAAGAGTCAGATGACAAACATATATAATTCATACTTGATCAAAAAGTTCTTCTTCTTGCTCATTTTCTTCCTTGAGTAGTTCCCTTTCTTCAGCATCAAAGTCCTCTTCTTTGGCTCTCTCAGCTCTTTCATGTTTTCTGGATGAACTGGCCGTGATGACTGTTTTAATCTCATCAACAACGCTCTTCACTTGTTTTTCATCTAAATGTGGTCCTGAGACCTGATAGAAATAAATCCTAGCTAACTTCAGGTTTAAATAACAGTTACAGAGAATTGATAACTTGAAAAATACAATTAAAAAAACAGTAGTGTAGCATAAAAAATTACAACAAATCCCAGTCTTTCCCAGTTGCAGCCCATGGAGTGTGACTAATGTCGGCTCAGCAAACAAGTTCAAGCTACTTTTACAAGCACAGTTCATGCAACTTTCCCTTTTGATCTTGTTCATTCAGATATGTCGGTCCAAGTTGTGTCATCAACAACGGAACTTTATAAAGAGCTTAATGTTTATCTTCTATCCGTTGCAGAAACAGTTTCCTAACTTTCAATTTGTGCTATATTTAATCTATGTTGTCAATACCGGCACGATTCAGCGCAATCCCGGTGCGATGGAGGGGCTGGCTGCAACGCTACCGACCGAGAAAACGTGTTCACCGGTAGCGGTGCTCTCGGACGCAAATCCTGCTATCCCAGCCCGACCCGCTATTGGACCCGTTCTAGGACTTTTCCAAAATCATAAGTTTTAATTTTTTTTTCTTCATTAAGGGTATCTAGGTCATTCTACATCCACTTAAGCCTTAATTTTCTTTTTATTATAAACCCACAAAGGGGTTGGTTCAGCATCGTGAAAAAGAAACTGTTTTTAGTCTTCCTCTATGTTGTTCTTGCTTTGTCGCCATTGTTCTTGCTATGTCGCTTTCATTCTTTTATTGCTCCATTCAACATCATTTTGTTCCATTCTTGCTCTATTCAACATCGTTATGTTCTTGCTCTATTGTTTTCATTCTTTTTTGGACTCTGTTTTGTTTATTTGTTCTCTATTTTGTTGATTACAATTACTATTAGACCTTGATTTTGATGTTGGATTTTGGTTATTAAGTATGATTACCCCTTAATTTTGTGTATTTTGCTACTGTTATAATATTTTTGTATACCGTTTGTATTTTATGTTTAGTTTATATATTGTTTTTGGCTTTCGTAATAGTGGTCATCCCGCTATCCCATTTTTAGGGTTCGGCGCTCTGCGCCACTATCTAAGACTGAAAACATAGTATTTCATATCTCATTGTAAATTATATACCAAATCCTTCGAAGACATAGTTCTAGAGAAAAAGTGCCACAATAAATCATTTGGCTACCCATTTCTCCTTCACTCACATAGTTATTTGAAAGAAGGTAAAAAAGATTGCACGTAATGGAATTGTATTTATTTCCATTAACACAACAAATACATCCTGACATATGAAAGTTACAAACCTGTATGCATTCATTCAGTGCGTCCAGCATGCCTGCAGAAATTTCTACCTCTGGCTCCTGGCGAACAGTTAAAATACATTGATACAAGCACCAAAACTAAAAATTAGAACCAAAAGACCAAAAGATTAGGCAGCATTTTAACCTTGTGTAATGCTTCCACCAAATTTGGTATTATATAATCAGTCAACTGCTTTAGGTAAGACGCATCACGGCCTTGTGACTGCCCCTTCTCTATAGCCGATTTTGCTGAAGACAACAGTTCTGGCATAGCTATTAACAAAGCAAGTAGGTTGCATTAAAAATTCAGTAAGGGCTATCAGAGATAGACATGTAGGAAGAAAGGTTCTTAAAGAATAAAGAATATACCTGAAACTGCAGCCTTCCTAACTTCTTCATGGAAGTAAAATTTAAGAAGAGGGACCAATGTGAAAGCAACCTAGATGATTCAAGAAAGTTAGCAAATAAATATTTTGGCTAGAGAAATGCCAACAAAATAGAAAACAATGTCAACCTGGTCAATCCAAGGAAAAAATCCTTCCTTCAACTCATCAGCATAACAACATAACATGTTGCATGCAGTAGCCTTCTCCTCCAGGACACTGGTCTTAATGCCTATTCTTTTGTCCCCAAGAGTGATGGTTTCAATGCTACAACAAGAACAACCAGACGCCAAGTAGTCAAAATAAAGTTACATGGCCAAAAAAATGTTGTTTAAAATAAAGGCAGATGTAGAAACTCAAACAAAAGAAAGGACTGCACATTGAAGTGAAATAAAGAATAAAATGGATCTAGAAACACATCACATGATGTGGTAACATGGATATCAATGTTGTGACCCAAAATATAGTAACCAGAGCTGAAAGGACACCTGTCATCATCTTCATCAAATTCAGCATCAGAATCTGCTGATGTAATTGTCACGTCAGGCTTAAGTTGTGCAGACTGGAGCAAGGGAGGCATGACAAAACCCATGTATGGGAGAAAATCCTGCCCGAGGCACTTGCAAAGCCGTGCCCATGCCTGAGAACATTAAAGCCAAGTGAAAATGTGAGGTATAAATGGATTAAAATTATTATAACGATAAAACAATATATTCTAAAGTCAATGCCAAAAAATGGAAAGAAAGAAAAGGACCATACTTGTAACATGTAACTTGCGGTTGGATCATCAGCATCCAGTTGAGATTGTTGTAGTGACATCAAGACATCCATGACCTAGTAAAAGAAGAATGAAAATCATACATTAGCACACAAAAAGTGAACAACAATCAGATCGTTTGAAATAACATATAAAAAACTCTATTTCCAGCAACATGATTATCTGAATAAAAAAATAAACACAAAATAACAAGCTAAAATAAATTATAAATCACCTGTTTGGCATCATCCTTGAACTTCTCCTTTCCAACAGCCATCCCTACCAAACTAATACACTCCATTGCTTTGGCACGAAGCATTCGATTAGACTTATCATTTGCATTCATCAAAATAGCTTTTAGGTATGGCATCACAGCATCATAATACTTTTGAAATTGCTCCTGTTAACATGAAATTTATTTATTAAGTATTAAGACGTTAAACAGTGTGATTACTACAAAGAAGAATGGCTGTGTAAAGCACCTGTGAAGAATCAGCAACTGATGCTAGAGCTGTCAAAGCACCCTCTTGAACCATTTGCTTTCCAGTCTATTATTCATGCATAAAAAGAAGTGAAAATCATATAATTCTATATTTATCATCCCAAATCCATAAAATATAAAACAGCGTAACAGCTTTTGATTATGACGCATTGTGTAACAATGGTTCAAACAAAGTGACTTTATATACAACAGTATTCACACAATCAGGATACAAAGAAAAGAAACAATAGAGAAACCTAAGGCTTCAACTAAGTAACTAACTAAAATTCAAAGATGGGTAAAAAATAGATAGAATGTGGATCCCCTTGGTCCTTGGAGACCAAAACAATAAACCAAGGAGAATCCATGAAGTTCCTTTAATTTCAAACCAAATCAAGAAGTATAATCAAGGAATGTATCATATGATCTCCATAAAATTATGAAAACATACTTTGATATTCTTTGAGATAAATGTCAACAACAAACAAATACCTGCAGTAGTACTAGAAGTTTGCTCACAATCCCATCCAAATAAGGTGTTAGGGTATCTGGGGCGCAATTCTCAGTGAAATTTAGCACTGCAGAAGCAGCATGTGCCTGCAATATACAAGTAATAAGTGATGAAGAAGATTAATGACTTTCAGAATTCAAGTGAGTAATCAAAGATCAGGAAACCCAAGATTCATCTTTAGACACTAGTAGTGGCACTAAATTACAGACCCTCTAATTATGAAGGGATAATAACTTGGGGAAGAAGAACTCAACTATTTCAAATAAATTATTCATATAACCCATGTCCAGTTGATGGAAAAATATTTTTAAAAATCCAAAGTATTAAAAAAGCATACTCCAGAAAATTAGCCCAGACAGTTTAATATTTTTAAAAAGTAAATGTCTGATGAGTATGAGAAAAGCCTCTGCATAAAGCCATTAGAGAACTGAGGACAGTATAAAAACTATGTGAACAAGCGCTAGAACCTAAAAAACAATCCGTGAGGTAACACAAGATGATAAATGCATGAGATTACTTTGATCAAGCACTAGAAACAAAATTAGTTGCCTCCAGTAGAATACATAATCAAGGGACAAATGGAAGAACAAGAATGAAATCCAGTAAAGCTAGATTATCAAGTCCATTTTTAACCTAATATGATTGAGGACACGTAATGGTCGATAAGAATAAATTTACATATATTTAGAGAACAATGGAGGAGCCCAAGTGACTTGAACTAGTACAGGGGACAATGTACAAAGTCTAGATAAAAGTGCAAACCTGTACTCGAGGATTTTGAAAATCATCCATGGCTCCAGCTAATGCCGGAAGCACTAATTGGTGATATTTAACCTGCAAGTCTGGCCCCAAGTCTGTGGACAATTGCCCAATTGCATTTATAGCCGCCCACCGCACCCGGGGGTGTGGATCATGAAATGAATTCAAAACCATTGACAACACATGCTCCAAATTCTTTATCATCACCTGCACCATCAGTGATTATGATCAAAGACATGAACACACAGAATAATTCACCCAGAATGCAGACGAAATAAATGTTGAAATTAAAAATTAAAAAAATTCAGACAGAAACACCAGACATTGTCCAATTATAATTTATAACTATTACACTTATAAGCAAGTACAATTTTACAAAAGAAAAACATAATAGTAGCTAATACCATAAATGTTTTAGAAAACATAACAATTATGATTGATAGGCATAACACTGGCTAGTAAAAGTATACCTTTGAACTACCCTCTGCAATTTGTGCAAGAGCAATGAGTGCAGCATGGTGCTTTTGCCATTCAGGTGCAGCCAAGTAAGTTGGCAACAACTCAGACGCGACCGGAACTATCGTGTTCCCACCCAAAGCAATTGAAAGCCTATCCAAACATTCCTGTCCAAACCCATAGTTACTAGTCTCACCAGCATCCTCATCCTCAGTCTCAGCACCATGCCAAGCAGGATCATCCTCAATATCCAGCAGCAAATTCATCAGCACACCAAACAGCTTACTCACAAACTGTGGTAGCTTCCTCATCATCCCAGGAGCACGCTCCCTTGCCTCAGCAAGTGTAACAATAAACTCAATAGCCAAATGGCGAGTCCCTTCTTCTAGAGAGTCAGCCTCAGCAATCTGCAGCATGGCACCAACAACATCAACAATCTGCCTGCGCAGGAAACGTGGCTCAGTCCCAGCAAGCTCAATGAGAAGCTCAAGTGCCTCCTGCGCAGTGGCCTCCTGACCAGAATTCAAGGCCTCAGTCAATGTCTGCATCATGAGGGGCAGCAAATCCTGAAACCTATAATTACCCATGCACACTTAGTCAGCCATATTCTTTCTGTTGGAAGAGTTATATCAGAAACAATAACAGTTTGACAGACTTCAAACATAGAATTCAACAAATACTAACAATAATCCATAACTAGTGCATCTCAATTATCATGAAACCAATAAACTTACTTCAATTGAAGTCAATCAATCACAATTCGACCATAATTTGGTGGAAATAGTTAATTCAGTAACAATAACAGTTCCACCAACTTCATATATACAGTTCAACAAATGCCAACAGTAATCAATAACAAGTGAATCTCAATTTTCATGAAACCTATGAACATAACTCAATTGAAGTTAATAAAAATTGGACCATAATTTTAGTTTGCAATACCTGTCGCGGTCGGAGGGATTGGAGAGGCACTGAACGAAGTTGATACTAGCGGCAAGGGCAGCAATACGGACATCGGCAGAGGTGGAAGCACCGAGGCAGCGGAGGAAAACAGAGTGAAGGGTGGACAATTGAGGAAGTAGGGTTTCACCGATATAATGAGCCAATTGAGCGAACACAAGTAAAGAAATTTCCTGAAGCCTAGTGTCAGATGAAGTAACCCACTGAAAAAGAAGCGGAAGAAGGTCAGGCCAGGAAGCAAGGTCATCGGAGAGAAGAGCGGAGGCAAGTTCGGAAACAGTGTCGCAAAGTTTTTTAGCGATTGATTTGATTGGCTCTTGATGGAGAGACGAGAGGAGGAGGGAACGGAGGGTGGATTGAGTTGAAGGTGAAAGGTGTGGGTAAATAAAGGATTCATCATGGTGGCGCGTGAGGTGACGGCGGAGAAGGATGGTGGACATGGTACGTGTTTCTTGGTTAGGGGAAGTGTGAAGAAGTTGAGAGAGTTTAAGGATTAAGGAATCAGGGTAGGTTTGTTTGCACAGATTGAAGAGGTTTTCGGCTTGGGAACGTTGGTCGTTGGAGGAGGACATGAGGTTTGTGATTAGGGATTCCAAGTGAGTTGAATCCTGTCCTAGAATTAGAGCCATTTGAGTTTGGTTTGGATCGTTCGCCATTGATGAAATTGAGAGAGAAAGGGTTGCGGAGTTGAATAGTGTTATTGGAGTGGATAGAGAAGAGAGAGAGAGAGGGAGAGAGAGAGAAAGAAAGGGAGGGAAGAGTGTGTGAGCCTCGCTCGAATGAGAGAAAACGCAACGAGGGTTTCTGTTTCTTATTTGAATGGCGGGGTGATGCGGCTCCCTCGACTTTCTTATCCTACGCTTCCTTGCGTTTTACCGAGATTGACTCCACTTATAAATTACCTAGTTTTTATGCTGTTTTACATCATGCTCGTTAATTGGACATCATTCAGAATTCAGAATTTTACAAAATTGATGTAAATCATACCGGTTTTAATTTTTAGATACACTTCAATTTTATTATATCTATTGAGATTTTATATTTTTAAAGATGATTTTTATGAAAATTTATTTAAATACTATATAAATTTTTTAAATTTATTTGTTATTAGTTAAAAAAAGTAATTTGATATTTAATTATTTAGATATTTTAATATATAAAATTTTTATTTTTTAAAAGATATTTTGCAAATATAATTTTTATTAACAATTTTTCAAAATAGTTTTTCAATTTAACTATTTTTTTGAAATTTTATTGTTAAAAAATAATTATTAAAAATAAATAAAATACTTAATTATATTTTAAAATAAATTATTTAAATTAATTTTTTATTTAATTTTTTATTTTTATTTTTATTTTTCTTTTTAAA
>JBBPBR010000006.1:50567458-50578981 GCA_037974775.1 Cicer pinnatifidum
ATGAATGTCATTTTTGTTACAAAACACATATTAAAAAATAATTATAAAAAAAAAAAATAATAATAATTTTATCAAATCATACTTATTAACAATTGATATGCTTTTTAATATCACGAACTTGAAGTGGAATATAACAATTTGAGAATATCATAAAAGGTATTAATTATATAGTATAATTAGAAGAAAAATAATAAATAATCTTACCTTGAAAAGTAAAAAAAATTTATTTTAATTTTTTTTCTATAATAATATTTATTTCATTATAGATGAAAAACATTATAAACTTTAACTTGAATTTATTATTCATGGATTTTCTTACGATACAAAATCAAGGGTTTTTCACACTAATATCCTCTTTTTAATTTTCATATATCAAAATGCCACACTCCCAAAAATATATATCAAATTGCCCTCTTTTTTTCTCCCAGTTGCTGGTCGCAACCTGGGGTACGACCTCCTGATGGCTTTTTTTTTTAACTTCTTCACATGGTCGCATCTAGGGGATGCGACCTCCTACTAGCCAATTCAATTTTTTTTTCATTTCTATTTTGCCCTTAGGTATACTACTATGTTATATGTATTATTGTTATATATTTTAAAATTAATTATAATCATTAAATTAATTAGTTAAAATAATAAAAATAATTATTTTATTAATATTATATAAATGTTATTAATTATAATAATAAATAGAATAATAATAATAATAAAAAGATAATTGTATTAATAAAATAAAAATAAAAATACATTAAATTAAAAGTAAAAATACATTAAAATAAAAATACAAATACGTTAAAATAAAAATGCATTAAATTAAAAATACAAATACATTAAAATAAAAGAAAAAATACATTAAAATAAAAATACAAATACATTAAATTAAAAGAAAAAATATATTAACATACATTAAAATAAAATGACATTAATAAAAAAAATATTAAATAAAACTTAATTATTTTCATCTAAATAACCTCCAGTTCCACATCTACGCGGTCGTCGAACTCGTCTAGCCCTTTGAACAATTTGAAGTTGTTGTGGTTGATCCTCGTTGTAATCTGTTTGTGGATTAGAACCACTACCACTTGCTTCTGTATCATTTTGAGTTTCGACATTATACATAGAATCAAAAGCCGCATAAGCCGACTCGGGAGTTGTGAAATGAGTACCAAACAAATTAAAGAAAATTCTGCTCTCGGTCGGATTAATGGGAGTTGGTATTGTTGGCACTGAAGGAACATAATATTGAGTCGATATATCTGCAGCTTCGTGAAGATGTTGTGGTGATGATAAAGACGATGTTTGGTGCATGGTATTTTGTTGTGGGATTGATTGAGGTATAGAGTGAACATCGGGATATGTTGAAGGTTGAAAACGTGGATCACGCAGGCACCTTTCCACAGATATATATAATTTAGTGTGATGTGTGAACCAATTCATATATTCTTTAGTGTGGCATAAAACACATTGAACGTATTGACCTTGCAATGTGTAATTATGACGTTCATTCCAATGTTGAATCTCATCTTTCCAAACCACACTCCAATTATCATCGATGCCACGCCTCATGTCGACCTCATGGTAGAGCATCATATCTTCTGGAGGTTGCGGAATCTGTTGATGAAAGCTGAATTGAAGTGCAACTCTATCTGCATGATGTTTTTCGACGATATGATAATAGTGCAGATAGGTACATGCAGTCCAAGTGTTGATCTCTTGTTCGGGTACCTCGTGTTGGAACCCAAGATACGGTCTCCAAAGAAACTGAATGTTAAAAAAATAGAATAAAGTAAATATTAAGAGATATAAAAAAAAATTAAATTGTAACTACATGAGAATGAATATGAATGTATTACTTCATGAACCATCATATGATCGATAGTATTCCGGTATCCTTTTATATCATTGTGAGGAACTCTACTGAAATTTAGACCACCGGAATTAAATATGTCGAATATATAAAAAAGAAATATATAATAAAATTAGTAATACGCTAAATAATAAATTTTAAGAAATTAAAATATATTATATGCAATAGTTATCTTTGTGCAAGTGGAAATATCCATGCATTTGGTGCATCCGGAGCAACACAAGTCAAACGATATCATGCCCAATTTTGCAACAACAATGCACATCCTCCCATCGATATTACATCGGGTTTCGTAGCAAGGCATAATTCTCTATAGAGTGTTGCTAAAACTGCCGAACCCCAACTATAATTGGATGCATTATTTAAATCACCCACTATTGAAAGATATTTTAGATGTACACGATTATTGGATTTGTCTGACATCAACAATCCTCCAATCATACGTAATATATATGCTCGACATGATGCTTGTTTTTCTTCTTCGGATGCGTTTTCCCCAACATTGTCAAAAGTATCTTTAAGCCATTTTAATTTAATAAAATTACCCTTTGTTGCTCCCTCAGGTGGGATAACTCCTAAATATTCTTGACAAACGTGTTTCACATTCACAAAATTTGAACCGCTCACAGGCAAACCAGACACATTTAATCATAAAATATAGTACACATCTTCTAAAGTTATTGTGCACTCACCTGTTGAGAGATGAAAAGTATGTGTTTTTGGTCTCCATCTTTCAACCAAAGCAATAATCAAACCGACGTCGATCTTGTAATTTCCAAGTTTAATCACTTCACCAAATCCAGCTTGTTGCAAATACGGTAATATGGCATCGTTCGGTTTTTTGTTGACATGACCATGACATTTCAATTTATCCTTCGAGGGAATCTGAAATTAATAATATATAATATGAAATATATCAATAATAATATATAAATTTATATATTATTATTAATTAATATAAAATATAAAAATTAATAATAAAAAAAGTATTCAATATACAATACAACACATAAAAATATAAAGTATTCAATATATATTATATAAATTTATAATATATCAATAATAATATATAAATTTATATATTATTAGTAATTAATATAAAATATGAAGTATAAAACATAAAATATACTTACAAATGCTTCAATATATCGACTTTCAGCTCTATGATTTTTGGATAATTCCATGAGTGAAGTGTGTTTATGTGTTTGAGATTAAGATGAAGGAAGTGTGTTTGATGATGGTTGAGTGTTTGATGAAGTTTGAGACTAGGATGACTTGTTTATATAGGAAATCGCAGGGCCAGATAGCGATCCTCACATGCAGCCACGTACATGGAGGTCGCATGTCCAGGATGCGAACCCTTAAGAAGGTCGCAGGCCCAGGATGCGAAGCCTTAAGGAGGTCGCATGGCCAAAAAGCGACTTCTTTGAGAGGTCGCATGCCCAAAAAACGATGCCCTTAACTTCAATCTCAGCCACTCGTTTTTTTTAATCCATGGCTGAAATTGCTTGATCATAAATCCTCATACTTTTATTTGGACCAATCAAATTGCTCTAATCAATCTTTAATCTTGACCATCCAAATTCATTGATCAATGGTTAGAATTTACTAGAAAAACTTTAATCCTCATACTTTTATTTGGACCAATCAAATTGCTCTATTCAATCTTTAATCTTGACCATCCAAATTCATTGATCAATGGTTAGGATTTACTAGAAAAACTTCAATCCTCATACTTTTATTTGGACCAATCAAATTGCTCTATTCAATCTTTAATCTTGACCATCCAAATTCATTCATTTATCAATGGTTAGGATTTACTAGAAAAACTTCAATCCTCATACTTTTATTTGGACCAATCAAATTGCTCTATTCAATCTTTAATCTTGACCATCCAAATTCATTGATCAATGGTTAGGATTTACTAGAAAAACTTCAATCCTCATACTTTTATTTGGACCAATCAAATTGCTCTATTCAATCCTACTAACTTATATAAATAGGAAACTAGATCACACTATATCACCACACCTTATATCTCATCATACATTCTATCTCATCATACATTCTATCAATTACATAATTATGGCTTCTGAACAAGTCATTTGTATTGTTTATTACAATGGTTCAATTGTCGATGGAGTTGAAGGGAAAACGTTTGTAAGTGATTACAAAAAGGCGTTCAAAGTACATTCTAGCAGCAACCTTGCTCGTCTAAAGAATGTCATTAAGAAAAAGTTATAGTTCAACGACAACGTGACGATAACTGATATAGTTTATCGACACCTTGTCTTCTTTGGTGAAAATACAACCAGATTTGAATTGATGAAAGTTTGTGATGACGAATATGTTCAACTCATGTTTGATGTTTATGCACAATGGTCACAACTTGACACCATTGAGTTATACATTACATTTGAAAGTGGTCCTACTTCAACAAATCAACCATCAACCTCAAACATGCCTAATCCCAACTACATCCCATCACAACACTATGAACCATACTCTAGTCCTTATCAACCCGGCGTATATTCTCCATCACAACACTATGAACCATACTATAGCCAAAATGAACAAACTCAACAACTTCATCACGAATCTCTCCCAACAAGTCCACAATGTGATCTTCCACTTAGTGTCCATTATAATATCAACGAGGAAGAATTAAGTGATTATAGTGAAGATGATGAAACATACTTTGATGAATCATCTGGTGATTATGATGATGATGATGTTGATGAAGATATGGAAGCAAAAGATCAACCTATGTCACCTGTATTCGATCCACCATTCCACATGAAGAACATCAATCTATCCACCGCAAACCAACCAACTGAATTTGATCACATCTTCATTGACGAAGACCCAAATTTAGACGGTACTCTTGCAGTTGGAATGAAGTTTCAGAACAAGGATGAATGTGTACATGCAATCAAGCGGTATCATCTAAAACAATCATTGAATTTTGTGGTGCAAAAATCAGATTTAGAAAGGTACGTTATTAATTGTTCACATCCAAATTGTTTGTTTAGATGTAGAGCTTCAAAACGCAAAAAAAGTGAATTGTGGGTGATTGGGAAATTAAGTTTGCCTCATACTTGCACAAATTCTGCACTATCACAAGATCATACAAAACTTGATTCTAACATGATGTGTGCAAGTACAATGCAAGTTATGAGGATGGACCCTTCAATCAAAGTGAAGGTCATTATTGCTCAAATTCAGGCTTTGCATAACTACACAATTAGTTATAGAAAGACTTGAATGGGAAAAAATAAGGCAATCGAACAAATTTATGGCAATTGGAAAGAGTCTTATAATCAACTTCCATGATGGTTATTAGTTATGCAAACGTTTGCTCCAGGAACCATTATTAAAATGGAAACAATCCCAGCTTATAATGAACATGGTTTGATAACTGGGGTGACAATTTTTCATAGACTATTTTGGGCTTACGTTCCATGCATATCTGCTTTTAAATTTTGCAAACCAATTGTACAAGTTGATGGAACTTGGCTATATGGCAAGTATAAGGGAACTCTATTGGTAGCAGTTGCACATGATGGGAACAATAATATCATTCTCATTGCTTATGCTCTTGTGGAAGGTGAGACAAAAGAGGCTTGGAATTTTTTTTTTAGAAATTTGAGATTGCACGTCACTCCACAAGCCAACATTTGTTTGATTTCAGATAGACACGAATCTATCAAAAGTGCTTATAATAATTTGAATAATGGGTGGCAACATCCTCCGTCAAAGCATATGTTCTGCGTCCGACATATTTCACAAAATTTTGCAAGGGAATTTAAGGATAATGCTTTGAAGAAAAAAGTTATTTCTATGGGTAATAATTTAATTCTTACTTCTTATCATTACTGAAAAATTAAATTATGAAGTTTTATAATTAGTGTAATAATGCATTGTCTGCTGTTTCAATACATGTTACTCAATCAATCAGTCTACATATCGATACTACCGCAGAGAAATTGGCATCATAAACCCATAAGCTTTGAAATGGTTAGACAATATACCGAGAGAAGATTGGATTCAAGCATTTGATGGAGGTAGTCGTTAGGGTCAGATGACCAGCAACCTTGTGGAATTGATGAACGCAGTATTAAAAGAACCACGTAACCTTCCCATCACTGCTTTGGTCCAATCAACATATTATAAAACAGGTACACTATTTCCAACCATGGAAAAACAACATGCATCAATTTTAGCTTCTGGTCAGGTATACATAGAAACATGCATGAGTTTTATGAAATCAGAAATACGTAAATCAAATAGTCATAGAGTCGATTGTTTTGATCGAAGCAACCATACTTTCATGGTTCACGAGACAGTTGTTCCAAAAGAAGGGCGACCAATTGGCCATTTCAGTGTAAATCTTCCTAAGAAGTGGTGTGATTGTGGAAAATATCAAGCTAAACATATGCATTGTTCACATGTGATAGTAGCATGTTCTAGCATCAAATATGATTATTGGAGCCTTATACCTGATGTGTACAAAGTGGAAACAGTATTAAAAGTATACAGTGAAACGTTCCAACCGATATCAAACGAAGGATATTGGCCACAATATGAATGTGTTAAGGTGTGTCACAATCCACTAATGCGGAGAGACAAGAAAGGTCGCCCAAAGACCAAACGCATTAGAACTGAAATGGACACTACGGATAGAGTCCCAAGAAAGTGCGGATTATGTCGGGTATCTGGTCATACTAAGAAACATTGTCCAAACGCTGCTAGCACATCTACTCAAAATTGATGTATTTTTTTCTTTTGATTTAATGTCATTTTATTTTAATGTATTTTTTCTTTTAATTTAATTTATTTGTATTTTTATTTTAATGTATTTTTTCTTTTATTTTAATGTATTTGTATTTTTAGTTTAATGTATTTTTTCTTTTAATTTAATGTATTTTTATTTTTATTTTATTAATACAATTAACTTTTTATTATTATTATTATTATTCTATTTATTATTATAATTAATAACATTTATATAATATTAATAAAATAATTATTTTTATTATTTTAACTAATTAATTTAATGATTATAATTAATTTTAAACTATATAACAATAATATATATAACATAGTAGTATACCTAAGGGCAAAATGGGAATGAAAAAAATTTGAATTGGCTAGTAGGAGGTCGCATCCCCAGGATGCGACCATGTGAAGAAGTTAAAAAAAAAAGCCATCAGGAGGTCGCACCCCCAGGTTGCGACCAGCAACTGGGAGAAAAAAAGAGGGCAATTTGGTATATATTTTTGGGAGTGTGGTATTTTGGTATATGAAAATTAAAAAGAGGATATTAGTGTGCAAATCCCTAATTATTACGCATATAAAATATAATTTAAAAGATGCTTAAATATTTGATACTTTTATGATAAATTTAAATAAGTTCAATTTAGTTTAAAATATTGTTAGTTATGTTAAAAAAAATCTTATGTGGCAAACGAGATGAGTGACATGACAACAGTCGATGATATGTCAAATATTTGACGTATATTTATGATGACTAAATAAAAGAATCTCAAATTTTCAAAATATAAAATTTGAAACTTGAAGTAGCAATGTCGATTTACAAAAAATAGGGTTTGAATTGTAAATGTTCCTATTAAAAAATTCTTGAAAAACTTAAGGATTTAACTCAAGAATGATCTTGGTTAAGAAAACAGAAAACAGAGAACTTTATTGGTTAGCTTAAAAAATAGAAAGGCTTAATTGCACTTTTGGTCCCCCTATTATAGGTGAAAATTGAAAGTAGTCCCCCTATTTTGTTTGTCATCAGTTTTAGTCCCCCAAACAGAATTTGAGGCCAAATCATGATGAGTTGTCATTTTTTAATGACGTGTCAATAAATAGGTGACATGACAGAGCTAACGTGGCATAAACTTATTATTATATTATTTCTGATTAAAAAAATATAATTTTTATTTTCAAAAATCATTTTAATAATTATGAAATATTTTAAAAAATATAATTAAAATGTTAAAATGAAATTAAAATAAAACTGGAAACCTAAAGCCCCAAATCCAAATTTAAGATAGCATAATAACAGTAGGAAGCAGAGAGGATAAGAAAAGAAGTAGAAGTAGACACTGAACTCAACTCAACTTCGCTTCCGCTGTGAAGGGTGTAAGAATGATGAACCTGAATCACCAACAACGAGCACTCTGACTTGGCCACAAAGCACACCACCGTTGTGTTCCTTATTCTCCCTCTCACGTTCCCTCCAAAACATGATTTCCAAACCCTCCAGAACTTTTTAACAATAACAAACAACTACAAATTCAAACTCAAAAATACACACACACACACATACACACAAACTGATCAAGTTCCGTCAAATAGATTCAACCACCGATTTTTCAAAATGACTGTCTCAAATTTCTTCGTTCCTAAATCCATGTCACGTGAGAATCACGCCGAGATCAGAAAATGAAATTAACACCACATAGTTACGCATCTCTCTAAAGAGAGAGAAAGGGAAAACGTAACAACAAATCCAGAAATGATGAAATCGATCACTTTAGAGACGGATCTGAAGAGATTGTGACCTTGTTCAGTTGAGAAGTGGTGAAGGAGGAACGAAAGAGATTGGATTGATTAGGAATGAATAGAAGAAAGAGTTGAAGAATTTGCATAAATGGTTTGGATCAAGGTGGAGGAACCACAAACGAACTCAAAGGGATGATTCCTAATGTTATTCTGCTATCTTACATTTGGATTTGGGGATTTAGGTTTTCAGTTTTATTTTAATTTCATTTTAACATTTTAATTATATTTTTTAAAATATTTCATAATTATTAAAATGATTTTTAAAAATAAAAATTATATTTTTTAATCAGAAATAATAGAATAATAAATTTATGCCACGTAAGCGTCTGCCACATCACCTATTTATCGACACGTCATTAAAAAATGACAACTCATCATGATTTGGCTTCAAATTCTGTTTGGGGGACTAAAACTGGTGACAAACAAAATAGGGGGACTACTTTCAATTTTCACCTATAATAGAGGGACCAAAAGTGCAATTAAGCCAAATAGAAATTTGGTTTATGTTTTAACTCAAGTAATTAATCAAGCTTAATAAATAAGGAGATAAGAGAAAAAATACCACACAAGGATACATCCTCGTTCACCCAACTTGAGCTATGTCCAGTCCTCACACTATCAACCTTTATAGGATTTCTTGCAATCTATTCAAACTATACTAAACTCTTATAGTTTGAGTTTTACAATAACGATGAGATTGTTTTGATAAAATATGAGATGTCTCAACTCTTGTTTGAAATTTAATTCTTTACAAAGAATTCAGTACAATAATAACAAAGTAGGATATATAATCAGAACTGAACCGTTCTTGAGAAAATAAGTATTGACTTTTCTTTTATAGGAGTTTTGGAGCATTTAATGATGGTCAAAAAAGTTGTTGGTAGTACTCTGTCAGTTTTGACTAAAACCATTATATATGAATACAAATATTTCAGCCGTTAAACACTTTATGAAATCTGTTTGACTGAGCGTTTTTCTTCGCTCTTGATCAGGTTTCTCTTGTGTTTAATGATCCTTTATGCTTCATATATATTTTTTGATGTTATTGCTTTGATCTAGATATTTGATTTTGTCCAAAACAGTTTGGAGAATGATGATGAACTTCTGCATAAATATGGAGATTGATACTGGTCTTATGTAGAATCGTGGAGATTGATAATCAATTTGGACTGTTAGTTTTTGAACTTTCTAGAGATTGATGATCATTATAGAGGTTCAATTTTGATAATTTTGGATGACTTCCTGGTCAATCTAGATTACTTGTACATATCAAGATTGATTAACTTTCTTGACAGTTAAACTGGAGAAGGTTCATACTATTTTTAACGTGCTTGATTCATAAGATTTTATCTTAGTGATTCAATTTCTTTCTTTGACTATAATGGATCCTACTTGATCATTGTCAAGTACTGATAGCATTAGCATGAAATTCAAAGGCATAACTTTCTTTGAACTAATGGAGATTGATTGATCTTGAGATTGTGATGATCGATATTGATCCTGGAGAATATTCTCCGCTTTGTCTAGAATGTTCTCCTTTCTTTATCTGTTCAGTTTTTATCTGATTTCTTTGTTTTGCTTAATTCCTATCTTTTAATTAATTCATTGAAAAACACAAGTTAAATTAACATAACATTTTAGAATCATAATTAACATTTTTAATTAACTTTTGTTTATTTTCATCAAAACTTTAATTTGAGAGTTTGTCTTGACAAAATCCACTTTCTTCTCCTCCTGACTCTCATTCTCCTTCGTGCAACCTAAAATTTTAGTTATTCTCAATTCATTTTTTCTTCTTCGTTCAACCATGACATCATCTTCGTCTGTAAACTAAACTCATTATCAATTGCGTGAGTGTGGTGAAGTAGCTAAAATATCATTAGAAGGGGGTTAAATAAAGATATAATATAGTTTTCTATAATTTTCTTATCATTTTAAAATTGTACCCTCTGTGAGAGGATATAATATAGTTTTAGAAGATAAATTTATGAAGCTGAAGTATAAGTTAGACAAAATAATAAGTAAAAAGTATAGAAATGACACACCTAAATTTATAATGGTTCATCCAAAATGAGTTACATCAAGTCCTCACTAACTTGTGAGTTTTCACTATGGTTAAAATGACTTGTCCTCTAACAGGACTCTTTTTCACTGTGTATTTTCTTAGTCTTAACAGGCTTACAATTTTTTCTTTTTGATTTAAAACTACCACCAAGTTGGTAAAAACTTGAGGATATACAGATTTTGAGAGTATTGATAAGCGTATGATTCTTTCACTCTAATAAACTTTATAAGAGGATGATTCCTAAGATATAGTTTAAAATAGTATAAAGTATCATGAGAGGATAAATGTGCTCTTCACAACTTTTTGTATGAGTTATGTGTGTTTGAGGAGGATGAGTTCATCTCAATTTATAGAGGTGATGATGTTTCAGTTACAAAGAGAAATACAAAGTATCCATTGAAGTCTTAGTTAATTGTATATGGTCCTTATTTTGAATTGCAAAAATGTCATCCATATATCCTTGTAAGGCAAAAGCTTAGGAGGATGAGTTTTCAGTCTGTCATCGAATATGAGAATTGAGCTTCCTTGAATTATAATGTGACTTGTGCTTTTAACTTTTTCCTTTTCCAACAACATTAAGATCTTGTTTTTTTAGTCAAGGACAACACCTATTGTACTTTGATACTTTTACTTATTTTCTCATGTACGATGATGAATGGAGAACATAAGTTCACAATCTCTTATGTTTTGTTTATCATCTGACAAAATAAAATATTTTATCCTATTAATTATCATGAATGTAACAAATACAAAATATAATTATAATTATCATATAGATATTTTATTTTTATTCGATTTTATTTTATCATGTTTATAGATTATACGTGGACTTGTAAAGCTCTAACTTTTGGTTTATCTAATATAGTAAGAGAAGAGAAATATTCCATCTAATATCGTATATACGAAAAAAGAAAAAAAAAACACTATTTTCAGAAAAGTGCAATTCCATTCATTTAATATTTTTAGAGTAATAAAAAAATTATTTGTATTTTTCAAATTACCTCTCATAGAGACTAAA
>JBBPBR010000006.1:50579625-50595036 GCA_037974775.1 Cicer pinnatifidum
TTTTAAAACATAAAATATCAAATTGTCACTTAAAATTAAAATAAATGATCAACTCCGGAAAAAAAAAAATAAAAGACTAAAACGTTACCTGAAATTAAGTTAAGGGACCACATATGTAATTAAGTTAATTGATTAATATTATCTTAATTCAATTGATAAATGACAATATATATTATTAAGTGTTTGCCACTAAACATGATTTTTTTATTGTTTATATCAGAGTATAGAGAGCGTTGAATTCAAGAATTGGAGAATAAAAGATTAAACTAGTTGACAGAGAAACTAAATTGATTAATAGTCTTCAAATATAAGAATGAATTTGTGATTTCTAAATTTAGAGAAGAAATTGAGCGATCTCTACAAATTATATTATAGACAAAACTAGTGATTCTTTAGTTGTTATTGATTCTCTTTCCATGCCATGGTTCGTCCTTCCTCTTTCAACCAATACTCTCATCTTCATGTTGCAGCCTCATTCAGAAACTTTTTCTTCTTCATTCCTACTACCTTAGCTCTCTTAACCTCTCTTTCCATTCTCTTCTATGTTTACACTACCTCCATCATCTTCATCAACCACCATCAACACCACAAACTCCAATCCACTTCTCAGTACTTCAGTTCACTATCTTCCCTTCCCGTTATTCTTTTTCCAACCACTACCTTACACAACAATGCTTCTGAGTTCACCAATTTTCAGACTTTCCAATTGGGTCATGGCCTTCCACCACAAAGTCAACGGGGTCTGCCACCTCAATCCAACTCAACTAGTATGCAAAAGTTTCAATTTTTAACCTTTTTATTCATTAACATGCTTATGGCTAGATTTTTTTTTATAACGGTTTGACTTTTTCAAAATAATCATTCATTCATTAATTTTAATGTGCCCTTTGTTAGAGGAGGTGGAACTTTGTTGTTGATTCATGAGATTTTTTTGTAAAAAAATCTAAATTTAATGTCTCTATATCATAAATCTTACACATATTTAATATGTGTCTGAGATGTGTCTAAGGGGTATCAGATGTGTCTAAGGGGTATCGAAACAAAGAAAAAATATATTTTTATCATATAATTGTATGAGTTGACGACCATGTATCGGATACTGGAGCGTGTCGAACACGACGACACGTCTAATTTTAGAGATGTCTGTGCTTCGTAGTTATCAATAGATAAATGCATTATGCTGTTGTTGCAACGTGCATGATATTGTCTTATGTGATGTAGATGCTGGTAACATAATTGATGAATCCTAATTTTTTCTCAATGAGACAAACTTATTTGTATTTTATTTGTTTAGTGTAAGTGGATATATATGAACATGTGTACCTGACATGATACTTGCAATTTTTTATTTACTTGTGTGCCATTTACTCTAAGTGGATATATGAACATGTGCAATTATACGAAGCTGGTGGCATCAAGGCATGAATTTCGAAATTTTCGGTATTAGAAAATCAATACTGATTGATTACTAATCTATTTTAATATAGAAAATTTCCGAATTTTTACTATCTTAATATGTATCTCTGATGCAACCCTATATGAGGACTGATTAAAAGTTTATAGCATATTAATTTGCTGTATTCTATTTTCAAATTGTTAGTTTAGTAAATGGCTCACATTTATTCCACCCTATAAGGAATTATTGTAAGTTATACTCAAATGAAACTTGTGAGATAGTAGTATATATTTAATAGGAAACAGTTAACATATATCTAAAAAAGACACAAGTTCAGAAATTCAATGTGAAATTTTACTTTGAAAGTTGTGCATTCAATTCATTGAAAATTTAAAAGTGATTTTTTTCAAGAAAAAAGTTATACTTTTAAAATACTTAAACAAGTGTTATAAAGACATATGTTAGCAAAATTGACTGTTTTGTATCCTATTTTGCATTTGATATAATAATTCTTTTTTGATCTTGAACTTGTTCAATTTGTTTATTTTTTGTTTTAAATTGTGACCAGTTTATGGTAATTGAATTAAATATATATTAAGAGATTTGCGCAAGACCATTTGAAGGATCCAAATCCAAGAATGTTGTTTCTTATGGTTCAGGAAAATTAGAGAAAAACAACAACTTGTTCCATGATAGAGATATCTTTCTGGAAGACTATAAAGAAATGAATAGGAGCTTTAAGATATATGTTTATCCTCACAGAAAAGATGACCCTTTTGCAAACGTGCTTTTGCCAATGAAACTTGAACCTGGTGGCAATTATGCCAGTGAAAGTTACTTCAAAAAAGTGCTTATGAAGAGTCATTTCATTACAAAGGATCCAACAGAAGCAGACCTTTTCTTTATGCCTTTTTCCATAGCAAGTTTGCGGCATGATCCTCGAGTTGGTGTGGAAGGTATTCAAGATTTCATTAGAGACTATGTTCAGAATATCGTTCACAAGTATCCTTATTGGAACCGCACCGGAGGTGCGGATCACTTTTATGTGGCATGTCATTCAATTGGAAGGTCTGCAATGGATAAAGCACCTGATGTCAAATTCAATGCTATTCAAGTTGTTTGCTCATCAAGCTATTTCCTAACTGGCTATATTGCTCATAAGGATACATGTTTACCTCAAATTTGGCCTAGAAAAGACAATCTCCCCAACCTTGTTTCATCAAATAGGTAGCATTTCTTCTTGCATGCATTTGTCATTGTTATGAATCATACATTTTTTTGCTGGTAGACTTAAAGTAAGGGCTTAGGTCGCCTTATGTCTGAGCCAGCCTTGAATTAAACCTCATTTTGAATTTTTTTTTCCTGTGAAAAATGACAGAAAAAAGCTAGCTTTCTTTGCCGGAGGAGTTAACTCCCCAGTACGGATAAAACTTCTTGAGACATGGAAAAATGATTCAGAAATCTTTGTTCACCATGGAAGACTGAAAACACCATACGCGGACGAGTTATTAGGAAGCAAGTTTTGTCTTCATGTTAAAGGCTTTGAAGTGAACACAGCACGAATCGGAGATTCGTTATATTATGGTTGTATTCCAGTGATCATTGCCAATTATTATGATCTTCCATTTGCAGATGTGTTAAACTGGAAGAGCTTTTCTGTTGTTGTCAATACATTAGACATACCATTATTGAAAAAGATATTGAAAGGTATAAGTTCTAATGAGTATTTGATGCTACAAAGGAATGTGTTGAAGGTGAGGAAACACTTCCAATGGCATTCACCTCCCATTGACTTTGATGCATTCTACATGGTTGTGTATGAGTTATGGCTTAGACGAAGTTCTATAATAATTTAATTGGGGGATTCTAGGGACTAGGAACTAAACTAGATTTATTTGAGTATTGAATTGGTTACTCTATATAATAGAGCTATTCAGAAATAAATGATTTGTTGTATTACTTGTACATAATTTCTACCAAAGTGGTTCCCATAAACATGCTTAGTTTATGAAAACATGGAACTTAAAAATGACTTAAAACTTATTTTTTTTAGTTTTTGATAAGCAATGACTTCAACTTAGGTATAATGTGCTGACACGAAACATGATATGTATCTTGACAAGAGTAACATATGAAAGGCTGATTCATAATCCTATCTAACAAAAACTCATATGTTACATAGCATAGAATTTTCAAGGGCCTGGCTTGTGAGATTGGTAAAATGGGGTTACAAGCTTGACAAGGAGAAGGACAGATATGGGATAAGTAGGTTTATTCACATATTATTTGACCGAAATTTTGTTTCTTATAGGAATTTATTGTAATTAGTATACATGACACTAAAATAAATTCTTAAGGTATTGCTATAAAGCTTTCATTTGGATTGACAATGAAATAACGTTTGAATTAACGTACACAATAATAAATAATCATATAGTGATTAGAAGAAGGTTTTCACCGTCTTGTAAATCTTATTTTATTATTCATAAAGTGGTAAATGACATCAACGACTTTAAGACTAATCAAGTGACAAGAAACACACGTCGATATGAAATCCTTTACATATATAGGTTGACAATGTCCTCAAGAAAGATGAACGAAATTAAATTATGATGGTACATACAAAGATTATTTAGAGATATCAAGTTGTGTATGTCATCTAAGGGATTCAATTGATAGATGCCTTAAAGGTTACACTCACAAGATTGGGCATTGTGATGCTCTTCAAGCGTAAATGTGGGGCATGTTCATTAGAAGATATTTGACTAGAAGATAGGGTATCACTCACTTCATTATGGGAAGCAATTCGAAGACTTTGATAGACATGGTAATAGAGGGCTGCAATTTTAATGTCATCATCCCCGCACTGGTTCAATGAATTAGAGACCTTATGAATTTGGACTGACTTATCCATATTAATCGCATTTAGCGTGAAAGTAACAGAAACGTTGATTAACAAATTAATTTTAATCTAGTTAAGATCTCTATAAAACTCAAACTATATAGACCCCTTCTAGAGAGAAATACAAGTCTCGTTTTTAATAATGTATATGGGATTTGCATGCATAAAAATATTCGTTTAATTTTTTAGTTTTTTATTTGTATTTTGTCCTTTATTGTAAAAAAAAAGTTAAATAATCATATAATAATACTAGTTTTTTGTTTAAAAAACTACACACATATTACATGAATTTGAGTCCAAATATTATGAGTTTAACTTTTATGTACATATAATTAATATAAAAAAATTATACATTCGATATATTATAATTAATGACATGAGTGTTTATAAATAATTGTAAAAAAACAAGAAATTACTAACAATTTAATCAGTGTGATCATTGACGGTATACGAAATTATTAACAACTTAATCAATGTGATCATTGACGGTATAAGAAATGATTATAGGTATCTATTATCTATTATATATATTTAAAATAGACCCCTGAATGTCACCTCACCCTCGAATGCCATCTATACAAATATTTCCCACATAAGCTAAAAAGCTGATGTGGAGCTCTCCTCTTTCTCCTCTCTCAAACATGCTTTCAATATCTAATCTCTTTTAATCCTACTCTATTTTTCTTATTTCATCCACAATTTTTTTAATACCTCTAAAATCTATTTGGTAATATTATTTTATAAAAATTTATAAATTATAAAATTATTTTACAATTATTTATAATTTATAAATTATTTTACAATTTGATAATAATTTATAATTTATATTATTATCAAACTATTTTATAAGTTATTCTATAATATATTTATAAATTATTTTATAATCTATTATATTATTTTATATTATTTATATTATTTTATAATATTATTAGTCATTTACCAATGGTAATAATTTATATTATTAATTATTAAATTCAATAAAAAAAACCCAACTAATCACTGATAAATATCGACATAAATGCTCTTTATTTAATAATATTATTTTATAATAAATTTATAAATTATAAAATTATTTATAATGTATTTATAAATTATTTTACAATTTGATAATACTTTATAATTTATATTATTATCAAATTATTTTTTAAGTTATTTTATAATAAATTTATAAATTATTTTATAATATTATTAGTCATTTACCAATAGTAATAATTTATATTATTAATCATTAAATTCAATAAATAAAAAAACCGACTAATCACTCCTAAATATCGACATAAATGCTTTCATGGACAATTATATTATTCCGAGTAATGATTTTATACGTTAAAAATTCAATTACTCATTAATGTCAATCTATTTATAATTTATACGTTAAAAATTCAATTACTCATTAATGTCAATCTATTTATAATTTCTTTCAGTCAATCTATTTTTTTAGTAATATTTTATAAAATAAAAATATAATTTCTATTTGACAGAAAATAAATTTATTAAAAATAATCATAAAATACGAATATATGAAAAATTATTAAAAAAGTTACTTCCAATTATTAAAATATACAAATTTATTTAAAATTATAATATATATATATATATATGAATATATATTAAAAAATATAATAAACAAAAGTTTACTATATATGTGTTCTGAAAAAATATGTTAACACTAAATTTTTATCAATTAAATTATATATTTATAATTAAATGCTATTTTTTATTTTAATTTTTCTTATTATAATGATGATTTGAATGTTAAAAAATTAAGTATTGTACAAAATTAAATTATTTTTTACTAAAATTTATTTTTGGTACATATCAATATAACAATAATTCAATTGCACAAACAATTAGTTAAAATTTTTAAATACCTAAAATTGATTTAAAGTATATATAAATCTTTAATAAAATAAATTTCAAACTCTTGATAAAATTTTTAGATCTTCTTTTTGGATTTGTATTTTACATTATATTTCATCAAATAAAATCAAGTATCATTTTAAAGTACAATGAGTCAAACAATTATCCTATATAATAAGTTATCATACGAATTTTATAAAATATTTTAAAAATTAAATTAGATGATTGTGATAAACATGATTTTTCCTAATTTTAATTTTCCTAATCATATTCAATTATTACAAATCAATAAAGTAATATTATAAGATAACTATATTTATAATACATAAAATATTACTTATAAAATTATAAAATTATTTTACAATTATTTATAATAAATTTATAATTTATAAATTATTTTACAAATTATCAACTTATTTTATAAGTTATTTTATAATAAATTTATAAATTATTTTATAATATTATTAGTAATTTATCAATGTTAATAATTTATATTATTAGTCATTAAATTCGATGAAAAAAAAACTACTTAATCACTCATAAATATCAACATAAATATTTTTTATCTAATCCTCCTTCTCCTTTTATGAACAATTATATTATTCCACTTATGGTGACTAATAATTTTATACGTTAAAAACTCAATTACTCATTAATGTCAATCTATTTATAGTTACTTTCAATTTGTGTCAATCAATTTTTTTAGTAACGTTTTATAAAATAAAAATATATATTCTATTTGACAGAAAATACACAAATTTATTAAAAATAATCATAAAATACGAATATATGAAAAATTATTAAAAAAGTTATTTACAATTATTAAAAACTATTATCTATTATATATATTTTTTTTACAAACTCTTGATGAAATATATTCAATAATTTTTTTTACAACAACTTCTCATGCTCACAATTAAAATATCATACTAATAAAACAAATAAATTTAGACTACACTACAATATTAATATTTTTTTAAAATAAAAAATATTAAATAAAATCATATTTTTAAATTTTTACATCTTATTTTTTGGTTTGTATTTTACATTTTATTTCATCAAATAAATGCAAGTACATTACATGTTGAAAAATAAATTAACAATCAAAGTACAATGAGTCAAACAATTATCCTATATAATAAATTATCATACGAATTTTGTAAAATATTTTAAAATTAAATTAGATTATTGTGATAAACATAATTTTCTCTCATTTTAATTTTCCTAATCATATTTAATTATTACAAATCAATAAAATAATATTATAAGATAACTATATTTATAATACATAAAATATTATTTATAAAACTTATAAAATTAATTAATTAACATCCGTGCATCGCGCGGGCTATAGTCTAGTTTATAACTATTTTAAAAACAATTTGTATATGAAATAAAGAAATTACGTAATAATTTTAGAAAAATGATATATAGCCACGCACACAACACGGAGGAAGGAAAAAGGCACCGTCAATGTGGTTGGGTCGACTCGACTTTTATTGTTGTAAATGAAATCTCTAATTGTTGCTTACGCGTAAATGCCACGTCACAACATGTTAGAGTTAATGGATGATGAAAAAATCTTATAAATATTACAATTAACCACCGAAACTCATACTACTAAGCTACCAACACTTCAAACCGAAAGCACCATTCACTACAGGTACTATTACTGTCATCGTTACGGTAACTCTTTTCATTCTTTCCTCAGTTTCTTTTTTCTTTAATTTTTCATCCTTCCAAATTGAATCGATGCATTATTAACTGGCATATTGAATATTCATCAATCTTGTTGCTTAATTTTATGTTCAGATTTCATTTAATTTTGTTTTCGATGAGCAGAAAATTCTTGTTTATGTCGGACATTATTGGTTATAGTCTCAGATCTGATCTTGTACATAATCTAAAACGAAGTTTCTATTATTGGTCATACTCTCATATCTGTTGTTATTCTACATATTATAATAATTCTACTTACTTAATCTGGGATTTTTAATTTTTTTTTTATAGATATTCTAGTTTTAAACAATTCAGTTCAACTTCAATTCTTCATTACCGGTTTTACTATGAAGTTTTATTACTGTTTTAGAATACTGAAATGTGTAATGTATTCTGTGAAATTAATGTATAACTGTTTTTTATATAGTTTTAAGCAAATTACTTAAATTCATGCTCGACTTCACACAATTCACATTCACATATATGTTTCAGCTGTGTCAAGATATTATAGATATGGAAGACTCCATTCAAATCAATATTGAGGATAAAACACCCAGTGATGCAAAAGAAGAGAAGGTTGAGATAGAAAAGGATTTGGAGACAAAATCAGTAGAGAAAGAGAAGACAGAATGTAAGGAAGAGAAGAAACATAAGGATGAAGAAGATAAATCAAAGAAAAAGAAGAAAGAGAAGGAGGTGGAGGAGGAGGAAGATGGAGAGGGAGAAAAGAAAAAGAAGGATAAGGAGAAGAAAAAGAAGGACAAAACTGATGAAGAGAAGGCAAAGGGGAAAAAAGATGATGATAAGGAGGATGATGAAGAGAAGAAGGAAAAGGAGATGAAGGGTAAGGATAAGAAGAAAAAGAAAAAAGACGGCAACGAAGATGGTGATGAAAAGAAGGACAAGGAGAAGAATAAAAAGGGAAAAGATGAGAAAGAATATGGTGATGAAACTAAGGAGAAGGAGAAAAAGAAAAAGGAAAAGAAGGAGAAGGGAAAAGAAGATGAAGGTAAGGATGGTGAAGAAAACAAGGACAAGAAAAAGGAAAAGAAGGACAAGAAAAAGGAAAAGGAGGACAAGAAAAAGGAAAAGGAGGACAAGAATGATGATGGCGATGGTGATGGAAATAAGAAAAAGAAGGACAAGAAAAAGGAAAAGGAGGACAAGAATGATGATGGCGATGGTGATGGAAATAAGAAAAAGAAGAACAAGGATGAGGAGAAAGAGAAAGATAAAGATGTGGAGGTGGATGTGAAAGAAGTATCTGTAAGGGATATTGATATAGAAGAAACTGTGAAGGAATGCGGAAAGGAAGATGACAAGAAGGAAGTTAAAGAGAAGAAGAAAAAAGAAGACAAGGAAGAGAAGAAGAAAAAACTTTCTGGAAAGGACAAGACCAATGATGTTGGCAAGCTGAAACAAAAGCTTGAAAAAGTGAATGCAAAAATAGAAGCACTCTTGGAAAAGAAGGCAGATATAGAGAGGCAGATTAAAGAAGCTGAAGATGGAGAACATGGAGTCATTGTGAAGGACAAGGAAGATATATAGAGGGTCATGTAATGTGATAAAATACTATCATGCATTAATAGTTTAATACTATGCATACTACGTTTGCACTTGGTGAGAGGTTTTGTTGTGTAATAAAGCTGTATTTTCTGTTTGAGTAAAAAATGATGCATCTGTGCATATCCTACTTATACTTTTTGTCATTGATTCCATTCTCAACTCATTCTCTTCCTCATTGAAGGGGGGTGTGCTCCTTTTATAGTGTCTAACATGTCAACTACCATTCAATGGAGGTATTATATTAATCCAAACCAACTGCAATCTATTTCTTCAATCCTAGACTTCAATAATAACTAATGAAAAGCTCAATAACAAAAAACTGTGATTAGATACAGTTTCAATTTAGACAAAACTGTTTTACAGTACAGGACAAACAATGAGTAATATGTTATCTACATAACTCATTTGCATTCTTCAGTATATGAAACCACAAGGTAAGATTTTTTACCAAGTTAACAAAAAATGGGTATTGTTTATCTGCATAATAACTCTCATTTCAAAGCACAACTCAAACCATTTACTAGGTCTAGTTGGTATGTTTATTGACAGAAGATCAAACAACTCACAGATGCCTTTCACTATCTGTTATGACTACAAAACTTCAAACTGAGCTTGCAACACCATGTATAACCCCTTGATGAACATATACTAGGGGAAGTTTAAAATAACATGTAAAAAAGACAGTATTTTTGAATTACAGTTGAAGAGACCCATCCATAACTCTATTTATATTAATTAATCACCGTCCACCTTATCTAGTAGTCTTCTTAATTCAAGAATGAGGACTAGTTTTAGAACTCTGAGTCAATCTTATTAGCATTTTAGCCTATTTGGTACTGTTGTTAGTCAAAATACAAGTTTAAATGATTTAGCTTGATAGACTGAATGAATCATCATAATCCTTAATTTTCAAAATACTAAACTAAAACTATAAGTTATTTGTACCCTCTAATAATATCCCAGTGAAAACTACACTTCAACCTATACACCTTCTTTAAGGTGTATAGTTTTCCCTCCTAAATACTAAAAGGTGTATAGTTTTCCCTCCTAAATACTATTAGTAAATACTTAAGGGTTTGTTTGGAAAGAGGACTTTGGAGGACCAAGTCTTTATTTTAAAATATATTTGAGATTTTAAAATAATTAAAAGAATAACATTTCATAGCTAGCTTAATTTCAAAAAGAAAAATAATTAAGTCCACCCTCTTCTCCAAAATTCCTCTCCCAAACAGACCCTAAGATTATATTAGATAAATGTGTTAGAAAATGAGTCTTTTATTTTCTAAATTGTAAATCTCTTTATTTTAATGAATTGATGGTTGCATGGTAAGTTGAATAAGTAAAAAGAGGGATTTGGATCTCTCGTAAGGAGATTTCACATAAGGGGGTTTGCCTCAATTTTCATACTTTGGTCTATCTAAAAAGACCTTATTGGTTTAGTCCTTTTGCTGTTTGTGATATATACTCACCTTCAGCTTTTATGGATGAAGTATAGCAGATGAAAAAGATGATGTTAAAAGGACCCCCTACTATAAAGTAGCCAACCAAATTCTCATACGTAACAAAATTGATAAATTCTTACATAATATACCAGTTAAAAATACAATAACTTTATTATCAATACTATTGTGGGAAAAAAAAGACTAGTTGTTCATATCTTAAAATCCTAGCTTATAACTCTGCTCCCTATACTCCTACCAAAGAAACAAAAAATATGTACAAGTAAGAAACAAGTGAGTTTTTTAGTACTAGCTTGGTGCCAATTCACACAACCCCTTCCAGCCATTAAATCATCACACACATGTTCCAATGGCAATATTTCAACCATTTATGCTTCATCTTTATGCAACATTATGACAAAATGTCATTTGTGAGGAAACATCACCTACTGTGGATCCGCATCACCATAAAAAGACTGTGCAGACGCCACAGAAGCATTGCGCTCGTGTTTCCCCAAACCACCTCCATGCTGAAGTTCAGCTTCTCTTTGAAATATCAAAATGGATGTGTTAGCAGCAGAATTCAAATCTGACAAAGTATCTCCAAGAGGACCCAATACAGGTTCATCCAACACAGGATCCACTGTTTGTGCCAACGACATCTTCTTCCCATGTCCTCTTCCAATGATATACAAATCAAAGCCTTTGTTCCCTATCCTATTTAAAAGCCTCACAGTTTCTTTCTCATCCTTCACCACCTTCTCCAAATACCTCACTGTTGGTGTATCTATTGTTTGATGCACAAATACCTTTAAATATTCTCTGTCCCTCTCATCAAACCTATCTTCAGGATTGTCCCAAACAAGCCTCACCACTGTTAACTGAACCTCCATGTTCCTACTCATCCTCCAAGCATAAGAAAGGGCTTCACGGTCATCGGCGCCGCCAATGTAGAACATTGCTATTCTCATTTCTTTAGAATGTTGCTGGCCACCGCTGAACTCACGATCAACAAATATGGCTAAACAACAAGGTGCTTCTTTCACTAGATTCTCCAATACCACTTTTTTCTCATCCTTGCTCGCGTGGTCCCTGTTATTAGAGATATAAAAGTTAGTTACAAATTAGTTACACTAGTTAAAGTTAGTTGTTCTCATTGACTATATAATCCTTCGTGTACCCCTTGATATTATATATTTCTGTCACACTCAAGTTAGTGGTATTCAACTTTTATATCACTATACCTGTTGATAATGTTGACGGCTCTAGCGGTGGCAGTGCCTGCACCCAACCCGTCGTAGGTTGGTTGCTTATTGAGAGTGGCCACGATGAGGTTCACGTGTTTGTGGGTGCATAGGTTTACAATGTCCTTGTGCATGGTGTTGTAGTGGGAGACAACTCTGAGCTTGTCAGCAAAGATGGCCTGACTGAGGTTGTCAAAGCTTCCGAGGTTGTCCCCGTTGTCTCGCTTCAAGTTATCCACCTTGCTCGAATTTGAATGAAACGATGGCTTCCGAGCGTCTCTAATAATTAGTGATGAAGTTGGTCGGTTTGTCATCTTGATTAGCTCAACTGCTAACACCTAAATTTGAAATTATATATATAATCTTGTATTATTCAAGAGTATGTCACACATTAAAAATTTAACAAAGGAATTCATCAAATCTCATCACATAGATATTTATGCATATAAATTTTAGAAAGTAATATCACCACATGAGATATTGATCATACCTGAATTGGGGACCTAACTGATGGACTTGATGCTTTGAGAAGGTCGATGATTGCCTCAGCATCATGTTTTGAGTGGATACATGCCAAAACTCTAAGAGGTGAGTCTGGTTTTGTGCCTTGTTGCATACTCTTCCTAATAGCTTTGCCAGTGGTAACCGAGTTTGTGATCATAACTAAGACAGGACCCGCAATTGCTGTCATTAACCAACATGCCAACAACATCACCACAAAGCTTTGACTCTCCAATTCCTACATCACAATATATTATTACATTTATATGTTAATATATGTTGTAATAAATTTCACAAGGTAATATAAGAATGTGATGAAAAAAGTGTATTAAGGAGTGTTTTGGTATCATTTTGATTTCTTAATGTGCTAATGAACCATATTATATACTCCATACAATTACTATGTTAAGGTTGTTAGATAACTTACTAGTCTATCCATGGCAGTATACAGAATTATCAATGGCATTGTCCCTTTAGTGTTCATGAGGAGTGCAAGGGACAATCCTTCCATGACTGGCATCTGATATATCCAAGAAACTACAAATACGCACACTAATTTTACCATAAAAGCCAACACAATAACAATAACAACAGTTATCCAATGTGTATCCAAAGCCAAGTCTTGAATATTGGTTCTCTCCCCAATAATGAGAAAAAACAATGGCATCATAAACTCAGACACAAAATCAAAAGCCTTATCTTGAACCGCATTGTTAAGTGCACCCTTTGGGATAATAACACCTAAAAAGAAAGCACCAGTAATTGAATGTGCAGCCAACCCATCAGAGATTAATCCAATGACCAAAACCACATGAAGAAGACACACAACTTGTGACTCGGTAAACTCGCGATCACCATTTCCAACTTTTTTAACAAGCCACTTAGCAAAAGGATGAATCACATAAAAACATGCTAACACAAGTAAGAGTATCACAAACAGTGACAACAAAGAAGCATAATACAGCTGTGTTAGAACCAACAAAAGGAGTGTCCAAGAGAACAAGTCATTAATCAAAGAAGAAGTTAAAGCCAATTGTCCATTCTCTGTCAACAAAAGCTTTAAATCAGAAAGGATTTTAGCAACTTCAGGAAACTCACTACTACATGAAAGAGTGATTCCCCAAAATATTGCACCCCTAATGTGTTTATCACTATCTGAATGTGACAATGATTTTTGACCCATGTCTGTTACAAGAAGATAGTATAAGCCAGCACCAATTGGTAAAGTGAAGACTATGCCAACAGTTGCAACAACCATTGCTTTCTTATTGTAGTAACCCCTTTTAATTGGTTTCAAGTCCATTTCTAAGCCAACTAAGAACACATAGTAAACAAGTGTCAATGCTCCCACTGTCTCTAAAGGTAACATATTGTTGTAAGGGAATATGGTTGTGAAGAAATCTTTCCATTTTCCCAGAGCAGATGGACCTAATAAAAAACCAGTCTAGGAACATAACCACAAAAATTAATTAGTTGATGCATGTTGATTATTAATAAACAAATTATTTTAAAAAGAAAATCTCGTTAGGGCTGAGATTTGGACTACAACATAAAAAAAGTTGGTGTCACAATGTGTTCGATTGTGACTTCTGTTATTTAGTATGTGTTCGGATTGACAATAGAATTGATAGAATTACTGTGAATTATCACATATATGACAAAAGCTATACTTTGGAGCTTTTATAAAATCACGGTGATAGAGTGATTTTGCCAAACTTATCGTTCATCCAAACATACATTGTGGGACTGGGATTTGCAATTCAATATAAAAAAAATTGGTGTCACAATGATTATGGCTGCCGTTATTTAGTGCACGTTTGGATTGCCGGTAAAATTGATGGAATCACGGTGATATTTTTGTGCATTAACATTTGTACTTTTTTTAAAGATTTGTTTGTGTATTACAATTTGTCTATATCGATAATTAAATTACATTTTAGAATAGAGTGTCCCTACAAATACAAACACACAAAAAACCTCATCATGTGCGTTATCGTTTTTTTTGACAAAAGCTACTTGGAGCTTTTACAAGATTATGCTGCCTCGATGATTTTGTTGAGCCCAGAGCCGATCCAAGAAAACTACTCTCACATATTAATTATTTTTCTAGTATATAACTTTGCTAATTATAGTCATTTTAACAAGAATATATTGAAAAACCGACCATAACTTGTTAGCCAATGATCATAAAATAAAAGAGTTAAGAAGGTATATACTTACAAAAATGTTGGGAACAATACGAGGTATATTGCATGATTCAGAAAGATAGAGGAGAATTCGATTGAGTGCTAAGATAAGAGCAAATTGAAGAACAAAAGCAGGCAATGTTGTTTCTGACGAATTTTCAATCCAAAGCGCCGAACCATGAGATGTTGTTTTATCAAAACAGACCTGTGCGGTTTTATCTGCTGAGTTTGTATAAATCGAATATGTAACGTTTGAGGAATTCATTAATTTCAACTAAATGATTTTATATGCACAATTTTTGCATTTGTAAGCACTTTTACAATCTTATTAATTGCACACACATACGATTTACAAAAACGTTATTTGAAATCACATCCATGAAAGCGAGGAAAATATCAAAAGGAAAGAAAGAGGTTTTGACAAAAAGTGTAATACATTAGAAAAGCCAAGGTGGAACATTACAACTCATAATGTTGTAGCATTGCGATTAAGATACGGTTGTCTTCTTAATTTTGGAGAATCCATATCTGTTTTATAATTCAAATTAAGGTTTGCATATGTTTCCTATGTGTTTTTTTTCTTTTCTTTTTTTTTTTT
>JBBPBR010000006.1:50603683-50617003 GCA_037974775.1 Cicer pinnatifidum
TTTACTCTTTATCCACGCAAACACATCTCACTTTGTTGTTTTTTTTCTTTCTAATCTCTACTAAATATGTTCATATTGAAATTAGTCTGTGTGTAATATATGTAATTATTTTAGTCTTTTATTTAGTCATATTAGAGAGATTAATATCGAATATTTGTCATATTATAGGTACAATTTCTAAAATAAATTTGTATTTGCAAAGACTATAAAAAAAATAAAATCAAAAGTAAAAAATAAAAATGTGAGTAAAGTTGTCAAATGAGTTGGTTTAACCTGACCTACTTTGACCCAAAGGGACGCACACATGAATGGCTAGTTTGGCTGGCCCACTTTGTAATGGTGTCATGTTTTATCAAGACTAGCCTGTTCATTATAGGCTATGCGGGTCAATTGCCCGATCCATTATTTCTTGATATTTTTTATTTTAAGTGCTAAAAATTAAAACACAAAACACCTTCAATTGTTGGAACTAGGTTGATTCTATAAATAATTTCTTGATAATATTTTGATGATAAAAAAATGTACTTTGTGAGAATAATTTATTACACTAATATTTTCATTGAGTGTGTAGTAAATAAAACTAGGAAACAAATGAAATGATTTAAGAGGAAGTGAAGTTGTCAGAGGAAACAAAGACTTAAGAGGAAACGAAGATATTAAAAGAAGCAGACATCATAATTAAGTGAAGTCAAAGGAAGTCAACCCAACGTCCAAACTCTAGTTATTACACATGCTCTGAAGTGTTTGTTGAATGTGCCTTTGAAGCTTATGCGCGTCTACCTTCGAAGACTAAAACATGTCTATAAAGCGCCTACTTCAGTAACTCTGAAGCTTCTATTTGAGTTTCCTATGAAGCTCAAGTTTCACTCGCTCTGAACACTCCAACTTGCTCCAAGATGTTACTAAAGTAGCAATATCAATCACAAAGGATGAAGGTTAGAATTGTGATCCCTTTTAAATAAATAAATTTCTAAACATAATTTAAATTAACTCAAAATCAATTTCGATTTCAAATAGAAAGTCCAGAAAAGTTCTAGGTGAGTTAGAGATAAATTAAATAGATTGATTTTAGATGATATGTGACCAGTGACTGAAAATTAAATAAGGATAAACATAAGAAGATCATACAATGATGTATCCTAATTCACCTAAGGTAGGTTACATGCAATTCTTACAATCTGTGAGATTTTCTACTAATGTGCTTAACACTAAAACTTTCTTGTTTTTACACTATCCTTATTGATCACTCTTGATCAGTTTCAGAATTCACCTTTTAATTTCGAAAGGTTTTTTACAGTTACCTTTTAGTCTAGACATATTTTTTACAAAATATTTAAACTATCTTAAGAGATAGACTTGACTTATAAATGAAGTGTATGATAAAATAATTAAGGATAAAAAACCTACTAAACACTTGTTTGAGATTGATTATCCGCAAGAACTCAATAAAGTGATCCTTAATATAATGAGAGAGAGAGAGAGAGCTGAATTTTTGCTTAAGAGAAAAACTTTGTTTCTTGAGTATGAATGTTTAAGTATGGAATAGTTGCCTTTGAAATTCTCTATTTTGTCTTCTCCTTGATATTCCGTTTATAGATACAAAGAGATTTGAATAGGATAAATATAGCTGTTACTGAACATCTACAAGTTGTTTGTTCAGATTGAAGTCTATTAAACACATTTGATATTTGGTCCAAAGTGTTCTTTTATAAAATCAGAATGCTCTTGCTTCTGAGTTTTATGGAGAACGTGGATAAATGATTGAATGAGGTGTGAAATGCCATTCTTTTAACTCTGAGGCATGCAAAATGTTTTGTAAAAGGATGCATCAACCGTGTACTCATGTCCTTTTTATATTGGCTCACAACTCATTAATCTAGAGATCAATCTCGTCATCGACCTCGAGGTTGTTTTGCTCATTTGAGTCTTCAACTCGAGTTCTGAGTTTGACTTTTAATTTGAGTAGTCTTGATACTCTTTAACATGAGGTTTGTACTGTAGATAATGATTTGCCTTAACTATTTCTTTAATTGGGAATAACCAGAATGTTCTTCTGATCAATATTTTGACAAGATATGATGTTCTTGATTTCTTTCAGAATAAAATCATTGATTTTTGTATGAATATATTTGAATAAGTAACTCAAAAACTCAAGTTAAATAACAACATAATCAAAATCATGATTAGTGATTTATTAACTGTTTGTTTATCCTCAAAACACTTGATTTGAGATTTTGCCTCAACAACTGCCTAAGATAAACAACATGCTCTGAAGATGCAACAAGGTGACATTGCCAATGTCACTAATTCCAAGTCATGCGGTTTTGCCTTTGACTACACGAATCAAGGAACACAACATCTAACTCTGATGATCAAATTATGTTTTGATGAAAAAAGTCAACAACTTTGATTGAAAGTTAACACTCTAATGATGACTGAGGTATTTCACGATTCTAAAGATCAAAGAACATATTCTGATAAGTTTGTTGAGACAAAATCTCTTAAATGATTTTAATGATAACAAAATTACTTAAGAGATTATGATTGTGGTTAATAACTAATCTCTGTTTTTGAGTGAATTCATATAAGAAAACATGTTATTAATCATTAAGGCAAAAAGGAGAAAAATCTGATATAAATTTGGAGGATTGAAATTCCTGAGGATGGCCTCGCGAAGAGAATGAAACTTCAAATCTGTACAATACTTGTCATCACCAGAACAAATATTTTTATTCATTAAAGAAATGCACAACAGTATCAAAGAATGAATAAATAAAACATTTAAAATAAAGAAGTTAGAAGGCCAAAGGAATAGGTACGAGAATGACCAGATCTAGACAAGAGGATGACAATGCTAGGCTGGAGGACGGTTCTATAAAGTTGAAAGCAATCCATCTAACCTGTGCAAAGGCTAAAATCATACCTATCTATCATCCTTGTATGAATGAATACAATGAAGAAGTCAAACCACAGAAAGGCAACAACAAACAAGCCAAAAAAAGAAGCCTTCACATGTTATGATAAAAGCATATATGAACCTCGTATAAGAGGATGTCAGTCCTATGTAAGAGGATGACTCTCTATTGTCAACATCACTCTTAACAATTGAAATCAACCTAGTCCTTCAAGTTTCTAAAAAGGTTGTAGCTCACATAGTCAAAGAAACAGTCTTACATGCTTTGAAGAATGAGAAAAGAAAAGGACATCTCAAGATCAAGTTCCAAGGAAGTTGATCTTCCTGCTCGAGGATGGCCTCAGCCAATCCAAGGACAGTTCTGTAAATATGATGAAAGACTTTGGATCTTTTGTAATGAATTCCAACGGTCATCAAAAGCTTGGCACATGAAAGGATCATCATAAGACTTCTATAAAAGGCAACAAACTCTTCATCATCAAACACACAACAATATTACATAAAAAGATCAAACATCTTAAAGCTATCAAGAGCAATACCCATCATCTATTCATACTTTCTATAATCCTACATTAGATCTTTGTAAATCCTTTGAGAAAGTATTTAGAATCAATAACTCTCATATCACTCTATAATTTCCACGTGAGATACACTTGGAAATAGTTGAAACTTGATTATAAGCTTGGTGAGGCTAAATAATACACAATTTGTAATCATCCTCAATGAGAGGTTGATCTGTTTGAACATTAGTGAAATCTCACAAGAGTGTGAGGACTGGACGTAGCCTTCATTGAGTGAAATAGTATAAAAATTGTGTGTCATTCTCATATTTTTCTCTCACTCTTTTGCTTAGCTCAAATATGAAGGTTTGAAAAAACCCATCCTCGGGCTTTGGATCCTTTGTAAGAGGATAATTTTAAAAACACTTGAAAATTATTTTTAACAAAAAAATCCCTATTCAACTCCCTTCTACTGATATTTAGCTACATCAATTGGCATAAGAGCAAGGTTCTCTAAAAAATACACCTAACAATGTGAGAGAAAAATATCCAAAAGGAAAAATGTCAAAAGCTATGTATATTCTTGAAGGAGGATCATCCAGCCGACCTCCCTATTTTGATGGAACAAATTACTACCACTAGGAAGGTAAGATGAGACTATTTCTCATATCACAAGACAACAACATGTGGTCTGTGGTGGAAAATGGGGATCGCGTCATCATAAACAACAACACAGACGCAACATCCGATGAGAAACCTCAAGCACAGTGGACGGCGGATGAAAATGCAAAAGTACTCCTAAACTCTAAAGCTCATTTATTTCTAACGTGTGTTTTGAGCAAGGAAGAGTATGACAGAGTTGAAGAGTGCAAAAATGCTAAGGAGGTCTGGGATACTCTAAGGATCCATCATGAAGGATCAAGCCATGTAAAAGAAGCGATGATAGACATGGGAGTAAGAGATTTCGAACTATTCGAAATGAAGGAGGAGGAAACTATTGATGAAATGTTCTCAAGGTTAATAATCATATTAAATAACTTGAGATCTCTTGGAAAGGTATACACCGTTCAAGAAAGGATAAGAAAAAATCTAAGAAGTTTACCAAAAGAATGGAGGCCAATGGAAACTGCCATTACAGTAGCAAGAGACTTGACCAACATGAAATTAGAAGATTTAGTTGGAACTCTAAGAGCTCATGAACCATTGTTGCTGGCAGACAAACCAAGCAAAAAGGGAAGAATGATTGCTCTAAAAACCAGCCAAATAGAAAGTTCATCCTCCAAGAAGAATGAAGATATCATAAAGAAGGAAAACGCAAAGTATCCTCTATCTGAGGATGAGGATGAACTCGCTCTGATTTCCAGAAGAATTCAGAGGATGATAAATAGAAGAAGACATAATAGAGGACCTCCTCTAAAAGAAAAAATTGACAAAAGTCAAATAACTTGTTTTGGATGCAACAAGATGGGACACTACAAAACTGAGTGTCCTCTCAACAAAATAAACTCAAGAAGATTTCCATACAAAAATAAATCCATGATGATTACTTGGGATGACAGTGATGAGTCATCCTCTAAAACAAGAAAAGGAAGAAGAGGCCAACCTCTATCTCATGGCAAAATCAGAAACTGAAAAGGTAAATATTTCTGTACTATGTCTTACTTGTGAGAAATTAGAAATTGAATTTGATAGCCTCTTAAATGACTCAAACACTTTATCTCGAAAATGTATATTTCAAAAAAACCAACTTGTTGAGATAAAGAAACAAAATGAGGAGCTTCAATAAAAGAATGATGAGTATGTTAAAATCATTCAAGATTTGCAGCATTCTCATTTTCAAAAGTCAGAGCAACAAAAAACTCTTAACGAGAGGATAGTCGAAACTCATCCTCAACCTCCTGACGAGGACACAGAAAAGGAAATTTTGAAAACAGAGGTTATGGAACTAAAAAATGACATTTCCAACTTTGTCAAATCTATAGAAACATTTCAAAAGATAATGGGGTCTCAATCTGGAATATTTGACAAGGTTGATATTGGTTTTAAAAGCTCTCAAAAACGAAAATTGTATGAAAATTTTTTCTTGCCTAAAAAACAAGAGGATAGGCCAAAATGCACTTTTTGCAAAAAAATTGGGCATACTTTCAAAATCTGTCATGCTAAGAAGAAAGCTAACAATATAAAGAAAGCATGATCATTCTGTGGTAAACATGGACACCATAATTCTATTTGTTATCACAAAAGAAAACTCCTCACAAGAGGAAAAACTAACCAAAAAGGACCCAATGCTATATGGGTACATAAGTCACTTTTAAACTCTAACACAGGTTTATCCTCTGATCAACAAAAGAAAGCATTGGTACTTGGACATTGGTTGCTCAAGGCATATGACAGGGGATAGACATTGCTTTATGTCACTTGAGATAAAGGATGGAGGATCAGTCACATTTGGTAATAATGATAAAGCTCAAATAAAAGGAACATGTATTATTGGTAAGAATAATTCTGTGAAAATTGAAAATGTTCAATATGTGGATGTCTTAAAACATAACTTGCTAAACATTAGTCAATTATGTGATAGTGGATTTGAAGTTATTTTTAAGCCTACTCTATGTGAGGCTAAATACTCATTCTCAGGTAGAGTTTTCTTTTCCGATTTTTTTTAAAAAAAAATTATATGAACTTTATCTGGATGATTTACCTACTGAATCTTGTTTTATTTCCATTGAAAAAGATAAATGGATTTGGCACAAACGAGCTGGTCACACAAGCTTAAACACTATTTCTAAATTAGCAAAATTAGAATTAGTAAAAGGTCTTCCAAAAATTAATTTTGAAAAAGACAAAGTATTTGAAACTTGTGTCAAGGAAAATAAGTTAAAAGTAGTTTTCACTCTAAAAATATTGTTTCAACAAATCATCATCTTGAACTTATTCACATTGACCTCTTTGGTCCTATCAAAACTTCAAGTCTTAGTGAAAAAAGATATGATTTTGTAATTGTTGATGATATCTCTCGTTTCACTTGGGTTCTATTTTTAAAACATAAAGATGAAGTCTATGAGGCATTCCACCATTTTTACAAAAAGATTCAAAATGAAAAAGGATAAAAAATTGTCTCGGTGAGAAGTGACCATGGAGGTGAATTTGAAAATAAATCCTTTAAAAATCTTTGTGAAGAAAATGGTATTTCTCACAACTTTTCTTGCCCAAGAACTCCCCAACAAAATGGGGTTGTTGAAAGGAAAAATAGAACCTTAGAAGAAATGACTAGAACTATTTTAAATGAAGCCAACATTGAAAAATACTTTTGGACCGAAGTCATCAACACTGCTTGTTATGTTTTTAATCGTGCATCCATTAGAAAAATTTTAAACAACACTCCATACGAATTATGGAAAGGGAGAAAACCAAATATTTCCTGTTTTTATATATTTGGGTGTTATTGCTACATTCTAAATAATAAAGAAAATTTGGGAAAGTTTGATCCAAAATCTGATAAAGGTATTTTCTAGGATACTCCACAACGTCAAAAGGTTAAAGAATATATAATCTTAGGACTCAAACATTGGAAGAATCCATGCATGTTATTTTTGATAAGTTTGATGACTTGTGTTTAGAAAAAATGAATAAAAATGAAGAAGATGAACATTCATCCTCTCAAGTACCCGGTCCTCACGAAGAGGATGAGTCTGACCCAACCTCTCAGCAACCTCCAAGAGGATGGATAACAGTCACACATCATCCTCCTGATCTAATCATTGGGAATACTGCAGATGGTGTTAGAATCATAAATCCTCTAAGGGAAAACACTGCCAATATGGTCATGATATCGCAAGTTGAACCCACAACAATTGATCAAGCTATTGGTAACAAATCATGGTTTGAAGCTATGATGGAAGAGCTTTCACAATTTGAAAGAAACAAGGTATGGAATCTTGTACCCCATCCTCTGGACAAATCCATTATTGGGACTAAATGAATATTTAGAAATAAACTAAATGAGGATGGAGAGGTCATTAGGAATAAAGCAAGATTAGTGGCACAAGAGTACAATCAACAAGAAGGAATTGATTATGATGAAACATTTGCACCCGTAGCAAGACTTGAAGCAATAAGAATCGTCTTAGCTTATGCTACTCATAAAGGTCCGAAACTATTTCAAATGGATGTCAAAAGTACCTTTTTGAATGGGTTCTTAAATGAGGAGTTTTATGTTCGTCAACCTCCTGGGTTTGAGGATGAAAAGAAGCCTAATCATGTGTTCAAACTCTGAAAAACTCTTTATGGATTAAAGCAAGCTCCTCGAGCTTGGTATGAAAGGTTAAGTTCTTTTCTAAAAGAGAATGGATTCATTAGAGGACATATTGATACCACTCTTTTCAAGAAGACTCTTTAGAAGGATTTATTGATTGTTCAAATATATGTCGATGACATAATCTTTGGATCCACAAATGAAAAGATGTGTAAAGATTTCTCCAACCTTATGCAAAGTGAGTATGAAATGAGTATGATGGGAGAATTTAAATTCTTCCTTGGTTTGCAAATTAAACAACTAGAGGATGGCCTTTTTATATCTCAAGAAAAATACACCAAGGATTTACTTAACAAATATAACATGAGTTCAGCCAAAAGTATGGGAACTCCTATGCACCCATCCTCCATACTCCACAAAGATGATGAAGGAACTCCAATATCTGAAAAGGAGTACAAATGGATGATCGGATCCTTGTTGTATTTAACAACCAGCAGACCGAACATAATCTTTGCAGTCAGTTTTTGTGCAAGATTTCAATCCTCTCTTAAAGAATCTTATCTTACTGCAATAAAAAGGATTTTTAGATATCTTGTTGGTACCATAAATCTGGGAATTTGGTACAAGAAATGTTCCAATCTTGACCTCGTAGCTTATTGTGATGCTGACTATATGGGAGACAAAGTTGAAAGAAAAAGCACAAGCGGTGCTTGCCAATTTCTTGGTAAATCTCTAATAAATTGGTCATGCAAAAAATAAAGTACCATTGTTTTTTTAACTACATAGGCAAAATATGTATCAGCTGCACAATGTTGCTCACAATTACTATGGATAAAAAATCAACTTGAGGATTACTCTCTAAGGTACGCAAAAATTCTCATCCTCTGTGACAATACAAGTGCAATAAATCTGTCTAAAAATCACATTCAACATTCTAGATCTAAGCACATTGAAATTAAACATTATTTTATAAGAGATCATGTGCAAAAAGGGGGATTTAGAACTAATTTTTATTGACAATGAAAATCAATTAGCAGATATTTTTACCAAACCTTTCCAGGAGGATAGGTTCAAAAAGATCTTGGAGGAACTCTCAATCTTTAATTTGTCTAAAATTAATTGATTTATCTCTTTTATGCTCCATTATTTTATTTATTTTATTATGATAATTTTTAAAAATCCAAAAAAATTATGTTGTCTATTTTATATATATACAATGTGTTAAAAATAGTCTAAAGCTGTGAGGATGGCCAAAACCACCAGAGGACGGAATGTCCTTATTGGTGTACCTTCCCTTGTCACATTAGACAAGAACATCTGCACGCGCTTCCTCTCATTGGCCAACATATGTGATGTTGTCTCTGTGCTTCACGCCCTGCATTTATTGCATCAACGACTACATGTCGCTAGCCTGTCTCATCCATCATCACCCTAATCTCCTAGGAAAACGGCTAAATTTATTACCCATTCCTCACACGACTATTCATGTACATCTTCCATCCTCCTCTACTTAATTTCTCGTCCTCCATCAACCTCTTTCATCAACCTTCAAAGTTTAAAAATTCTCACTCATCTGTTTGCATTTCAATCTGAAAATTTTCAAATGGCTCGCACCAAAGTCACTGCAAAACGCAAAATATCCTATCAAGCTCCAAAAGATACTCAAGATGTCTACTCAAGCACTGAGTCTGATTGCCATGAGGGAACCCAATATGAAGGAAATTCCCAACAAACCTTGAACACCATTCCTTCCTCTCAACCATCTATTTTTTCTTCTCCATCTACCACTCCTAAAATCACAAAAAAAACTCATCCTCCTTTGCTCCCATAGGGTGATCCGCCAGGATTATGTCTGAAGTTGTTTCATCTAGAAAGATGTTTCCTCAAGACAACACAATTCATTTGTAAGGGGAAGAAGTTGTGTAGGAGGAACCAAACATTTGTAACCAAGTTCGTTAGTGATTATTTTGGCTTAATGACTTGTAGGTTTTGAAGTTGGAAGTTGAGAAGACTTGATTTGTAGGGTGAAATTGTTGTAGTGCCTCAACGATTTGTAGATTTTGGCTGGAAGTTGAGAAGACTGACTTGTAGAGTCAGATGTTGTAATTCAGATTATGAATTAGTGGATAAATTCTTATGTGTGAGGGGATTAGGGGTGTACAAGACCCGATTAGTCCCGCGAACCCGATCTTACCAATAAGCAACAGGTTGAGTCTGACCTGACCCAAAATAAAACAAGGAAAAAAAAGACAAGACAAGGACGCCGTAAAAAAAGGTTCAGGTTCGGTTTACCCTCCAAGTTACTTGTCCCGTCCCAACTACACTAACTTTACTAAGGGTTTGAAAAAATTAGGATTGAAATTTTTTTCTCTTCCCTACGCCCTTTCTTCTCTTGCAACTACATATTCACTTTTCTTATGCTGATGAACGTAGTAGGACTTCGAAATTTGAAGAAGGTGAACATGTTTGTCTACGTGTTACATCCATTACTGGGATTGGTAGAGTCATCAAGTCAAAAAAGCTTACGCCAAAGTTCATTGGACCGTACCGAATCCTCAAGCGAATCAGACTTGTAGCTTACAAAGTTGCGCTACCACCGCTTCTTTCCAATATTCATGACGTGTTCCATGTTTCTCAGTTGCGAAAGTACGTCCATGATCTATCACATGTCATTGAGCCAGATGTAGTGCAGTCGAAAGATGATTCATCTTTTGAAGTACCCCCCAATAAGAATTGAAGACAAAAAGGTCAAGACCCTCTACAACAAGGAAATTTCTTTGGTGAAGGTAATCTAGAACCAAGCCACTAGAGATGCCATTTGGCAACCAAAGGCAATATGAGGGACCAATATCTGAAGGTTTTCCCTGATGCCAGTTTCGAGTACCAAACTATTTTATGTGGATAGAATGTAAGATCTATATTTTCCTCATTATTAATAGTTAATTAGATACATTTTCTTCATTTAATTTTATTATGTAATTACTAGATGTTATATTATTTTAATTATTATTTTTTGAGTGCATATATTTCTATTTGATTTGACTCTATATGTCGCTAATTTTAGTTAAAAAATAAAAAAAAATAAACTGAACAATGTCTCTTTATAAATTAATTGAAATAATGCTAATAAATTAATAACAATAATAATAATGACATATTTTGTTTTGTTTGTTTGTTAAAAAAAAAAAAAAAAGGAATTAGGTTAACAAAATAAATAAGAATAGAAAAGGAAGAGTAAGAGAAAGGTGTACCGTATGCTGCACACAGAAAGGAAGTGATGAAACTTCGAAGTAAAGGAAATATATTGGTGTTTTATCTTTATGTTTGATTTATTAATATGCTGTATTTGTATTAATATTTTTGCTTTCTCTCTGATTCAATTTGATAAATTTTTTACATGAACGAGGATGGATTGTACGAGGTTAGACTAAAAGAGGATGGATCTATAGTCCACATCATCTTCAGATGTTGAAAACTACCAAACACATCATTCTCAGATGTTGAAAACCTGACTCATCAACATACATAAATGTTGTAACTAACAGATAAAAATATAGTCTTACATGTCTTGAAGATTGAAAAAAGAAATCATGTCCAAGTTCCTAGGAGGTTTGAACCTCCTGTACGAGGATGAACTGAATCAGTCCAACGACAACTTGTAACACCCCGACCATTCCCGTTACCGGCGATGCTACCTCACGACCTTCTCGCCCCCCCCTTTCCCTCATGGAAATCTGGCGAGTTTTTGCCTTCCGTGGGATTCGAGCCCGGTACCTGAGGGATAAGTACCGACTCCACACAGATCCCACTACCAATTGAGTTGTGATTGCCTTAGTGGCTGGTGATCTGAGTTTGAATATGTTTTATTTGTGGTGCCTAAGTGGCTGATTATTTGTGTTATGATTTTCTTTCTTTGTGGTTGCCTAAGTGGCTAGTGATTTATACATCTTGGAATATTATTATCATTGTCATGACATATCATATGCATCTTTGTGGACGCCTTAGTGGCTGGTTTAATATTTTCCATTGGTAGGGGTGACTTCTGTGTGGACGCCTTAGTGGCTGGCTATATTCGGATCATATAGGTTTAGGAGCATGCATAAACTGCATATATTTTATTGTCATTGTTATTTTCATTCTAAAGTGAGTTATTATTGGAGTTATTTAAATATATTTTATAACTTTTCACACCCTCTTGTGAATCATAAAAACTAAGATTTTTTCTCTAAAGCTTTTATTACAAAAAGATTTTGTATTTTTATTTTATGGTTGTTAACTTATTGTTTGGTTTGATTTTGCTGTGGGATGAACTGACCCCTTACACCAACATTTAGGTGCTAAGGATTTTGAAGAATTGCATTAATGACGTTTGCTTGGCGCGCGCACGTGGGAAAAATGGGTATTTTAATAAATAAATAAAAATAATGTTGTAGTGATAAAATTGATGTGGTACCTTTTTATTTTATTTTTTTGAAGTTATTTACTTTTATGACCGATTTTAAATAGAAATGCGGAGGCGGGGTCCTTCCGCTAGGAAAACTTGAATTATTCTATTTTAATACGTAAGTGGATATTTTCTATAATTGGTAAATCATCCTTGCAAAAATAATAATAATAATATCAATTAAATTGCGTTACTTTATTTCTTAAAGTGAAATCAAATTATCTCCTAGTGAAATTTTATTATATGAAAGAAAAAATTGTTTTGAAAGAAAATAAATATTTTTGAGTAATGTCTTGGATCCAAAATCTGGGGCGTTACACTGTGGTATCAGAGCATTAATTCTCGGACTTTAGTGGGATGGGACGCTTCGTGTATGTCGCATGTTTTTATGATTTTGTTCATATTAATTGTTTAATCTTCTAATTTTTGAGTTTTATCAATTATTTAAATGTCTATTATTTGTCATTAATTATGTATCTTCTTGAAATTGAATTTTATTAATTATTTTAACCCTTATTTCGTCATTAATTGTGTAACCTATTTGAATTTGAAATTCTACTAATTACTAACATTCTATTATGTGTTATTAATTTTGTAACCTCACTAAATTTGGATTTTTTAAGAATTACTTAAATTCCTATTAAGTGTCATTAAATATATTAATTGCTTAATTTTTCTAATTATTTAATTTACTTAAATTTCTATTAGGTGTCATTAATTGTATAACGTACATTAACTTTTGTCATTAAGAATATGTATTAAATATTTTATTTAATAGTGCATTTAATTGTTTTCTATTAAGTGTCATTAAATAGGTTAATTGCTTAATTTTCTAATTATTCAATTTTACTTAAATTTCTATTATGTGTCATTAATTGTATAACTTCCATGAGTTTTTGTCATTAAATATATGTCTTAAATATTTGATGTAATGGTACATTTAGTTGTGTAAGAATTTGAATTTAACAACTACTTAAATTTCCATTGATTGTCATTAAATATGTTAATTCTTAATTTTATAATTATTAAATATTACTTAAATTTTTACTTTGTGTCATTAATTGTATAACCTACACGAATTTTTGTCATTAACTATTTAATTTAATAGTATATTTAGTTGTGTATGAATTTGAATTTTAAGAATTACTTAAATTTCTATTAAATGTCATTAAATATGTTAATTCTTAATTTTATAATTATTAAATAT
>JBBPBR010000006.1:50635662-50645686 GCA_037974775.1 Cicer pinnatifidum
AAAAAAAAACTTGGGTATACTAGGAGGTAGTGAACATGACATAGAGTATGTTTTTCGTATGTACGTGTTATTTATACTATTTTTCATGTGAACCTTTACTAAGGGTAGCTCTATAGTTCTAAATTGGTTCCTAGAGCACACAACTCAATTCTAAAATATTAAACCAATTAATAGGTAAACTATTAAAATGACAATATTCTAGAAAAGGTCAACTCTAGGTGAGACTTTCATGACAACCAAACAGGATGTACATCCAGAAGATTATCATTACACAGTCTCTAACTTATCTTAGGTTTGCACTCAGCCCGGGTATAGAGCCCACTCATAAGTGTGTGAATCGTGTTAGGGTGTATAGAAAAATACATAAAATAATAAATAAATAAAAAATCATCATAATAAAATAAATTGAAGAAACACATATAATTATATTAATAATATAACAAAATAATAAAATAAAATAAAATAAAATAAAATAAAATAAAATAAAACAAAACAATAGGGGTAATATAAATAAACTAATAAATAAAAAAACTATATATAATTAATTAAATTGGGCTTGACTCTCAATTATCCCCAGCAGAGTCGCCAGCTGTCGCGTCCAGTTTGTCCGCGAAAAAGGAGTCGCCACCAATTTTATTTTTACTAAAGGAAAAATTGAATAAAACCTAAAATAATATTTTTGAACCAAAAATTTGGATTCGGGAATCGATTACGAGTAGGGAAGTATTATCACCCTACAACGTCCGTTAAAACGGTTACCCTATAATTAATTATATACAAACTATTTATTTATTTATTTATTTATTTTTACCCCAAAAAGAATAATAAAAAAAATTAAATTATTTACATTAATGAAAGAAAAAAAAATATTTTTTTTTATTAATTTGGTTTGACAAGGGGAAGACCTTGCTCCTACGTATCCCCAGGTGCAATAGGGAAATCAAAACACACGTAGTTCTTGGGTAGAAAATATTTGTGTGTTGACCAATTTTATTATTATTTTTTATTTATATACGTATTAAAAAAATAAAAATAAAAAAATGTAATAATAATAGTAATGATGATAAATATAATAATAATAATAATATTTGTCTGTTTTAAAGTAAAAAAGAAGAAAAAAGAATTAATTTATTTTAAAAAAAAATGTAATGTGGCGGCATATGAACGAGACAGATGGACACGGTGGTGAAATAATCTGTTAAATGATTTGCTCATACATTGTCGGATCTGTCGCGACACACAGGTCACTAATGATTGAATAATATGGTGCAGCGAGCAAGGATGAATTTCATCCAGCGGCAACAACCATTAACTTTAATCTTAAGAGTAAAAAACATTTATCTGTTATAATTTTATTATTTTTTCTTTATAAATACGTATTATGAATTTTCTATTACATTACAATATGATGAAATTTGTTTTCTTGATCTATAGACATCATTTAGTTATATTATTTTTTTTATGTTATAAAGAAAACAATTTTTAGGATTAAACGATTTAAAAAAAATAAAATGAAAGCTTAACATATGAGTTTATTTTTTTTTATAAACAAAAAAAAAACTAATAAGCAAAATAGAGAAAAGAATAAGAAAATGATACCTTGCTAGACTGATTATTTCAAGATCAGTCTCTCTTCTTCTCTTTGCTAATTAATCTCTCTATTTTTTATGTGCTCTCAATTTGTGTTTTCAATTGTGCTCTCCCCTGCCTCTATTGTGCTCTTATGGCAACCTATTTATAGATTTTTTGGTGTAGATTTCAAAAGACAAAAAATAATTGTCAATTGATTACTATTAATCTATTTTTCGGTTTCTTTTCTTTTAATTGACCACAATTATACCGATTCTTATTGCCATTGATTCATTTCTTCGGTTTTCTTTTCTATTCAATTGATCACCATTATTCTGATTTTTATGACTATTAATCAATTTCTTTTTTTGTTTTTTTTTATTTATTTTGATCATCATTGCATCGATTTTTATGACAATCAATTCATTTCTTTTCAGTTTCCTTTATTTTTATTTATTTATTTATTTATTTATTTTTATATTTTAGAAAAGAATCTGAACAAGAATTAGAGGCAAACAAGAACCGAAAACACTTGTGATTGTTTAAAGCTTATATCCCTAATTATTTATTTTTATTTTTATATTTCTTCACACATATTTATATATTTATTATTATTGTCATTATTATTATTATTATTATTTCCTTTTTTAATAAAAAATAAAAAATAAATAAATGTCGGACAAAATTAGGTGTCAACAAGGTGGATGAAGAATACATGTGTGAGCGGTTCGAAAGCGGGCTTAAGTATGAGATTAAGGAGTTAGTGGGACCCTTGGAGATACGTCAATATCAAGTGTTAGTGGAGAAATGCAAGAAAGTGGAGCAGATGAAACAGAGTCGTCTGAATAGGGGCGCAGTAGGTGGACCCATCAGACCTCAGGTAGAGATTTAAATCCATCCATATTATGAGAGTCATAAGCTTAGACTCTAAATGTTAATATTTACCCCTAAATGTTAATATTTTAAACAGGGGCATAACGACCAACAGAATAGGAGCAGGCAACATCAACAACACAAGCCATATGCCCGACCACCGGGGAATGCTAGAGACCAACCTCGACCTCAAAACGGGGAAGGTCAAGGGCAAAGAACTCCAAGTCAGAACCAGGCATACCCTATTAGGTGTTTTCGCTGCAATAGAGAGGGACACAAGATATCTGAGTGTCCAATCAGACCAAGGGTTTGTTACATTTGTCAGAAACCAGACCACTTTGCAAATGAATGCCCTGAACGGAAGGACGACAGAGCTGTTAACCGTAACAAAATCAACGAAAATGTTGCACGCCCTACTGCCAAGGGACGAGTCTACCATATCAATGGAGAAGAAGCTCCATCTTCCTCTGAACTTATCCAAGGTGAGTGTTTAATTGCTGGAAAATCACTTAATGTAATATATGATTCGGGGGCAACACACTCGTTCATTTCATTGGATTGGGTGGATTCGCTCCAACTTGTTGTTACTACCTTGCCATTTGATTTGGTGGTTACCCTACCTTCTACCGAAGCGGTGAAATGTAATACGGCTTGCTTGCAATGTCCGTTGATTGTGTTTGATATGAGATTCAATGTTGATTTGATTTGTATTCCCCTGAAGCATGTGGGAGTGATCCTCGGGATGGATTGATTGTCCAACCATTATGTTTTATTGGATTGCGCTCGTAAGTCTGTGATATTCCCAGACCCAGGCGTTTCTCGATTCCTCGATACAAATAAATTGAACTTCTCTTTGAAAGGGGGAGTTCAAAAATGTGTTTCCCTCAACTCAGTCAGTATGAAGCTAGAGGTGGAGGTAGACGGGATACTTGTGGTCGAAGATTTTCCAGAGGTATTTCCGCCAGATGTACTAGGATTACCCCCAGTTCGTGACATTGAATTCTCAATTGATGTGACTCCGGGTACAGGACCTATTTCTATTGCCCCATATAGAATGTCTCCGTCAGAATTGTCAGAGTTGAAAAATCAGCTGGAGGACCTCTTGTCTAAACAGTTCATACGACCGAGTGTCTCACCTTGGGGGGCACCGGTGCTCCTAGTGAAGAAGAAGGATGGAAGGTCTAGACTCTGTGTCGATTATCGTCAGCTTAACAAAGTCACCATCAAAAATAGGTACCCCTTGCCACGCATTGATGACTTGATGGACCAACTCAAAGGAGCAATCATATTTTCAAAGATTGATTTGAAGTCCGGGTACCATCAGATTCGGGTAAAGGAAGAAGACATCCCTAAAACAGCATTCAGAACTCGTTACGGACACTTTGAGTATTTGGTGATGCCTTTTGGTGTCACCAATGCACCAGCTATTTTCATGGATTACATGAATCGTATATTTCACCCCTTCTTAGACAAGTTTGTAGTGGTCTTCATTGATGACATCTTGATCTATTCTAAGAGTCGAGAGGAACATGAAGTTCACCTACGTCAAGTTTTGCAAGTCTTGCAGGACAAGCAATTGTATGCTAATCTGGGAAAATGTGAATTCTGGCTGGAGGAGGTGAAATTCTTGGGACATGTCATTTCAAGGGAAGGTATCGCTGTCGACCCAACTAAAGTAGAGGCCGTGGTGGCATGGAAACAACCACAGACCGTTACAGAGATTAGAAGTTTTCTGGGCTTGGCTGGATATTATAGGAGATTCATTGAGGGCTTTGCCAAGATTGCAGCGCCGTTGACACAACTCACCAAGAAGAATCACATTTATGCATGGACAGAGGAATGTGAGAAGAGTTTTCAGATGATGAAAGAGAAACTAACTACTTCACCGGTGTTGGTGTTGCCACAACCAGAAGAACCATATGAAGTTTATTGTGATGCTTCTTTACAAGGGTTGGGTTGTGTACTTATGCAGAACAAACAAGTGGTAGCATATGCTTCAAGACAGTTGAAGGTGCATGAGAAACACTATCCTACACATGACATGGAGTTGGCTGCAATAGTTTTTGCACTAAAGATTTGGAGGCACTACCTATATGGATGCAATTTTGATGTATACAGTGACCATAAAAGTTTGAAATACTTGTTCGACCAGAAGGAGCTCAATATCCGACAACGGAGATGGATGGAGTTTATCAAGGATTATGAGTTTACGCTGCACTATCACCCAGGAAAAGCCAATGTGGTGGCTGATGCCTTGAGTAGAAAGCGAGCCCATTTGTCATCCATAACATTGAAAGGGTTAGAGTTGTTAGAGAATTTTTGCGACTTGGATCTTAATTTGGATTCTGTGTCAGGAAAAGTACAATGTGGAATGATCATCGTAGATAATAAACTAATGAATGAGATTAAAGCCCTTCAAGCGACTGATGAGGCTATTCGGGTGAGACGAAAATTGGTTGAGACCGGCAAGGCTTCAGAATTTGAAATGGATCGAGATAATATTTTGTGGTGTAATAAACGTATTTGTGTGCCCAATAATACAGAGTTGAGGAAAGCTATTTTGGATGAGGCCCACAAGAGCAAACTGAGTATTCACCCTGGTACTACGAAGATGTATAAAGACTTGAAGCAAAAATTTTGGTGGCCAGGAATGAAGAAACAAGTGGCGGAATATGTGGCTTCTTGCCTGACTTGCCAAAAGGCTAAGGTTGAACACCAAAAACCTGTTGGATTGTTGCAATCATTAGATGTACCAGTGTGGAAATGGGATAGCATATCTATGGACTTTGTGGTGGCATTACCTAAGACTCAAAAGAAATTTGACTCCATTTGGGTGATTATTGATAGGCTCACGAAATCCGCCCATTTCATACCTGTAAGGACAACTTACAATGTGTCTAAGCTTGCAGAGATTTACGTTGCTGAAATTATTAGATTACACGGGGTACCATCTAGCATTGTGTCTGATAGAGATCCAAAGTTCACTTCTCGTTTGTGGGAAGCATTACATGAGGCATTAGGTACTAAATTGAGACTGAGCTCCGCCTACCACCCTCAAACCGATGGTCAAACTGAAAGGACTATTCAGACATTAGAGGATTTGCTAAGAGCTTGTACATTAGACAATCGAGGAAGTTGGGATGATCTATTGCCTCTTGTTGAATTTACCTATAACAATAGTTATCATGCGAGCATTGGGATGGCACCGTACGAAGCTTTGTATGGGCGCAAATGCCAAACTCCCTTGTGTTGGTATCAGGATGGTGAAAACTTGATCATAGGGCCAGAGCTGGTGCAACAGACTACAGAGAAGGTGCGTCAGATACAAGAGCGGATGAGGACAGCACAGAGCAGACAGAAGAGTTATGCTGATCGACATAGGAGGCCTTTGGAATTTCAAGAGGATGAACATGTATTCTTGAGAGTGAGACCTACTACCGGAGTTGGAAGGGCATTGAAGTCAAAGAAGCTTACTCCGAAGTTTATTGGACCATACCAAATTCTTCGACGTGTGGGTCCAATGGCTTATCAAATAGCTTTACCACCGAATTTGGCCAATTTGCATGATGTGTTCCATGTGTCACAATTGAGGAAGTACATGGCAGATCCATCCCATATTATTACGCCAGATGATATTCAATTGAAGGAGAATCTTACCTTCGAGGTCCCACCAATAAGCATCGCAGACAGAACTACCAAACATTTAAGGGGAAAGGAAATTCCATTGGTTAAGGTGATTTGGAACCAGACGACTGGGGATGCCACTTGGGAGTTGGAGGAGAAGATGAAGGAGCTTTACCCAGACCTTCTAGATACCTCTTAGTTTCGAGGACGAAACTATTTTAAGGGGGTAAGTATTGTAACACCCTTATTTTAATTAATTAAATTAAAACCATTAGTTTTGTTTATTCTTTTTATTGTTTTAGTGTGACGATAATAGAATAATTATTCCTTAGATGTTTGATTATTTGAGGAAGTAATTTTATATTAATTAATTATTGGAATTTTTTTATTAACCAATTAAAACTCGTAAAAATATATGTCTTAGAGTAAATAATGACCAAATCAATTTTGACCCAGTCAAAATTGAATCATCCACACTACTCTTGTGTCCATTCAAATGTGTAACTAACAATAATAAATACATGAATGCCAATTAATTCCTAACGGTTGGTCATTGAATGTTATTATTCCAATTGAATTCCGTATTCATGTGGGCAATTAAACTCAATGAAGGGAATTATTCCTTCTCTCTGATCAATTACCCACCTCCTTTATTAGTCACAGACACCTCTCTTTCGTAAGACACACCATTACCAACATTACATTTATCTCAAATATTTTCTAAGTCACTCAAACAGCCATCCCCACATTCCCTCACATTCGGATCGAGGTTCTAAACTTTTGTCCTTTCATCTTGTTGAAATTTTCGAGGACGATATAGTGTCACTTGGAAGGAAAGCACTCGAGGTAAGGGCTTTTCCCCATGCAGAGTTAGACTAAATAGTAAATTAGCGAATCGTAAGATATTGATATGATGTCTGAATGTCTTAAAAGGAAAATATTGATTTTATTTTCATCGTAAAGAAATTAACTATAATGCTTTGATTCTTTTCTTTTTGTAATACCTCTATCTTGATGAATTAATTATAGAGTTATATTTTTATTATTATACCTTGATAAATATGTTTGTAATAAAAATGTTTAGTGTTTTACGTGTTTTAGAGTATTTAATTATAAAGTTATAATTTTTATAATGTTATAATTATTAATATGCTTATTATGATGTATTTGATTTTAATTCTTGACTTGGAGTATTTTAAATTTAAAACGTGATTTTTATGAACAATGTATGTGTATGAGGAAATTGATGAGAAATTTTATAATTTTTATTTTAATAATATAAAAAAAAAATTGATTGTTAAATACAATAATGAATAGTCTTTTTTTTTTGAATGCAGAAAACTTTACAGTGAAATGAATGAAATTTATGTTATTTTATTCTTGGTGATATGAGATTTAATTGTTACCAATAACACGTACTCAAATCGAATCTTATGGATTATTAAAATGAAAATGGTGATTTTGAGATGTCTGATCACATGCATATTTGAAGTGTTGAAAGTCATTGAGTTATAAATATGAAAATCCATGATGATGTAAAATTGATGTTTGTGTGATTTACAAAAATTTGATGTGAAATGATTTGTTCTTGTGATTGCCTTAGTGGCTGGTGATCTGAGTTTGAATATGTTTTATTTGTGGTGCCTAAGTGGCTGATTATTTGTGTTATGATTTTCTTTCTTTGTGGTTGCCTAAGTGGCTAGTGATTTATACATCTTGGAATATTATTATCATTGTCATGACATATCATATGCATCTTTGTGGACGCCTTAGTGGCTGGTTTAATATTTTCCATCGGTAGGGGTGACTTCTGTGTGGACGCCTTAGTGGCTGGCTATATCCGGATCATATAGGTTTAGGAGCATGCATAAACTGCATATATTTTATTGTCATTGTTATTTTCATTCTAAAGTGAGTTATTATTGGAGTTATTTAAATATATTTTATAACTTTTCACACCCTCTTGTGAATCATAAAAACTAAGATTTTTTCTCTAAAGCTTTTATTACAAAAAGATTTTGTATTTTTATTTTATGGTTGTTAACTTATTGTTTGGTTTGATTTTGCTGTGGGATGAACTGACCCCTTACACCAACATTTAGGTACTAAGGATTTTGAAGAATTGCATTAATGACGTTTGCTTGGCGCGCGCACGTGGGAAAAATGGGTATTTTAATAAATAAATAAAAATAATGTTGTAGTGATAAAATTGATGTGGTACCTTTTTATTTTATTTTTTTGAAGTTATTTACTTTTATGACCGATTTTAAATAGAAATGCGGAGGCGGGGTCCTTCCGCTAGGAAAACTTGAATTATTCTATTTTAATACGTAAGTGGATATTTTCTATAATTGGTAAATCATCCTTGCAAAAATAATAATAATAATAATATCAATTAAATTGCGTTACTTTATTTCTTAAAGTGAAATCAAATTATCTCCTAGTGAAATTTTATTATATGAAAGAAAAAATTGTTTTGAAAGAAAATAAATATTTTTGAGTAATGTCTTGGATCCAAAATCTGGGGCGTTACACAACTGGATGACAATTTTTAAAGCTATCAAGAGTAATTTTTATCATCTCTTTATACTTTTTATAGTCTTACACTAGATCTTTGAAATATCTTTTTAGAAAGTGTTAAGTAAAGAGAAACATTTTACTCATACCACTTTGTAATTTCCATGTGAGTTACACTGAAATAGTTGAAACTTGTAAAAAACAAGGTTGTAAGCTTGGTGAGGCTAAAGACTACACAAAGTGTAATCAACCTCTGTAATAGATTAATCAGCTTGATCATTAGTAAAAACTCACAAGTGCGTGAGGACTGAACATAGCCTTCATTGCGTGAATCAGTATAAAAGTTGTGTGTCATCCTCTATACTTTCTCTTTCATTTATTCAAGTCAAATTTAAAGGCTTAAATTTCTTTCATCTGATTCTCATCATCTTAGAGAAGATAGTGATTCAAAACACGTGAGAAAATTTGTAAACAACAATATCCATGTTCAACCCCCTTTTAGTGATATTTTAGCTACAACAAAAGTTGTTATGTTGTTACTAATAAAAAATAAAACTAATGTATAATAAAAGATTTTATGACAATGGATAATTTTAAATATGGTGTTTGATGTTATCATTATTATTATTATTACTATTGTGTAATAATCTATTATATATATTTAAAGCAGACTCCGCTGCCACCTCACATTTTCTTCCACATATGTACATATTTGCCACCTCAGCCAAAAAGCTGACGTGTACATCTTTATAGAGAGTTTCATCTATTCAGTTTTTAGCTTTTTCACAAATTCTATCCATGATCCCATATCTTATGCTACCTCCTATTTAAATATTATTTCATAACGTCTACTCAAAATTTTCTAAATTAATTCTATTTTATTATTTCATAATGTCACATTATTATTTCATAACGTTTGTCCAACATCTTTTACATTAATTCTACATTATTTTTAAAAAATTAATATGAAGTTTTATGTCTCATTTGTTAAATGATTATTGATATAGTAGTTATATCAATAATATATATTCAATTTTATCGATTTAATTTATAAAAGAGAAGTACCCAATAATAATATATACTTAGCTTTATATCAATAATATATATTCAATTTTATCAATCTAATTTATTGAAAAGAAATATTCAATTTTCTCAATATAATTTATAGAAGAGAAGTATCCAACAATAATATATATTTAGCTTTATATGAGAGTTATTATTGTGTCTTCGATGGAAAATTGTTTTGATGTATATTATTCTACTTCTTCAAACAATCTCTACGATTAGTGGTTTGCAACCCAATTATTTCCAAAGAAGTAGATATAGTTGAAAAATTATTATTATATATTATTATTTAGCTATAATACTATGTATAACTATTAATGTGTCATGAGTTACAAATTAAAGTACAATCAATATATAATTTTCTACATACAAAACT
>JBBPBR010000006.1:50646438-50700591 GCA_037974775.1 Cicer pinnatifidum
TTTGTTAATTTGATTTTATTTATGTTATTTTCTTATAATTGAGTTGAAATTTTTGAATTATTAATACATTTATTATATAGTATAAGTCATGTACATATTATTTTTAATGTAAGATAAACTTTCATACGAGTCTATTAGTCGAGTTCGTATAATCAAAAAGAAATTACACAAATTATAGTTCAATTTGGAAAATTGTATTAGGAAGACCAATTCTTTCATAAACTTAAAAAATATACTTAATCTTTTTCACTAATTCTACCGATTAGAAAGTAAACTTCGTATCATCGTACACAGCAGATAATATACCACTGTAAGAACTATGAATTCTATGCTTTAACATGCCAAGTGCTAACCACTTTTTTGATAAATAATTTTATTTGTCTACTGTAACTATTTTATTGAGATTGTCACGTGAACACGAGACAATTTTTTAATTTATTAATTGTAATTATTGTTTAATGAAAACACGCACTGCACACTTTGTTTGACGACAATTAGACCGAGGTTGTCGATTAAATTAAAATTCAACTGTGGTACTATCCCTTCCTTTAACAACAAATTTAAGCATCAATCAGTCAATAAACAGTACTTAATCTAGTTTCTTTTTAGTTTTAAAAACAAAATACATTGTTACGGTGGAATTGACCGTTTATTATTCTATGTTATTTTGACCCTTTTTAAAAATTAGATTCAATGAATTGTTTTATGAGTTGGAGATGTTGAAATCAATAAATAAATAAATGTTAGGAAAGTCTCACTATTTGAAATGTATGTTTCTAAGATGTTAAAGTTTAGTTTTAAAATAATTGATTGATTTTAGATAGTAATTTTACAATCTAATTAGTTGAAGGAGTTAGAATTGTTGTTATTAAGTTGATTGAAGTATTGGTTTAACATGAGTCAATAAATTAAACTTAAAGATTTAATTTTTATTTAGATAAAATTTTATGTTTTACTGATTTAGAATAATAATAATAATAATTTTAAAATAATAATTTTCAATTAATTTTACATTAATTTTAAAATAATAATATATTGATCTATTAGATTTACTTATTTATTTATTTTGTTTTCAAAGAAATTACTATAATTAACTCACAACTGTGAGTTATCAAATTTAAATTTGCACAAAACTTCAACATAATCATGTTATTATTTATCAATTAATCTAAAATTTAGAAGATTTATTTTTTATATTTAATCTCCAATAAAAATTAATTAGACAATTGACAAGTTTGTATCACTTAATAATGCATATACAATGTTTCTATACTCATATCTATATCTAGAAACGAAGTCCTTTGCTTTCATGAACATGCCCACGTGTTTGCATCACATAGGGCAGTTTACTTTTCAAAAAGTTGTTTTTATTTTTAAAAATTCGTATTAATTTTATATATTCATAAATAAATAAGAGATTTTAAAATAGATAATTATCTGCATATTATAAAATAATAAAAAAATAATAAAAAGTTTTATTTTTATGAATATATTTTTTTTTAACTATTATTTCATGTTATCTCTATGATAATTATTTATGATTAATGTTTTTAATTAAAATTAAATGAATATACATTTTAAAAAAATAAAAAATAAAAAAAGAAATTATTTTCACAAAGTAAGATACCTACCTACCCTTGACAACTCAACTTTGTATTCTCCTCGAATTCCATGTGAGATTTCGGTCAGTTTGGCATGTGATGAGATAAACATTATTTTATTGCATTGTCAATATTCTTTTTTTGTCAGACAAATTGCCTATTACTAGGCTTTTCAAACCACTACTATTGATAATTATCAATATATTCTCACAATCTGTCAGAAGTGAAATCCAAATCAAAGAGTAGTTACAAAAAGATACATTACTTAATTCTTTTAATATATTTTTTGTGATAAGTTTTTTAATAATATTTAACACTTATAGCATTAACTTGTGACACAAAAAAGTCCAGCATTGCATATCAACTTTTGAAAATATTGTTCAAATGATAATTCCTAATTGCTTACGTATAGCCATAATATAATAATAATATAAATAAACAAGAAACCGCATCAAAACACATTGCAAAAACAAAGTGATCAATTAACTCACAAGAAAAAAATGGTGAGTGTTCAATCTCATTCCATTGTTATCCCCTCCAAACCAACACCAAATCCAAAACTCTTCTCCTTATGTGAACAAATCAAGCTTCACACTCACGCTCCTATCCTCTATGTCTACAACAACACAACAACATCATCATCATCATCATCATCAACATCAACCTTCATTGAAACACTTAAAAATTCTCTTATCCAAGCTTTGGTTATTTTCTATCCACTAGCTGGAAGGTTGAGTTGGATCAAAGAAGGAGGAAGATGGGAAATTCATTGTAACGCCAAAGGAGCACTTCTAATAGAAGCCAAATGTGAAGAATTAACCAATTTGAATGAATTGGGTGATTTTGTGCCAACTAATTTGGTGTCACAACTTATACCAAACATTGATTACAATCTTCCCATTCAAGATATTCCTTTATTGGCGGTGCAACTAACGAGGTTCCAATGTGGTGGTTTTACGTTAGGTGTCGCCTTATGTCGAGCCACAATTGATGGAACTGCCACCATGCGTTTCGTGAACGCATGGGCTAAACTAGCGCGTGGAGAGAAATTGAATGAAAATGAATTGCCATATCACGATCGAGTCGTGCTAAATTCACGTAAACTCAAACATTCAGCGTCCTTGAATTTCCATCATGAGTTTCACGCCCCACCTGGTTGGGTGGGGCGTGATTCGGACGACACTAGAGATGTTGTTGTTGCTATTGTGAAACTCGCGCAAGAACAAGTTTATAAGCTCAAGAAAAAAATTAGTTCTTGCGCGAGGTTCCAACCTACCTCGAAAGATATCTCTAGACAAAAACCTTATTCAACTTTTGAGGTTATTGCAGGACATCTCTGGAGGTGTGTCACTAAAGCGCGCTACACACAAGGAAATAGTGATCAACCAACGAGATTGTCCACGTTGGTTAACTGTAGAAACCGTTTAAAACCGCCTCTTCCTAGTGGTTATGCGGGGAATGCTGCATTTCCAACGGTGACACCAACTCGCTCCTTTAATGATATTATTTGTAAGCCTTTGAGTAATGTTGTAGAGGATGTTAGGGAAGCACTTGAAAGAGTGACAGGGGATTATGTAATGTCGGCACTTGGTTACATAGATAGGGAGAAAGAAATGGATTTGTTGAGATATAATTTTCACTACCCTGCAAAAATTGTGTGTGAGGGACCATACAAGAGGAACCCAAATCTTTTTGTTGTTAGTTGGATGAATTTTCCTTATAAAGATGCAAATTTTGGGTGGGGGGAACCTACATATTATGGGCCAGGGTACATGGATTCTGAAGGGAAGGCTTTTGTTATGAATGATGGTGATGGAAATGGTCTTGTTGTGGCGATTTGTTTGGAGGCATGTTTTATGGATAGTTTTAAGAAGTTGTTTTATGATGATATTGATGATGTGTTTTGTACTTCTAAATTGTGAAGCAATGTTAAGTGGTTGAAGGGATTCGGTTCAAGTAAATGATGTTGGTCTAATATATTGCAGTGATTCATATGGGAAATAAAATCGTGCAAATTGTTTTGATTATTTTTGTTTATAATCAATTTTGATTTGAAAAAGTTATTCAGATCTGTTTGTTTTATCAACTTCAAATCTGTTGAAAGGTATATTAATATTTTTTATGGAGAGACTTGCGCGATATGCATCTTTGAGGTGTCGTGATTAAATTATAAGGTTAAATGCAATTTTGATGTTCTATATTTTCTTATTTATAATTTGATATTTTATTTTTAAATTTACGACTTTCATCCCTATTTTTTAAAATGTATGACATTTTTCTTACCTATGTCTATGAGGTTGACTTTTTAAAAATGATTTGATGCGATATATATGTGATATAGATTAATATATATTTTGATAAAAATATTTTGATATTAATGAGAAGTAAGAATTGATAAAATAGTATGACAACTTCATATGAGTATCGGTGTCAACTTACCGGGAACTATATATGGAAACTGATCTATTCGTCGTTCCTATCCCACACTATTCACATCGCTATATATGAGTTATTGTGGTAATTTATTTATATGTAATAAAAAGAAACATCTAAATCCTAACTAGAGAGTTGAGGAGATGTTTATAATTTAAATTTTCTGAAAGAATGTTGGGATATTGTGCTTGATTCTCCTTATACACAGATTTGTTTATTTCAAATTGTCAATCCCGACAACAATTTTCATTATAATGTTATACCAAATAACAGATCACTGTCCATATTAGAGAGGGACTCTAATTCTATTTAATCAAAACACAATTTATCAAATGGTTTTGACTTTTGACACAAAACTTACTAAATGTAGCTAATTCCAAACTTAAAAAGAGAATCAAAACCAATATCTCAACTTAACATGAGTCATACTAAATCAATGTTAATACCAACGTTGATAAGCTAATCAAACAATTTTATTAGCTGAAAAGAAACTACACAAACACAACCAAAATTTAAACAGCCCCTAATCACATCATTAAACCTTAATTTATTTGACAGAATAGTCATCACAGTTTGGAACTAGTAATCATCTCAATATCCTCATAAAACAATTTCTTCAAAGCATCTAAATGCAAAGGTTGCAAACAAACAGTTACCAAAAAACCACCACCACCACCAACTCCTTCATCAACAACAAAAGCCTTACCAATACCATCAGAATTAATTATCCCAGGAACCAAATAATCAGGTTTCCCCCATCCAAAATCACTCTCATAAAAAGGAAAATTAGTCCAACCAACAACATACAAATTAGGGTCACCACCAAATTGTCCCTTATTTTTAGCGAAGTTATAAAACCTATCCTTCAACAAATTTATATCTTTCTCATTAGCTATATAATCAAGAACAGATCTTACATACTCATCATTCATCTTTTCAATAGCTTCCCTCACTTTCCCAACCACATTACCTAAAGGCTTGTGCACAACATCATCAAATGAACAAGTTTCTGTCACTGTAGGAAAAGTTGCATTCCCAAAATAATTCTTAGGCAAAGGTGGATTCAACCTTTTTCTACAATTAACCAAAGTTGTTAACCTTGTTGGTTGTTTCCAATTTCCTTCAAAACGCACTTTACAAACACACCTCCATAAATAACCACAAATAACCTCAAAACTAGTATAACCTCGTACCTTGTTTTTATCATTGTTGGCTTTGTTCTTGAGCTTTTCAACTTGGTTTTTGGTGATTTTCAACATGGTAGTTTCATAAAGTGGGTTTTTAATCCTATGTAGCATGTTATTACCATCTTCTTCCCAAAGGGGTGGTGGAGAAAACTCATGATGTTGAAAACGTGGCGGTTTATGAAGCATCTTTGAATCTAACAAAGTTCTATCAAGAAAAGGGGACAAATTTGTGGTAAAGTTTTCACCTTTAGCAAGCTTAGCCCATGAATTGATGAAATTGGAAACAGAAGCACCATCAGCAAGAGAACGAGAAAGAGCAAGAGCAAGAGTGAGGGACCCACAAGGGAATTCAGTGAGTTGAACAACTAATAAAGGAACATGTTCAATTGGGACATCATAGTTAATTTTTGGGAGGAGTTTCTGGACAACATGGGTGGAATCGAAATTACCTAGATTATTGAAAGTGAGATCTGAAGTGGCTTGTAAGAAGAGTGCACCTTTGTTGTTGCAATGGAGTTGTAAAAAGTGGTTTTTGTGTGTGTAGTTTAATCGACCTGCAAAAGGGTAGTAGTGAGTGAGTGTTTTGGAGAGAGAGGTTATGAGAGTGTGTATTGATGGTGGAGAATGAGAATGAGAATGAGAATGATTGTTGTTAATGAAGAGATAAAGTTGGTATCCATGATTAGAGAGTTTGATTTCGTCACAGAGAGAAAGAGAGAGTGTTGTGGTTGGTGTTGTCTCGGATGGGGTTACAGTGTATGAACGCTTGATCTTCACCATCTTCTTCTTTTTAGTTTAGTTTCCAAGTCCGGTTTAGAAGAGTTGAGAAGGAAAGAGAACACTTCCACCTGTGCCAGCATAATCAATGGAAATTATATTGATTAAAGAAAATAAATTTATAACACTTACGAAAAGGTAAAGTGTTTATAAATGGAACAATATATAAATATGTTTCCAAGATAATGATGTCTTTTTATTATTGAATCAATTAGCATATTTATTGTAACTTTTTCAATATACTTTTTAATACAAGAAAAAGTTACACAATCCTCTTAAAAAATCTGCAATTATATTCTGATTCTCAGTTAAAATACACACTTGGGATGTCAAGGAAGCAACATTGGCACGGAGGAAAGCAATGCTTTTTTCACCTTCTTATATTTACAACTTTTTTCGTATTCTTCAATTTTTTATACTGGAAAAAGCATATTGTCTTCGATCAAAGTTGTCAAAATTGCGAGTTAATTCGGATAATTTTACGAGTTTAGATAGAATTTTGAGTTAACTAGTAAACTCAACCAACATAAGTTAGCTGAAATTGTTAATTAACTTGTAAATTCGGTTTAAATTGCATAAACTCACAAATTAAAAACGTAGATGAAGCTTTATTTAACTTTCATAATGTCTAATTTAACACATTTATAAGTATAACACTTTTATTACAGTGATTTGATATTTTCTCTATAATTGAATTAAAATTATGTATTTATGTTAATATATAAATATATATGTTATGTATATATTATTTTTAATTATGTTTTAATATGAGGTAAATTTACGATTCAAGTTGACAAATCGATTTCATCTAGATAAATCAAGTTTACTTAAAGTCTCGAGTTTGACGACTCCCATACAAGAAAAACATAACTCAAATAATAATAACTACACATAAATATGATCCCTTTTACAAACAGGTTATATTGGCTAGTCTTCTAACAAACCTACTCAAGGATATTGGTGCAACCTTAAATGGTCTCCTAAAGTTCTGGGATAGTTTAGATCTGCCAAAGAAAATGATCAGAGATTTGCTAGAATTTGGAAGATCATTCATTGTACATTGCTAATAAAAATGCAAGCCAAATGTTCAAAATCAACCTTCCACGCCCTTTTAATGAAAATATATATAGCTAAAGAATCAAGATGGTAGCTACTCAGAGTAAACAGCCTTAGTAGGTTCAGTAGAAAGACCGAACCCAAATGGGAAAAGGGGATCATAATGAGGATCTCCAACATTCATTGGAAGTTGATCAACACTTTTGAACCATGTTCTTGGAAGCTTTCCTGTGAAACCATAATCACCATATAAAACATCAGCCACACCTTGGCCTTCACTACCCGGTAACCAACCAGCAACAAGTCCATCTATCAAATCAACATACGGTGTGATAACTAAAGGGCGACCGGAAATAAGCACAACCACACATTTTGTAGCTCCACAAACATTTGTTATGGTCTCAGGACCAGGGTTGGGGATTGTCAAGTTCATATTGTCACCATGCATTTCAGCATAAGGATGCTCTCCTACTACAACTATGGCATAGGAAAATCCGTTGGATTCAACAAATTCTTTATCAGGGTTCTCCTTGTAGATCACTATGGTCTCTGGATCAACAGTGTTTTTTACAGCATTGAGAATTGTAGTCCCTGACCATATCAAGAATGTTCACAAGAATAAGAAAGGTAGCAATATATAGTTGATAATAATCAACAAAGTTTATTTTAATGCACTGCCGATGTAGAAAAGTTTACATTGTCAACCAATTATGAATCATGTTTAGCAATCTAGTGACTATGATTGGTTGATTGTGTTAAAAATCTTTACTCTGACCACGCTTATCAATTAAATCCCAATAGAAATGCAATTAAAATTTAAAATTAATCTTACCTTTGAGAATATCATTGCCACTGATTCCTTGCCATTTAATGGTCCATCCACCACACTGATATCCTAGATTATTTGCATGGCTTCCAGCCACAAGTATTTTTGGAACCTTTTTAGGAAGAGGTAATAAAGGCGTCTCAGCAGATTTACCATTTTTCAGAAGGACCATTGATTTCCTTACAGCTTCTCTAGCCAGTTCTCTATGCTCCTGTTCATAATTTCAGTAAGCATAGTAGAGATCCTTATAAGTTAGATCTAGTTGTGAACTTAGGGAATTTAAATGAACTAGGTAAAGAAAAGAAGAAAAAAGCTAACCTTAATCCCCAGATAGTTGACCAAACTGTAATCAGCAAAAGGGTTCTCAAAAATACCCATCGTGAATTTAACGCGCAAAATTCTTTTCACCGCATCATCAATTCGACTCATAGGAATGAATTTATTTTTCACCAATATAGTTAGATCGTCAATGAACTCTCTGTAGAATTTTGGAACCATGAACTGCAAACCCAAGCAAAGTGTGTAACAAAAATATTAAATGTTTCATCATTGTAAGAACATCAATTCAAGCATATATATCATATACTTTTGGCCTAAACTACCATGTCAATGCCAGCAGAAACTCCTGCTTGAACCGAATAAGTGCAGTTGGCACGAGGTGGATCGGTGATCCTATCAATACCTTCAAAATCTGTAATAACCAAGCCCTGTCCTAATCCAAGAAAAATGCGAGGAGTTATATGAAAGTTCGCATATATGATGATTTTGTGTTTCAAAGATATATTGAATAAATTATTTACCTGGAAATGGAGAGTGTTTTTGAGAAAGCCAGTAATAAGGTCATGGTTAGCATGCATTTTTACTCCGTTCCAACTTGAGTAAGAGACCATAATGGTTGCCACACCCTTGTTAATGGAACTAAAGTAGCCTGGCATGTGAATTCTCATCAATTCATCTATATCTATAACAGTGTTACTCTCATCAATCCCATTGGTTGTTCCACCATCACCCACATAGTGCTTAGCACAAGCTATAACCTTTTCTCTGTCCATAAGTACAAGAGTATTTCAGAAACTTAACACTAACTAAACCAAAATCAATAGCATGATTTAACATGAGATAAGCATTTTATAGTATGGTGCAACATAACATAAGCCGCATATTCATTTTAAGGGAAATCTATGACTATATGAACAAACTCTATCTCTTTGCACTTTTTAATACATATGGGATTCAGTTGAATTAAGAGCAATAATATCAACTACAAGGTTCAATTTAATTGATACTTTATTGAACAATCATTTTAAAACTAATTGACTTGATATCCAAAATCGTACTTTCCAGCAATAAAAGGAACACCCTTTGGCATATTAGGAGGGATCTCCCCTTGCAATCCTGATATGATTTCAGTCATAGCTTGAACTATTTTAGGGTCTTCACTGTAGCTTTCATAACACCGACCCCATCTTGGATCTCTACAAACCTATCAAAACAATATAAGACAGTGCAAAAATCTTAGTATAAGTTGATTGATGGCATTAAAATTTGGTGGTATTTACTTACTGCTACACAAGGTGCATAAACATACTGAATTCCTGTTGCTCTAACTTCAAGTGCAGTTGCAGCTCCAATTCTCTTGACTAGTTCAGGGTCCCTAGCAGCAAAATAGAAATATCCATTATTATCATTTATAAGAAGAACATCATTGACTTGAATAAGCAATAGAATAATGTGTATTAACTGCTAAAGAAAAATCCCTAATGATAACATGGAAAACATATTATCTTTCTAGATCTGACTGAGCACGTCTGACACAAACCTATGTATGTTTGAGGGTGCTTTAAAATTTCTGAAGACTAAGTTCATCCATATTTGTGTTTCAATTGTTTCATCATCACGTTTCAAACTACAGAACTAGGGATGTGTCTAGAAACTAGCAAAACCACTAATTTACTAACATTTGCCTGTAAAAAAATCACCTGGTAGCTCCGAGTCCAATATTGTGAGGAAAAATAGTTGCCTTATAAACAGTGTTATGGCCATGAACAGCATCAATACCATAAAATATTGGAATTCCAAGCCTGGTTGATAAAGCATCCTTCTGAAATTCATTCAACATGTTAATCCAGTCTTCAGCAGAAGCCTGTGGAACTGGAATACTCCCTCCCTCACTCATAACACTCCCTAATCAAAACACAAGTATTTTTCATCAGTGCCTAATTGAATGAGGAAACAAAAAGGAAACAAAAAATAATAATTATCTTTACCTATAAAATACTTGTTGAGCACATCATCAGATGCATACTTGCGCTCAATCTGTAACATTTGACCAATTTTCTCCTCAAGAGTCATCCTGTTAATAAGATCCTCAACCCTAATGTCAATTGACTCATTAGGGTCCTTATACTTCATTATGGATTCTGTCTCCAACAAACCTGCCCAGTTACATAATAGCCAAAACCCCACAAAAAATATGGGAATTTTAGTCATTTTAGCCCCTCCTATGAACTGAAATTTAATTCAACAGGGTTTGTAAGACTCTGTTCATTGAAAGAAGATCCATTATCATTGTGCATATAAATAACTCAGGTATACCACATTAACCTCTAATAATGAAAAAAAAAAAAAAAAAAACTAAGTTCCCTCTAAAAAAGAACACAAAATCTGATCACAAAACACTAAAATGGCACAATGAGATTCATAATCATATATATAGGCTTATAGAACAAGAAATCACACCTAGAGTTTTATCCGGAAAGGAAAGCTTGCCTTGAATGACACTGTGCATGGAATGAAGAATCAACTACTAACCATTACCAAATGGTGAAAGTGATGAAATATATTTGTGGGACATAATTGAGATTTGAGAAAAGAATAAGAAATGATTAATAAGGTAGACACAAATATGTTGAAAAAATTAATAAAATATAGGACTTGGGGCAGGTGACACATTAAATAATACCTTGCAAGCAACGCCAATGTCCAAAAATAATAATAATTAAAAACCTATAGATAAGATAACAAATTAAATAACATCTTCAACATGTGATGCGATATTACAAACGTACATAATATTCATATTACTAAAAGTGGACTCATGTGATATCTGGTAATATAATAGATTCAAATTAGAGAACGGTTGATGAATCACAATCATAGAGTTCGAATTATTCACTCTCATCTTTATTAAGATTTCCGCACAACACATTTCTTTATATAGTTGTTGAGTGTGAGGTGGATCTTATTATATAAATAAATTTTTAAAAGAATCTAAAATGAATTTCAAAATTTTAAAATGTAACCTTTTTTTGTGATTAAATTAATTTAAATAATTAGATAAAAGAAAATATAAATTTACCTTGTAACTTCATGGATATAATCTAAGGTCCAAAGTTGATCAACACTTAAAAGGGTTGTTGTAATACCCCAAAAAACACCGTAATCTCCCAGAACTAAGTTTCTACTTGTTAAAAAATTGGATAAAAACACTATAGAAACATGATTTTGATAGTGTTTTTTTGTATTGGTGAGTAAAATTAAAGAGTTGGATGAACAATCATCAACACTTAATAAGAAAAGTTTTACCCCACACCCCAACATTAAATCCCTATCCCACAAATAACTTGAATTTTCATATCATTACTAGTACATAACTTGTTTCTTTAAGTTTTTTTTTTAACAAATGATAATATTTTATTTTTTGTTATAACATTTAAAAAAATAAAAATTAAGTTTTAAATGAAAAATTAATTTAAATAGTTTATCTTAAAATATGATTTTAAATATTTCATCTATTTTTTACAACTATTTTTGAATAATAAAATTTCAAAAATTAATTAAAATGAAATGTTATTTTGAGAAGTTCATCACAAAAATCATTTTTGAAATATATCTTTTTTTAAATATAATTTTTATAATATTAAAACCTCTAATAATGAATATATAAATGAACCTAAAAAACTTCTAGTATTTATAAGTAAATTTTCATAAAACTCATTTTTAAAAATATAAAATCAAATTTTTTTTTTAAATCTTAAACAAATAGACCCAAATTTCAAAATTCACTTTTCTCTCATTTCATCACAAATATAGAGTGAGTGCCACTTTTTCCTACCATTTTGGAAAATTTGACTAAAGCTTTTTAAAACATACATTTATTACAAAATTAACTTCATGTTTTCTATAAGACACATTATTGAATAACACTTACATTTAATTTGCATTTTTCTTTTCATTGTATTGGGCTTGTATCCACTGTTGTAGTCGGCCCAATTATATGGGTTTGTATTTGGATTTTTTTTATACTTTTAAATCTTCTCAAAAGTCTCAAAATTTTGTTTAAATTAACTAATTTAGAGGTGTATTTTACATGTCAAAAACTTAAAGTATATTATTGTATATTTGAAAACATTAGCATTAGAAGTGACAGAAAAAAAAACACTCTTTATAATTTGGTTTAACTATATAAGCTCATTTATGTAACTAATTGTTATTCAATCTTTCTTTCTACTTGTTATTCAATCTTTCTTTCTCTTGTTTGTATGATAACATAGTATTAGAGGCAGATTTTCACATTAATTAGACGTTCGTTATGTTTTTTTACTTGATGATTTAGATGAAGATGTTTATATGTAAATTACCTCCTGACATTTATTCTAATAAATGTAATTAAGTTTGTACATTTCTAAAATCAATTTATGGTTTAAAACAGTTTAGTAGACAATGATATTTTAAATTACCTTAAGTTTTCACTTAAAAAGATATATGAAAAATTCAATTTTAATAATTTTTTTTATTTACTAAGAGATTGCATAAATCTTTCGGTACTATTTTGATTTATATTGATGACGTAATTATTGCAAGAAATGACATTAATAGAGCATTTCTATCCAAATAAAAAATAAAAATTAAAACACCAAAATCACCATTAAGGATCTAGGAGACTTGAAGCAATTACTTGAACTTGAAGTGACAAGATCCAAAAATGATATTGACATATATGCCAAAACAAATACAAATTGGACCTCCTCTCTAACATGTGACACGAGATTGCTTGTAGCAAATCATCTCTCTACACCGAATATCATACAGTTGCCTTTTGTATCCCCCATCTAGACTTGTACTCCCCTATTTTGTTAAAAATCCAATTTTATCTCTCATAAATTCATTAACGTGAACGGTAAAAAAAAAATTACCTCAAAATCTGACCCTCGTTGAAATTTCCGGTAAGCAAAATTGTAAACGAAATTTCCGGTAGTTACCGAAAATTTGAAAGTTGAAATTTGCGGTAGTTGTATTTTGAATACCGGAAATTTTAAATTTCTGGGAGTTACCGGAAATTTCAAATTTCCGGGAGTTTGTTTTTGTTCACCGGAAATTTCGTTGTTTGAAATTTCCAGTAGTTAATCTGGAAATTTCAAAAATCCGGTAGTTAATTTTTTTTTTTTTTTTTGAATATTTTTGTTAAAAGAGAGATAGGTCGACAAAAAGGCTCAAATTGTCGGCGTTGTTGTCGCTACCATGAGGGCTACTTTCCATGGGTACTGTGTAATGTGTCATAGCTTAGTTGGTTGGAGCCCCTTCCATGGATACTGTGACTGTGTACTGTGTGCCATAGCTCAGTTGGTTGGAGTATGGCTACTGTTTAGTGTGTGCCATAGCTAAGTTGGTTGGAGCGTCAAACCCTGATTGTGAGTGCCAAACCTTAATGGGCTGTGGAAAGGTTTACAGAACCCTAAGAGCTCTTGATACGATGAAATTTCAAAAAAGGCTTAAATACACAGTGTACCGGAAATTTTAAAAATGGCTGAAATTTCCGGTAAAGAAACCGGAAAATTGAAAAATTCGGTAGTGAAAAATGCATACCGGAAATTTTAAAAAATTAAATTTCCGGTAACTACCGGATTTTTTAATTTTTCGGTATGTATTTTGAACTACCGGAAATTTCAATCCTCATTGAAATTTCCAGTAAAAACTTTTTTTGACTTTTTTATTGATTTTTTTAAGGTTATTTTGGATATTTCACTTAAAAAATATTAAATTGGGAAGTATAAATTTAAATGGGGGTACAAAAGGCAACAGTCCGAATATCAAAGGAGCAAAGTTGGCCAAATATTCAGGAACTCCTCTAAAAGAGCCTTACATATATGTTTTACCAATATATATGTGTTCGAACATCAATTTTCTATTCAACAACTCAGCTAACACACGAGTTTTCCAACAAACATTCACTATAAAGTTCCCATTAATTGTATCAAACTTATGGAAGCTTTTGGATCAAACTTGCATAGATTTAATTGTATTTTTCTTTTAATTCTATTGAGCTTGTAAGCTCAATTAGAGATGGGTTAACTATATATATAAATCCATTTATGTAACTAGTTCAATAATAATACACAATTGTTATTCAATCTTTCTTTCTCTCCTTTATACAATAATACACATTCATACCATAATAATACGTGTCTCGGTACAGTATTTTCTTTTATTTATGTCACCTTTTAAATACTGTCAGAAAACACAAACTAATTATTTAACATAAATTAATTGAAGAAACAAAAAAGTTTATATATTCCTTCAGTCTCGAAAGGCCACTTGACATTTAAGTTTGGATTGGACCGATCAGCAGTGGCCTCTAATCCAATTTAGTCACTTTGTGGTGTGTTTAATTAATTAACTTATTATATATAGCATTAAACTATCATCTAACACTAAACCATTCACACACACACACTCCTATGTCAAGAGAAAGTGCTTCAGTACCCCATCCACACGGTAATGCTCCTAAATGCGATTGTCAACAAAACTGCATTATTTTCATCTCAAGGACAGCTAAGAATCCCAACAGACGATTCTTTGGATGTCCCTATTTTAAGGTAAATAAGTAACAAAAAAAATATTCACATTCTGAACTCATTTTATTTAGTTAATTAAATAATGTTGTAGGACATTTTTTGAATGTTGCAGCAAAATAGTAAGTCATATTGTAACTATTTCATTTGGGAGGATGAATTTGTTGAATCCCAAGGTACAACGGTTGAGTTGCTGGAAACGACAGAATATGAGAGAGATATGGAAGTCATAATAATTGAAATGAAGAGAGAAATGGAAGCTAAAATTAATCATTTGGAGAGGAATATGGAATTCATGGAAATTCAAATGAAGAAAACGGATTGCAAACAATATGTTCGGATGGTTGCCCTTTTGATTCTGGCTTTGGTTTCATCCTTTTGTATTTGGAAGTACACAAAATTGTCTAAGTGATGTATTACACTTTCCTTATTTTGTATGTTTTAATAATCAAGTATGTGTCGTAATGATATGTACACAAAATTCTCTTAGCCGTGTTGCAATTGATTCAACTTCTTAATGTTGGAAAAATTAGTATGGTAGGTAATTCTTTTCTCACTTATGATTATAGTGTAATTTGGTTTAGAAAACTTTTTCTTGAAGATAATGGCAGCTTAGAAATCTATAGCTTTTATCGTAAGCTATTGGGGGAAGAAATTGGAGGAAGAAGATATGAAAGAAATGGAGAGAATAAATTTAGAGTTAGGGAAGATGAAGAATATAACTTTCTTACAATCAATTGATTTTTCTTTTTTCAATTTACTATCATTTTGGTCCTTACTACATATACATAATCGTAGTAAATTAACATAATTAACCATCGATTTAACGTTGGAGACCAAAACGACGGTTTATGAAGAAAAAAAAATTATTAAAATAGAATGTGAAGATTCTGTAACCCAATGCATAAAAAATCAACATTGACATGCAATTGAATCCAAACAACTTAATAATCCAATCACTAATGAATATATATTAGTAGAAAAAAATACACTAATCAATAAAAGTTCAATCAAGATTCTCATACCTTCCTTTGCTTGCAAAAAACCAAAATCATCTTCACTTGTTTCATTGGATGAAAATAGAATGACATGATTTCAGCAAATAATAATGAATTGAAACTCACTTATGTATTTGTTTCAGCAAAATGGGAAACTTTTCTCAAAATGAATATTTGTGTGATGGTGTTCATCTCATGAAAATGATTTAATTAATTAATTGTTGAGAAGAGGAATATATATGTACCAAAAGTTAATGTTACTTTATCAAAACATAATTTATCTCAAAATAAAAATCATTATCAATTTTCAATACAATTTTTATTTTTTCTAATATTCTTCATCTCCTGAAAATGATTAACTTAGAGATGAAGGAAGATGTTTGAATGGCTAGCTTGCTATTAGCATGCATAGAAATTGGTGGCGGTGGATCCAGGGGTGGGAGATCCATATGCAAATATATTTTTTTTCAAAAGGATCGGCTAAAAAATATCATCAAAAGATCATTTTATTTTTTTCCCTTATGCAAATATGTATAAAATATCATAAAAACTCGGCTAAAATCTTACAAAACATGGAACATATATCTTAATATATATTGATGTTCTAATTAACTATTTTTTTCATAAAGCATAAATTCAAAGTATTGTTGTTGATCATTTAGAAATTCACATAATTATGAAAAAAACCCCTTAAGAACAAGGAAATAATTAATGCAAATAAACAACAAAAATAAACACATTAATATCAAAGTATATATATATATATATATATATATATATATTCTAAAAAATCCTTTGGCTAGTTAGCAAGAACATAAACAAACAGCGATCTGCTTAGATCTAATATATAAATATCTATACCATATTCTTATTTTGTAAGAAAAAAAATTACCTGGATATATATATCATGTGAAGGAGAAAATAAATTGATTATTTTCCTTTGACCGGGCTTGTTGATGATACAAACTAGCTAGGAAAGGTAGGTGTGAGGAATGAAGCCTGGTCCGAGATCAATCTCAACTCATCTCATATGCATGGAATTAGATAATATATATATATATTATATACACACATGTATATGAAAATAAATGAATAATTAATCTTATATAAAGTAATGAAATCAGGGAAGAAGAAACAAATGATATGATGTGATGATCTTGGATCAAACCTCATTCCAAACACCCCTTTTCCATCACAAATCTCTTTCTCTCACTCTTTGAGGACAAGCAAAGATTTTTTTGTTTTTGAAAATAAAAAAAAAAATATATAAATGATTTCGAATCAAACTTCATTCCAAATACCTCTCTTTCCTTCTTCAATATAAAAGGAAGGAACAATATATGATGAAAGTCTAAGCATATGTTATATATTTATAAGGTTTATGAGTGACATGCACTCTCTCTCGGCAGGTTCCATCTTATGTGTGTGTCTTCTCTTCTGTATTCTATTTATCTCTTTCTCTAAGTTCGAGAGAACCAAGAAAGGGTTGCAAGCACTCAAGTTTCCAATCACTACTAGACCACTAAATAATAAAATAGGAGAGAGAAAGTGAGTGAGTTAGTTATTATGAAAGAAGTTTTTGATAAGAGTAAAGAACATGATAGACAGGTCACTATAGGAATACAATAATGAAAAAGTGTGGAAAATATGTTGTCTTCTTCTGAGGCTAGCTGTAGCTTTATGACAAAGAGAGAGGCTAGAGAGTTTGCTTAAAGAAATAAAAGCACTGAAAATAACGAGGAGGACCAAATTTAAAGCATCATGGGCCTCCACAACCTCTACTTAGGACACATTTTCTTCTTGCAAAATTATTTATCAAAATCCATACCTCTTTTTTAAACATTAAGACAAAAGTAAAAAATAAAAGAGTGATGGGGTAAATGTTATATATATGTTCATAATATAATAAAATGATAAAAATAAAAATAAAATAATGTATTGATCAGTAGGAGTAGCTACACCTTTTTTATTGGCTTTGTGTTCCACAATAACTATATAGAATTAATTTGTAAAAATAATTTATCTAAAAAAGAGTTAATTTTTATTTTCAATTAATTCTAATTTATTTTTAATATTTTTAATCCATAAAATATACATCTCTTCATATTATTATTCATTACTTTTGATGATAGAAATATATTAATATTATTTTTAATTTTTACACATTAGTGATAACTTAATAAAATCACTATTTATTAAATTTTATTTGTCATATTTTTATTTTATTTTATATAAAATAATCAAATACTTGTGAAAGAAAAAAGATTAGTAAACAACATTCAACACTCAATTCCCAATTTGATTGAGAAAACAATGAAGAGTAAATGTAATATATGTTATATATTAATATAATATATTATAATGAAAGATAAAGAAAAATAAAATATTGAATGAATGAATAAAAAATATAAATATATTAAAATTAGTTAAAGTAGGGTCGTTGGAGTCACATACTACGCGGAAAGATAAAGCTATATGTCACTATTAGATACATCTTCAAGGAAAAGTGTGTCACTGCCACTTATCTTGCTTTTCAGTATGTCTGTCACATTGTCTCTTATAACTTTTCATTCTCAATGGACTACATGTTACTGTTACTGTCTATATTTTCAATCGCATATTCTCAAATGCTCGAGATTACGATTTTTGGGGTGGCAACTAGGATCCACAAAGGATCATCTATTATTATATCTGTATGGATATTTGTTTAATAGGTGTTTCATGAATTTTTAAAATTTCATCATAAAGAGTATTAATACATTAATACTTATACAAAAAGCATTAGCTATCAATTTTACTAATTTATACTATTTGATAGGAATATTTGTCAATCACATATACTGAATACTGTAATACGTGGGTACAAATTTTTTGTCATCCATAGTTATAATATGTTTTATAATTTTCTGTTATGGTATGTGATTTGGATACGACTGAAAATGATGATCAAACTGAGATTTAATGTTGATATGAAAATATTTTGTCTCCTTGGATGAGGGTGGTGTGTATATGCATACATTATGATACTTAAGTCGGTAAATGATTGAGAAATGGTAGAGGTTTAGATATGAAAATTTTATATATCTTGACTATGTCATATTTATTTATAACAAATACCTAGGGCCCTTGATGAGGCAAGACCATTGGAATGAGAGTCAACTGTTAATAGAACATGGGTCTTGTGGTGTTGTTGCTGAAATAATGGATTGAAGTCCAATCTGAAATAGTTTGTTATGTCGACTTAGATCTAAGGTAGCTCATTGACAATCAATATTTCACAACAATCGACCTATCTTTGACAAATATTCATTGGGTCTCTAACATGACTTTATGGATTTCTTTTCCGGTCTATTTGCAAAAAAACTTATATAGTAGAACCATACATTGGATTAGTGAAATAGCCAAAAGCTTAGTCACCAATTTTTCGAGGATTTTCTCTATTAGGGACCATTACCTATTGCCTCTTTGATGATTCAACCATAAAAATGAAATTCAGATGCAAATATAATAAAATCCCTCTTTATGTCATACCAATACTCCTTTATTAATCTAAATGATATATAAATTGGTTAGTATTAATAGTAAACTAGTTAAAATTTGTATGTTTAACTATTATATTAATGTATTATATTTTTATTGTAATTATCACGTTACTCATTCTATTAATTTGAAATAATCATTTTTTTCTTTTATATGATTCTATGACGAGAATCAACTATTGAAATGTGCAAGTAGTATGAAATGTACAAATAGTCTAAGAGTATACAGTTTTTAATTCGTAAGGTTTCAAATTTGATTTTTTATAATATAATAAAATGAGTGTGAATATTTTTTTTAGATAAATTTATTTTTAATTCCTATAAAATTATATATTTTAAGTTTGTTTCTTAATTTTTTTTTTAATATCTATTTTAATTTTATAGAGACTAAAAATGTCATTTCTTTTACAAAATAAACTTTTTAAAATAGAAATTAAAAATAAATAAAAAAATTTAAAGACTAAAATGTTGACAAAAAATTATATACATTAAAATAAAATTTTATAGGAATTAAATTTTATTTTATTATTAAAATTGCAAAAGAGTGTACAAAATATTTAAACGGCTTGCATGATTCTCAACAAACGTATGCTTACTATCAAGGGTGACCTACGTTTTGTACATTGTCTCATCTCTTTCAATTTGTTTCCATTATTTCAAAATCTCTCACACTTCCATAAGGCATAAGGGAACATCACATCATCTAAAAACCAAACAATTGGTGCGTATTATTTAACACATAGGTATATGCATTGTTTTAGAGATTATCACATCATCATGTTAATCAAATAGTTCATTTTTCACCTTTTGCCTTCTTCTAAACGTAGCCACCACTTGCCTTGCCCCACAACATTTCCAATCAACCTTTTACTTTTTGTTTTGGTCTATTTCCTCTTCCTATTCTCTCCAATTTTTGTGACATAAATATAACCTTTGGATGCAAAAGGAAAATAGAGCATAGCAAACTAGTTAATTGTGCATATCTCCCTTGTTTGGCTTTAAAGGTACAAAGCGAGGATGCAACTATATTATGTCAGAAAATAATCATGTCATTCAAGTTCATATAAAATACCTAAGATAACTCCTTGAAGTTAATGAGATTATGATTATCACATTGATCATATAAAGGTCACAAATATTTCAAGGATAATGCTAAAAAGTGCATGTATCTCTCATCATTTGAAGCAAACTTGTACACAGTACACGTAGTAAAGAATAAGTAGAGCTCAATGTATCACAATAATTTTTCATAGACCAATGAAAATTCAAATATTTTCCTTTTATGTACCATGCCATATGTGTAAGTGCTAAAGTGAGAGGGGAAATATTATTACCAAAAAAAGAGGAGAATAGAGCAACAAAAAAGTGAGGGGAAAATCACTCTCCTTGGTCCTACCCACAAAACCTGTCTTATGGTAACCATGATCATAACATCATATGGATATCAGTCTTATTTAAAAATAAAAAATAAAAAACATATGCATTGAATAAAGTAAAGAATCCAACGTGTGGAAAAAATAATTTACCAATCTCAACACATATAGTAATAGATACGTGATCACATAGGAATCAAGCCGGCTGATATGTGTCAATCACATCAAAATGTTTGCCACTTTTAATAAACAAAGAGTGAAGACTTATTTTTGTTCGGAGTAACAAACTGTGTGGCTCATTTTGGTCTATTACTTCCCCGGCTAACAAAGTAATGTTAACTAGTTGATAGAAGAAGAAAATTTAACATTTCCAACAAGAAATCGATAAACTATGCCACAAAGTAAAATAAAATCGTTAAAACAAATAATAAATTGATAAACTTGATTTGCAAGACTAGAAAAGGTGGAATCCCACAAGTTACTTGCATACAGAAAGAGCTTATAAAAAGCTTTGAACAATTGTAATTCACTCCAAAAAGCAGAAGATTCCTCAAATAAATGGAACAACTTTATGGAATTACAAAAGGGTCACGGTTCTATATCTTGGATATATATAAAAATATATATCCTATGTATGGGAACATACATATCCCTTATTTTTGGAGATAAGTATCATCTCTTATTCTGACAATTCTTAGGCCTTTGGAAGTTCTTTGAGTAAGGAAAATCTGTAACCATATAACCATATCTACCCTTCAGTGCTACTTAGCTCACTCCATCAATTAACACCAGGTCCATAGTGTCATTATTGACCAGTCTTCAACTTGAGACACAGTTGAAAATGAGTAAATGTAAAAATCTTGATCATATACAATTCTACTTGGGAAAAGACTGAGAAAGCTAAGAGAGAAGAATGTACACACTATAACTATTTCTACAGACTAATATACAGTCATTGGATTGGAGCAAGAAAAGGGTAGAGCACAGGGTAGACTGAACAATAATCACTTGAAAGTGCTTCAAAATTGCTTTTTAACAATCTTTACGCTGTTATAGAAGCGCTTGAGATCTTTCATAGCTTTTTCCTCAATTTGAATTGAACGAATGGATGATGGTGTTTCAACTTCAGGCTTGAACCAACGGTTCACCCCGTTTGCTTCAGATGGTGAACCTTGACCGGTAGCTATAGTGAACCCAGAAGTTCTAGTCTTTGGACTACTGGAAAGGCCTTGTAGTTTCTTTACCTGTTACCAAACAATAATCTCAGTTAAACACTAAACACTATTGATAGAATATGAGAAAAGAACACATAAAATCTTAATAGTGTGTTAGAGTATCTTAGTTTATTTCGTTGAACTAACTTATTATCTTAAAGTATCTCAATATTATGTTATTTTCATATTTTCCATATAACATTTGAGAGGGGAAAAGTGATTTAACTTATATACACCGTCAATAAATCATTAAAAACATTGGGATTTAGTTATAGGATTTAATTTTATATACAGTTAGTGTAAAGGTTTTTTACACTGTCAATCAATCATAATTATTTGATCATGGAAACATTTGACTTTAACAATAACTACTTCTAAAGTCATGCATAAGAGTGGTTGTTATTTGTTGACAACGTAAAACTTTTTACACCTATAATGTATGAAAATTAATCTCTTAATTCAAACTACTTCTGAAGACACATGATTGATTGTCTTTGGTGACAATGTAAAACATTTTACACCTGACAATGTAAAACATTTTACACCTGACAATGTAAAACATTTTACACCAACAACTGATCAAAATTAAACTACAAAAAATACCAAAATGCAATTAAAATAAGCATGAGTCTATAGGCATCAAGAATGATCACCAACTGATACGAAGCATACACTGCAAACCTATGAGGCACAAATACTGACAAGGATACTGGGCACGACATTGACACATCGACACCGGTAATAATTTGAGAAAATAAATTAATTGAATGAAATCATAGTGTCGGTATCGTGTCGGTGTCGGCGGACACCCGAACACGCCTTTGATTAGAGGTGTCGGTGCTACAGAGCTACAAACACATTACCATGGGGGTAAAACACATGAAAGGAAGCCTTAATTCACAAACCTGTTGCATTTGGATGTCCCTTAAAGATGGCCTAGAGGGTTGAGGAGGGGTTCCTGAAGCAGCCCAAGGAGGGGTGTTTTTTTCTCCATCAGTTGCCAGGGAACTTTGAGTTGAGGCAACAGGTATTGGGCTAGAATAAAGAAATGAACTCAACTTTATTTTGCCACCGCTGCCAAAATCAGAAAGATCTTCTACCTTGTCTTTAACAACAGCTGGCTTGTTACCCTTTATTTTGCTCTGCTCGTCCTGGATTTCACGAAGAGAAGTAGAACCCTTCATAAACTTGGCCACCCCACCCCATGCAGGACCTTCATTTCTCGGAGTCGGGGGAGGCACCACCTCTTTTGGAGATTCATCAAGAGCACCGCTCAGAAACATAGAAAGACCACCCTTCTTGTTCTTCTTCTTGGAACCCTTTGGTGACTGACCCTTACCTTTCAGAAATTCTGAAGCATCTTTCTTTTGTACAACAAAAGCTACATCTTTTTCACCCTGGCCTTCTGTTGAATGTTTGGAGATATCCTCTTCCACCTATCAAATAAGTTAAGCTTTAAGCAGTGCAATAAATGGAAGGAACTATGCAATTAATTTTTCCGAAAGTAGAGTATAATTCAACGTAGATGGCATGAATAACACATTGGAAACCAACCTTTGAAGTAGGAGCAGTCATGATGTCAATGTCCAGCAGGTCTTCAGATTCGGGGATCACTTCACTTTTGGAATAAACGGATTCTATTTCTGTCTGCTCTATGGTTGATTTGCTACTGCCCTTTCTCCTTTGTTTTCTTGATGATTTACCTTTCTTACTACTACCTTTCCCTTCTGCTAGTATAGAAGATGACACTTTAGTCTGTGAAGTCTCGATGGGAACACCAAGCTCTGCAAGCGAGCTCTCAAGTGCCAACTTAGATTGAAGTTTCGCGATCTGCTGGTCATCGAGAAGATGTCCTTTAGACTGCTTAGTTTCAAGCATCTCAATCTGCTGCAACTTCTTCCTTATAGCTCGTACTACTTTGGAGATTTCGTTATCGGGATCATCCTTTGGCTGTAGAAAGGAATCTGATCTTTGAACTTTCTCCAATTTCAGTGCAGACATTTTCATTGGTTTGTCACAAGTTCTTTGATACTCTATCTCATTATCATCCTCTTCACTGTCAATGATAACAGGGAGTGTAGCAGTTGGAGTTGGGAGCCGACGGTAACTCCATGGCTCAGACGATCTCTGGTCTAACAACCCCTCGAGGTTCGCCAAAACATCTAATGAAGCACTTGCTACAGCATGTGTTGAAACTGAGAATATATAATCAAGGTTGCGCATGACAATGTCCTGAAACCAGTAAATAGTATGAAGCTTTAGTATGTATGCAATCCACTTTACACATCCGACTAAATATACCAGTAAGTACCACTTAAATTACAGGGAACATGCATGATGATACCATTACAGTTAATGTGTCTTATGGCAAAGACTTTTGAGGTCATGAATTTATAATCAGTAAAGAGATGGATTCTAAATATAAAAAGTTAATAATCCGTTTGGTGTCATGCAACATTGTTTTAAATGCAGACATGTCAAATTGTGATCTTTAAGGGGACACACACCAGCATTTCTTTCATGGTCTTGACCTGTGGGTGTAGGTGGGATGGAACAAAATTTGAGATGTAACAAAATATTATATCTCTATCATTAAAAATTGTGTTTCAAATACTTTGTATGGTGGTCAAGATCAGTACCTCGCAATATTTCTTCAAATCATCTGCTCCAAGAGAATCGGCAATCTCAAGCAATTGTATGGCATTTCGTGGCTCCAGTAGACACTCTGCTGCTACTTTTTCGCAAAGACTTTTTAAGCTGGGTGTAGACCTCTGTCTTATATTATCATTTTGAACAGTATATAATGTATTATGGGAATCAATATCCTCAAATAAAATGTCTTCATTTAACTCTTCCATACTATTTCTGTTATTCGACTTGAACTTCTGAGAATTATCAATCATGTTGACAGGGTAGCCAGGATGATAAAGGGAAGCCACAATTAATAAATGTGTTTCGCCAACTGAAACTGAAGTAGCCTTCTTTACACCATGCATCCGAGTCGCAACAAGTGGCTTATCCTTACCTTTCTTCGCATCCCACATGTAAACATCGCCTGTAGCTGTAACCGCTGCAGTCCAGTACTTTCCAGCAGATATGTTCGCCATATTTCTTCCACACATAGCATATAACTGGGCAATTTTTAAAAAATAAAAAAACAGATCAAAACAAAAGGAGAAAAATGTTTCTAATCAACATATCTGTTCTAAGAAAATTGGAACGTAAGTGAAGAGAAGACTTCAGAGGATAAGAACCTGTTGGCATCTAAGATCGGGATCTGATGAGACCCAATAAAATAATGCTCCATCTTCTGTAAGAGCCATGCTGTGTGCCATTCCAGCAGCTACGGAAACTACGTGAAGCCGTTCCTTGCGATGAAACTTTAAAGGAATGCTTCCACTTTTCTTTAAGTTCCTAGTAATCACTACGCGTTTTGGAGTTACAAGTCGATGACCCCAGGTAAATACCTGCAAAACAAGAAACATCAGAATAGATAAATATAAAGATGAAAAGTGAAAACTAATATTTAAAAATTCTGCTGACAACAACTGCATATACTTGATATAACTAAAATTCATGATAAAATGCTTGTTTCATATCCATGTACCTGAAAAAAATTAAGCAGTTGAACTTGAACATAATGGGAAAGAACAATATAACTGCCCAAAAATTTAGGCCTTACTCCTCTGTAAAACGTGTGCATTCCAAATTTAAGTGATACAGGAGCAGTAGAAAAGCTCAATTAAAAGTAACTACAGTTTCTTACAATTAGAAGGAATTGAACTTGTAACAAAAAGGCCATAGTCAGCAAATAGTTACCTCTCCATCAGATCCTAATACAATTGTGTGATATTTTGCAGCAGAAACTCTGGTTAAGGTCTTTCCCTTCAAGGATTCGACTACATGTGGGGTGTAGTTAGAAGCCGAATTTGAGGTGCCATAACCAAGCTGACCCTCTCTATTGCAACCCCAAGTAAAAACTTCTCCTAAATCGGAAACTACAGCTGTGTGCTTGTTTGCTGCAGCAATGGCAACAATTTTCGACCTCAAAGAAGATACTCTACGAGGTGTGGGTTGTGTATCGACAGAAGGGTACCCTAGTTGTCCCTCTGCATAACAAAAAAAGAAAAAAAGGTTGATGTCAATGCTGTCATATTCTTAAATTTCATACAACAAAGCATAAACAAAAGAACCTAATTTTTATAAAAGGCAGGGCAGGAATGTATGGGAAAAGATCATTCGGTTGCATCCAGTAAAGTAGTTTACACTCTACGGTACAAGACTCATAACTTAATGAACATAAATATCATAAAGTTTTACCTCTATTGGATCCCCAGGTGAACACTTCCCCGCCCTGAGTAGCAATAACAGTATGATGCTTAGCTGCAGCAATTGCCATCACTCTTCGTGAACCCAAACCAAAAGTCACCTGGCGGGGAGTGATGACAGCAGCTTGACCACTGCAATAAATATAACAATCAACAATATAAACTCGTTCTCAAAATTGTCCAAAAGCATAAAATCATTTTGGTTCCCAGAAAAACAACAAAAAAAAAAAAAAGCAGTTCAATATCGTGAACAAACCAACTGATGTGTGAACATGCAAATATATGGTTTACATCAAACCTATCAATGCAATTATGTGTTTTACAGAAACATAGGGTGTTGGTGGCCAAATTTTGAAAACCAATTTTAAGGAACTTAACCAAATTCTCAATTATCAATACATGGTAACAGCAATACTAACAAAAAGCATATTTGTCTAATACAGAAACAGACCATATACCTGTGTATGTCAAAATCAGGATGCCCTAGACGGCCTCCCCTTCCAAATCCCCAAGTATACACTTCCCCACGATCAGTAAGTGCCACACTATGGAACTTTGCTGCAGAAGTCAGCTTAATGATCGAACCATTAAGTGAATCAACTTTGCACGGTAGCTTCTGAATATGTGCATTTCCAGTTCCAAGCTGATAATTTGCACCACTGCCCCAACTAAATAACTCAGTAGCAACTAAAGATAAAGCAAAGTCAGATCGTCTTCCAATTTGACTAGTTCATATTGGCAATTGGCAACAACAATCCAAATAATAACAAAGTTGTCTAAGCACGGCAACTTATACCTGAACTGTGTTCATTGCCAAAAACCTGAAACACATTGCCAGATAAGAGATCTATAGGTATTCGAGATTTAGAGTCCTCCAATGTAATCGAGGCACCATGCTGAAGAAGGATGCTTGCAACAGCAAGGTGACCAAAATGCAGAGCCCTGTGAAGACTACTCCATCCTGATTCTCCATCCTGAAAACAAAACAAGTTTCACCATTAATAGACTAAAAGGGTTAAAACAATAGCTAGTTTCTCTTAAATTATAGCTTCCCTTCAGTATAAAAGATCTATGAATAATGAAAAGATTTTGGTCTAAATTTCATAATGAATCAATGCAAAACAATGAGACTGTTGCGGACAATGATTAAATAATTAAACAATACTGCAAAATTATTAAGCCAAATGAAGAAAGACAACATGACATTATGACCAACGAATTTGCAAAAAAGAAATATCACTCCTCATTTGGATCAATGGTCAGAAAATAATTATGGTGGAAGTCAGTTTAACATAATTTTATTAATTATTTACCATACCAAGGTTTTGTGTCCAAGTGGCAACATTTGAAAATCATTGCAGATTTTCTGAAAGTTACTGTTCGCATTGTATAACATTGATCAATAATAAAAATCATTTCTATATAAACAAATAAATCTTATAAGGACATTTCATTTCCTTAGAAGTAATAAAAGTTTTATGAGAAAATATTTTTTTTTTATGCAATTGCCTTCAGTGCACTGCATTGTTCAGCTTATAAAATTTAAAGGGCTATAAACCAATGAAATACAAGTTAACTGTTAGAAAATTGTCACAAAACCAATGCTTCTTATAGGAAAAGACAAGCACATATCTGCAAAACTAGAAAATTTAGATTAGAGAAGTTCTCATACTCGAGCATCAGGATCTGCACCAGCTGCAAGAAGCCTCTTTACAATGGGAATGTGGTTTCTCCAAGCTGCAACATGAAGAGGAGTCAGCCCGAAGGTGTTCCTCAGATTGATATTGCCCCCACTCTTTTTTAGTGATGTCAATGCTGACTCTACATCACTCAGAGATCCTTCTCGCACAACAAGCCACAGATCTTTTTGGAATCCAGAACAAACTTTGCGACCTATTGTCTGCAAATTTTGCTTCGGTGTATGTGGAGAAATAGCTACTTCCATTATACAAAATGTGCACTTCAAGTATGCTTGTTATCTTTCACAATGTTGTACTTAGGTCTGAAAGATGACTCCAATGGCTCAGCAGTTATATTATATTAACCTGTTATTAGTAATTTCAAGAACTGGATTCTCTAAAGCTTCTTAACTCTCCAGAATAAACTTGAACAACTAACAAAAATAAATAACTCCGGCCACTGAGTCATTCAGTTGATACTCGCTAATCCATACTACAGTGATACAGCAATCAAATTACAAGTAAGTTATTCGTCTGCTAATCTACCATCAACACCACCATAAACATCACCTTGATCATAATATCATTTACATAAATCCATTGAGGATTCCCAGCACCGTTCACAGGCCACAGAAATCTGCAATAAAAAATGCAATTACTGTTGGTAAGACGAATCTGGTGGAAAAAAAGTTACCTTTAGGAAAGGAAGCTACACAAACATTCACAGGCAACTAAAGTCCCTAAGCATATAATCTTCCTCACACTTTTGGGACATATAAGCTGCTAAGAACCAACAAAACTCATATCAAACAAGTCTGAAAATTGAAGTCACTAAATGTATCCTGTGAAAAAATACAAGATCCACAGGTTCAGCAGTTCACAACACATACAATCATCATAAATATTATCAGAAATTCAGAATTGAAATAAAAATTGGACATTGATGCAATGCAAGCCATTTTGGGTTAGGAGGGAGCTACAATTTGAAAGGAAAATACCAACAACCAACCATGAAATGTTATCCGACAAGTTTCCTATTCCATCCAAGCATTCAAAACTAATTCATTACCTCAACAAAAAATACTCTTTTTAAACACAATCAATAATTACTCAAACAATTAAATCAGAACATGACAACAACCTCAAAACAACACAATTCAAAACAAAAACAAAATTAAATCACAGTTCCACACGATCAAGTACTAAAAAAACAAACTTTACACAAAATGAAAACACCGTCTAATGCATCACGAAACATATCTCAAAAATCATAAGATCGCAACAGCTATACCAAGTGTGCAAAAAACTCAATCTTCAACAAGAAAGAAGATACTCAGAAATATAACAATTAACAAAAGCAATGTAACACCGACTCAGATGAAGCATTTTGTTAGATCACCGCGAACATACCAAGATGGCTAGAAATCGATTAAAATTGAAAAGAAAATGAGCAGCGAAGAGAGAATAGAAAATGAAAGCGTGAAACTCACCTCTTATTCTGTTGAGAAACAAAACCAAAAACTCATCCAAAGAATATTTTATGAAGTATCGAGTTAAAGATGAGAGAAGAGTTATAGATGGAGAAATTTGCGACCAAAGAGTATCGAAATCGAAACCCGGAATATACCCTCTTACACACAAATTCTATAAGCTAAGCCTAAAAATTAAATTAAATAAGAATTCAATTTTTATTTCAAATTAAGTAAAATTAATTTCTTTGCGAATATTGTTGTGAGAAGGAAAAAGTCAGCTACGAAAGGGGTAATTTCGGAATTGGAGCGGGATTTCGTTTGGACCAAAAAGACCTTGTTGATATTGATACGTTTCTTCCAAAGACGAGGTCTGCTGAGTTGTCGCTCTTCAACCAAATTCAGTGTTTTTCTCCGCCAAACACGTGTGCTATCCGATTCCACGTGGTCACACAAGAAGCTGACACATGTCAATGACGATAACATGATATGAGAATGTTTTTTCAATAATCACACACGTGGAGAAAAAATATCAATTAAATTATACTTTCATTTGAGGATTTCTTCTGATCTAAAATAATATTAATTTATTTTGTATATAAATAATATTTATCGAGTGCAGTTATATTCGAACTATTATCAAAACTATGTAGTTAGAGTAATTTTTCTAAGAACATATATGTTGTTGTCATATTTATTCTTTTATGATCGAGAAATAGTTTATCTCAAGGTATTTTGCATTAATATCTCTTTTCTATTTACTATATTATTAAAATTTATATACTAAGATTATTTTTTTATTTATCTTTAAGAAGTTTTATCTTCATACATATACATGCGACTACTTAAAAAATAATTTTTTAAAAAAAATGGCGCATTTTAATATAAAACTAATTATAAAAATTAAATAAAGTACATTAATTTAATACAAAATATATTAAATTAAATTTAAATTAATAATTTTATTTGATTTTTTTACTAAATAGGATTGTATATACAGTATTTGCACATTTACTCAATTTTAATATATTTTTCTTTAATTTAATATATTTTATTTTAATTTATTTTATTTTATTTTATTTTATTAATATAATTTATTTTATTATTATTATTATATTATGAGAAAAAATAGAAAATAATTATTAACAAAATAAAAGTAAGTTATTTTGTAAAATAAAAAAGAGTTGTTAAAATAATATAACACATTTATTTTAATATATCTACTCAACTACAATAATTTTAATATATTTTTTCTATTAGGTGTATTTTATTTAATTTTATTAACACAATTTTATTTTTTAATTATTTTTTATTTATTTTAAAATAATTGTGTACATCTACTCATTTTATTAACATAACTTTAATTATCTTTTGGGCTTTGATATTCACATGCATTGCGCATGGTTCTCCACATATATTATATACAAAATATAAAAGTAACATATAGAAAAGAAATTTGTTTGCTTCTTCCTTAAAATAAGTGCCTATGAGTTGTACTGAGTACGATAGGATGGCAACTTCTCAACGTGAATTTCCGCTTTGAGAATAAGATGGACTATCAATGTAATTTGTATTTGTGACTTTGCATCGTGGTTGACATTAGAATGGTCTGCACATGAATTCTTGCTTGTTTTCTACAAACAACGTTCTTGCTTGGTTTTTTATTGAGAAAATTAGATCGAGACATGTATCCAAGTTAGTGGATGGTATTAAATAGACATGTGAATAGTATATACCCGGTTCTCCTGTACTGGATCCTCCGGAACCACAAGAATCCTTAGTTTGAGTTTCAAAATTCCTCTTCTGGGAAATAACTTAAGTTTAGATGTATTATATTAAGCATAAGTTCTATTATAAGTAATAAAGCTTACCTCTATATGAATTTCTAATTTACTCATAAAAATTGATAATTTATTCTCGCTTTTTTTTATTTGTAACTCTAAATTTTATCAAAAAGTAGTAGAAGGAGGGAGATTTAAAATAGAGATATATGTACTTTATATCTCTTTATATTGAATGTGCTAAAATAATAGTTGCGAAGAAGAACAGGAGACCTTGGACACGTAACGGATCTATTCATATATTGCTATTTTGGTTCAATAAAAAAATGTGAAAGATTCGAAAAAAAGTAAGTGGACCTAACCCATTGAATATTGTTTCTCCATCGATCAATAATTTAGATTTTTGGGAAGTACAATTCATCCATTTTGTTTATTTCTTTATCTCTGCATGAATCGTATGTTTGCAATGGAAATAGTTCCATATTCTTGAGTCTACCAATGGGGCATATGAGGATTCTTTCGCCATTTGAGGCGTTAATTTACCTACTAAAATATCTCCCGTTTCTATCCAAGATCCCAGGATCACTATTCCATTTTTGTCTAAATTTCTATTTCTATTTGAGAGAATCTTTAGGAAAAGAATCCCAAAAAAGTCTTTTTTTTTTAAGAATAAACAAAGAAAAATCTTACATAAATACCATGGAATAAGGTTTGGTTCTATTCCTGTCATGGGGATTCTATAAATATCCCATTCCAAAAATAGAAAATTCGAAACAATTGGAATTTTTTTGGAGATTTAGTTCACCCTACATGTACACGTCACGATAAATGGAGGAAAAAATAGCTAGTCCGATAGCGGCTTCAGCGGCTGCAATAGCTATCAACTAACGGAGAATTATAAATGGATCAATTTTTTTGATTTTTACTGGAGATTGGGAATAGATGGACTCTCTATAGGACCTATTTTACTGACGGGGTTTATAACTACTTTAGCTACTATCTCACCTTTTTTGGCTCTCTCTTTAGCTCTATGTCTCTTATCCTTAGGAGGTCTTGATTTCTAACGACAATGCATCGTGAACCAATATATATATCGTCTGCTACTACACGACCAATTAATGTTTGTATCACCTTTTTTTTTTCATGTCGACCTAAGCTTAGGTCGACATGGGAAAAAAAAGGGCTCGTGATTTCGATAGCCATACTAGTGATTTAGAGGAGATTTCTCGAAAAGCATGTGTAAAGCATGCCGCCAGCGTTCATCCTGACCCAGATTCATTTACGAGTTTACTAGATTGATAATTTTTTTTTTATGTTAAAAAATTACTATAGATACAATGTCACATTCTACTTGAGTCCGATTCTGAGCGTACTGTGAGTTGGATGGATAGTTCACATTTTTTTTTATCAATTACTTTTAAAAAATTGTCTGTAATTCTTTTAATTTAAATATTTTTTTAAAATTGCCCTATTTCTTTAATAATTTTTATAGTATACTATAAATATATTAAAATGAATTAATTTAAATGTGAGTCAATTATAAATCGATGTCTAGTTTAATTTGAACGAGTGTCACTCTTGAGGGATAGTTCGGATGTACAACGGATTTATTCGGATTAAGGATGATAATTAGATTTATATCCAATGAGTACGTATAAAAAAAATCTACAATGAACAGGGTACAAATCCGCACAATAGGTATAGATATGAGGAAGAATAATTACCCATAAAATTGAGCGGATACGGGTACTATAGTATTCACATTGTCCCGCACCCGCACTTATATAAATATACTATTCATTATATTATAGTTGTGTTTATATTAACTATTTATTTTCTTTTATGTTTTAGCATTTATTGATATCAAGTGACAACTACAACATTTAGAATTGAAAGATACATATTTACAAAATGTTTAAGAATTTGATTCTGATGAAGAGATAAATAATTGTGACTTTATAACTAAAAGTTTTATATTATTAATCGTAAATTTATAATTATATTTGACTAATTTAATAACAAAAATCAATTTTTTTTATACATCTTGGAGAATATCACCCAAAGACTTGCAACTTCATAAAATATAATTCGGGATGTTTAGATGTCTATTGTAATGTGTGCTTATTTGAAATATTTTTAGGATGTTTTGAGTTAAAAAAATATTTTAATTTGTAATACTTTATTATTTAGATTTAAGATATTTAGATAATTTTAAAAATTTAATCATAATAATAACAATTATTTGTCGATCTATTATAATTAAAGTGTATGGAAAAAGCCTTGAAAAATTTTGGGCTGAAACTGCTAACCTCAAATCCAATGTTTTAGTGGACTGAGTGGGCCGATCCACATGGACTAGTCCATTTTGACAAGTATAGTATTATAGGTGAAAATAAATCTTCTAAAAAAAGTCAAAAATTAATTAGGTCAAATTAAACTTTACGAGACTTGAGTTTGACTTGATAAAAATTAAAATTTAAGATTGATCTATTATCTACCATAATTTTTTTAGGTATGGTTTTACTTTTTTAAAGTTTTGCTTGATTGACATGTTAGTTTATTTAAATATCTATTTTATGTTAACATAGTCAAATAAATAATTTAATATATATTTAGATAAACTAATTAGTTAATATATTGATGGAATTATATTATATTTTAAGATCTAAATTGTCATTTTAAATAATTTAATTACGATATTATATTCAAACTATAAAGATGCTATTATGTTAACCTACTTATAAATATGTCAAAAATTATTGTAGACTAGTATATGTTTAGTGATTTGTATGGTAAAATTTAGTTTATAGTTGTTATCCTAATGTATATCTCATAGTTGATAGTCGACAATTTTAGGTAAGCTACAATTTTGGTTTCTCGATAAACATAATAGTGTCATTTTAATTATTGACTCAATTAAAAACTCAAATTAGTCGCTTACTAATCAAAACGATTATTTATTTAATATTTAACGTTAAACCATGACATTTAATTTTATTAATTTATTGATGTAAATATTTATGTGACAGGTGATGTTTCATTGTTTCACTATATCAATATCTAAGCAAGTAAGAATCAAAATAATAATAAAATCATAAAATCTAAAATCTTTTTTCATTTTTATCTCTTAAACCTAATATGTCTTCTTAGTCTTCTTCCGCTAATGTAAAAAAACCAATTTTTTTCTAGCAAATGTCTCTTTCCCTCTGATACATCAAGAGGCAAATCCTCTAAATCAATCGCCTTCCCTCAGTTCCCAAAAAAGAACCAATTTTTTTGTCCCAACCTCTCCCTCCATTCCCAGGCACCACCATAACCACGATCGAAGAATACTCAATTCCATTTTCATTACCAATGCCAACATTCTCAATCTTAAAAAAGTTATAAGTTATATATAAAAAAATTCCTCTGTATCTAAAACTTAAGTTTGCCTTCGAGACTTTTCTACCTTTGCCAATGTATGAGTCCTATTATTGAAGTTTGTAGCACATATTAAAAACTTAAACATATTATTGAAGTTTATAGCACATATCAAAAACAAGACAAAATTGCATGTATGATCATTTAAGTTTAACTCAAATGTCACTTATGTTTTTTAAATTTATTTTATTGATCTTTAAGTTATATTATGTTTGTATCATTAATCATTTATCTCAATTTCAACAATAATTAAATCAATTGAAATCTTCTGATCATTTGAAACCTTACTAAATATTACAATAATATGTCTCTTATATGAATTATTCAGAAAATATTTATAAAATGATATATATATATATATATATATTGATTTTATCTACAATAATTTAAATACATGTATAGTCTTAAAAACAAGATAACTTATTTCACATGTAAAATAGCTTGGACATGTAACTTGATGTGATGATTTTAACATTTCATGATAGTATTTTGAGAAAAATTTCAAACTTAAAGGATTGCATGCGTAATTTAATAATTCTTAAAGGCTAATAGTGCAAAGGAATATAACTTAAAAGATGAAATTGAGAAAAAAATTAATTTAAAACACCTAAACAAAAATTGAATTAAACTTAAAGGATTAAATGTGTATTATTTTTTTTACTTGAAAACAACAACAAAATTACTCGATACCTAAAACTTAAGTTTGTCTTTGAGATTTTTACCTTTGCTCGTGATCACACATGTACGGATCTACGAGCGTCGAAGTTTATAGCATATATTAAAAACAAAATACTCCTTACCTAAATATTAAGTTTATCTTTGTGGCTTTTTTACCTTAGCTCTTGATCACACATATATGAGTCTTACATGAATCTCATTTATTGAAGTTATAGCACATATTAAAAAAAAAAAATTACTCCATACCCTAAAACTTAAATTTGTCTTCGAGAATTTTTAAAAGTCAAAATTTCTCAAGAGATCACGACAACTATTCCACCTATACGATATTAATAATAAACACACAAAATGTTTTTCAAAAAATTAGGATAACTATTCCATCTGCACGAGATTAAAAAATCATTCCAATAAATTTAAAATTGAATTTTCTTTTTCTTGAAAAAAATCAAAATTGAATTCAAACAACAACAAAAATCAATGTTTGAGTTAGTTAGGGAGTTCGATTATTTCTGTTTTTAAAATTGTTTTCTAATTTTATTTTAATTGAAACATCAATTGATAAAGCAAAATCATGTGTGGATTTGAGTGTTGCATTCACAATTAATCAAGTAAATTTAATCTAATTTATTGATGTACAAAATGAAATAATTATTATCATTATCAAATCAAATACATAGATGAGACAAAAATAAAGAAAATCAAAATTAGTCATGGATTATGACGATGGTGGAATGTATAAGGCAACTAACAATTCAACAATAATTGCTACCAAAAAGTGTAGTTGTGTGTTCAAAATTCGAGCAAGACCATTGAAAAATAGTTAAAGATGGATAATTAAAGTAATTTGTAGATTTTGCAACCACGCACTAGCTGACGTATTTGAGAATCGTTTATTTGTGAGACGTTTAAGTGGTGTAAAGAAATAAAATGTTTATGATATAACAAAGTACCATGTTGTCCCGATATACATATTACTCAAATTACAAGATCAAAAGGTGCGATAACTTAACTAATATCACCCAAATTCATAAGCAATTAATTGTATATCGATCAATTTTGAGTGGCCTTAGAACAAATATACAATGTCTAATAAAGTTAACAAAAAACTAAAAAATATGTGTGTATAAATAAGAGTGAGGACTCAAATTAATATTGTGAGACACATATTTTGAATGCATCTAGACTCAATCAAGTTATCAAACATATTTCGTGTTGTATTGATCATTGACAACTAATACAAAACTAATAGATACAACTATTCAATAACGTCTTAATTTTTTATGAGGTCCTATAGGAATCTAAAATATTGGCCCCTATTAAAAATGCAATTTAAAAAATTATAAGTTATTTCAATATATTATACTTTTAGCGAATGAAATACCAAAAACTCAAAATTATTTTATTTAAATTTATCAAAATAAGTAAATTGTAAATAACACTATCAAACTAATACTAATCTTCTTACTATTTAAAAAGAATCATCATTCTAATACTTTTTGAAGCAAATTCATCAACCAAGTTTTCATATTGTATTGTGTCCAAAAGATCATTCTCAATTGCTATCAATGCTAATTCATTTAGCGTTTCTTGTAACATGATAAACCGCATGTAAGACTTCAACAACTTTCAATTTTAGAAAACTTTTTTCTACTGAAGCAATTGTCACGGGAATAGTCAACTAAATTTTATATGCAACAACCGTATTAGGAAAACAATATAAGCCTTTCAATAATTTCTCTTGGTGACTAGCATCATGAGTACAATCAAGTTTCACTGAAAAATATTTTACTTGTTTGATTTTTCTAACAATTTCATTTTTAATTGCAAAACCAAACAAAAGTATTAAATTATTTTGTATGTTATGTCCAAGATAATGAAAGTGAACCTTCTCATCTATAATACATGTAACATGTTCTTAGACAGTTGGGTCAAGTTCAGCTAACATTTCAATTAAACTCAAAAAATTAGTGGTTCTTTTATAAAATTATAATTTTACCTGTTGAGCGGATAAAGTGCCCTAGCGTACTTTCAACCCGACCCGCTTAGCTCCCTTGGTCTTCACTTTTCATTTTCGGATTGTTTTCGTTCAGCTGATGATGATTTCTAGTTAATTGCAAGATTGAATAAAAAATGCATCAAGTTTTATGCATCTCTTTTACAATATGTATCTCAATTTCACTTTGTATGCTTTGACTGGTAGATTTGGATAATGGAGAGATACAAACTTCGTTTATCTGTAAGGATATTTAAAATCATAATTTAGACCAGGAGTTCACTCATTGTCTTATTGTACATTGCACAAAACTCTTGTTGCAGTGGGGTTATGTTGTGATTATGACTTTTGATGGTGTTTTGGATCATGAATAGGGCATTAAAAGGAATGTAGGTGATCTGATTTTTGGCTATTATATTTTTGAGTTTCGAAAAACTTTTAAAAAATAAATTTATGTTATCGAAAATATTATTGGTTGAATTGTAGACTAGATTGAATTGGAATTCGTAGAAAACCGTTCTAGAATTACACCCTCAATATGGCAGTCGAATGAATGTTTGTAATATGGTACTAAGATAATTCGAAATAAAGAGAAGAAATGAGAATGAAAAAAAAAAAAAAAAGCAGAGAAAAGTCTCAGATGTAGAGAGTTTGTTGGCGTGTTGTTCGAAAAGAAAATAACTCTATTTATAAAGGAAATCTACAACTGAATGAGAGAAAAAAAGTGCAATCCATTAGGCGAGATATACTAAAACGTGCACTCCAAACTTTAGGTTTTTGACTACATAAACATGTGCTCCAATATGATGAGCGAGTCCACCAAGAAACGAGAAAATAGCTAGGGTTTGACAAGAGAACTGATGCGCGAAATCGGAGGCAAGGAATTGATCTGATCAGATGTTGAATGTTGACTCAGTGGAGGACAATTATGTAATTAACGTATCAATGAGAAATAAAAACACAAACATTCGTTTAATATTAAATAAATAATTGATTTTTCATATACTAAAAAATAATACACCCCTTAGCTCAAGTCGGATGGACATCGGCGGCGCGCGTGGTGGTGAATCTTGACTGTGTTCTTCCTCCTTCACACAATTGAGGTATCTCTTGGGACACACTTTAAGTTTCATACCTCCACCATATAAACACTACTAGTGTGTATTATCCTCTTATGGGAGATTTTCTTATTTTTCAATTCATACCAACACTAACTAACGGTAATTAATATCATCATGATCTCCACCCTTTTCACTAAAAATATAATTAATTGATAGTCTTAATTTGGCCACCCACTATTTTCAGCAAAATTTCCCTATAAATTTTCAATGAATGTTATGGAAGAATGTTTTATTCAGCCAAGAAGGTTTTGTTTCCTATTAATGCTGTGGAAGTTAGTCATATACACTGTATGCTAGACATGATGATTGTGAGAATATGGTTACCAAAAAACGAACCATAAAATGGAGCGGTTCATTTTGGTTCAATTAATCGAACCATGCACAGCTCTAACCACATTCAAGTCAAAAAGTGAAAGTAAAAATAAATTGAAATAATCAAAATAACTAAATCTGGAAACAAGTTTTTGACATTCATCCAAAGCAATGTGCAATGTAAGTGAATTTGCCCTGCGTGAAGATCCCGTTTCTTCTAAATCTGAACAAGATTGAACAATTAATAATGTTCAAAATCAAAATTTTGAAACTGGGACCACAATCTTGTTGGCTGAATGACTGTTGTGCAAGGCATGTGCCTCATATTGATGTATATGTGTCAATGTTGTTGGTTGAATGATTGTTGTCCAGGGTTTGTTTGTGTGACTCATATTGATGTTCATGTATATGTGTGTCTGTCTACCCATAATTAAATATATTTGTGTAAATTTATATTACATACTCTTGTGCAAATCATTGGCAACTATTTTATCTCATCAACTATTTTATTGTATTGTAAGCACATTTATGATATGAGTATTTGATCTCAGTATTTTTAGCTATCTAGTTCCCAACAATAATACCATTAGCTTTGACTATTTCTTATGAAAACTCAGAGGCATTAACTAGCCTCCCACCGTAAGTCTACTAAACTCTCCAAGGAATAGCTTTAGATTTGATCATTTGATGCATGGTACCACTGTGCTAGTTTTGTTCCTTTCCGAACATGTTTAGTAGGCTTATGCCCCCATACTCTCCAAGGACTAGATCTAGGTTTAACGCACATACTTTTCCAAAAACATGCACTTTTTTTTTAAAGTGAGATCGACAAAATTATATGAATATGAAGCTATTATAATTTTGCAAAAGTTACATTTTGCGATTTTTTTTATAAATTTTATTGATACAATGTGATTTTGTCAATTTAATCATAAAATTAAATATATATTCTGTTGATTTGTAACTATCATAAGAATCTAAGTACAAGTTTGAATTATAGTTTATAGACTTAAAAATGTGATTAAAAAAGAATTAATTTAATTTAATTTGTTTTAATCAAAAGCATACTTAAGTAATCAGATTTATATTTAAAAAGATTTGTGTGAAAATTGATTTTCATATCTGGAAATTTATTTGGTAAGTGTTAACAAAATAATTTTCAGGCATGCAATTTTATTTTTTGGTAGAAATTATCAGATATGTCATATTAATAAGCTTATGAAAATATTCAAATATAACACCTCTATTTTAATTCTGAAATGGTGAAAAATTATATTTAGAGTTCCAAAATAATTTGTTTACAAGTTAAATCAGTCTGTGTCAGATATTTCAATGCTAATTTCACAATATATATATATATATATATATATATATATATATATATATATATATATATATATATATTAATTTAACAAATAAAATATCGTTCAAAATATCTTCAGTATGATTTTGAATACTCCAAAAGATTGACATGATCCACAATTCTTTCGGAGTAAAGTGGCCCACCATTACTAGCTATAGCTTTATGACTTCTCCATAATTATAGATATGGACTTGTGGGACATAGACACATAGTAGTATAGTATTCAATTAAAGAGGCTGAATAAATAGTCACCAATGTTAGAAGATTAATACAACAAGGTCCATGCTCTTCCCGCTTATCTCAATTCTCATACATTTTTCCAAATTCTAGTAAAAGTTCAATTTAATAGTGAAAAATTAGATTAATAATATTAGTGGAAGTTCTAATTTGATGGTATATTTTATATATTTTAAATTAATATTAGAGGGTGATCAACAACCATATATAAAATGATTCACTCATATGTATTATAACGAGTGTTATTTTAAAAATAAAAAAAAAATTATTTCAAAATAAATGTCATTACAAGTTTCAATTTAATTTTAATTACTTTTTTTCTATACTATTCTTCAATGATTATTATATATACAATTTTTAAATATTATTTTAATTTACATTAATAATAGTGAAAAATCCATCAATAAATTAAAAAAAAAAAGTAAAAAGGATATTTTGAGTGAAAATTTTAACTTTTTAAAACTCCAAAGTATGAATTACACATCTAATTCTTTTTTCTACATTTTTATTGATACTCTTAGCATTTTACTATTTAATATCATAGATAATGACAGAAACAGATTATTGATTAAAATAACAAAACTTAAATTACACCAGCTAAATATAAAAGTACGATGATTTTTTAAAAAAAGTTGTCTTTTCTCGGCGACAGCAGGCATCACGTTGGTCAAAAGAGGAGTATACTGATTTCCATTATTTCACATGGAAGGACCCTAATGATTGTGTTTAGTAACAGCATAATCAAAAGTATATAGTTGACTGAGTTCCTAAATTTATGGTCCATGTTTCATTTTTGAAAATCTCTATAGAAAAGTAAAAAAAGAACTAAGCTAATAATAGTAGTAGTACAACATATATCTATACAATTTTCATCATTTGTACCAGTAAAGAAGTTCAATAATGTAGCCTAGAAGATAAAAATATTCCCACAGAAATACTTGAAGTGTTGATAACAAAACAAGATGTCATCTTACATGCACAACACATCTAATTTTTTTTCAACTCTGGAAAAAGAAATACAATTGCATCACACCTATAATTTCCTATTGACAAAAACTAAAGAGAAAAAAAAGGCAAAATCACCAATTACATAGAAGACAGACACAGCTAAAACACCAGAGTGTTAAAAGAATACAAAAAATTGGATTGAATTGAATCACTATAGTTGCTACTACAAGCATTGAACTGTTGAAGGACAGAAAGAAAGCAGTGCATGATCTCAAAAGACCAAGCCCTTTAACACACAACAGCTCTGAAAGAGATCTTCACTTGAGACCTTTCCATCGTGATTACACCGGGCCTACACAACCAAAGAGGGTTCCTGCATCAATGAATCAAAGATTCAATCAATCAGATTCAAATTTTAGTTGAAGATTTGAAGTAACAATATATATATATGTTCTTATAAATTTTTTATTATCTTTAGTATGACATGGCAAGAGCGTGTGTCCAACCTTTGCTGTCAAGTTCGAAACAGCGATATTAAACTTTTCTCTAGTTTTTGTGCCGGCAACATTGCCGGCCTTTGCCACCTTGCTAAAGGCACCATTTAACCATGCTGTTCCAGCAGTCACATATCTGCAGAGGATGAGAACCATTCAGTAATATGCAAACATTTTATCATCAACATCCAAATTCATAGGGTGAAATTCAGCCAAAAGATTCATCAATATGTGATATATGTCATTACTCTCCAACTCTGGAAATATAGAAACATCGACCTGTTTGATATGAAAAAACGTTTTCAATTTCCGTTTCTAGTTTTCATTTTAATTGCAAAACTCCATCCTTTCCACTTTGTTCGTTTTTGTCAAAAGTTTTGTGTAGGAATCAGTGGAAAAACAGTTGTTTACGCAATTTCATTAACAGATAAATAGAAACGGGAAACGTGGTGAAAAGGAAGGGTGGTTTGCAATTAAAAATGAAAATGGAAAATGTTTTCTCCACAACTATATAGGCACCTAAATTTCTTTTTGTCATCACCTAATTGGATAATACTAAACAGTCATAATTTAATGTAGAAATCAGAAAGTAGATGTTTCAACGAAGATAAAGTGTCATATTCAACCAAACCTGCTTGTTTTAACAGCTGATCCAGTATCATTCAACTTCCTCTCGGCTGCAAATATTGCTGCCATTGTTTTATCTGAAACATGTAGCCTCTGATCCACATACTTCACTTTCTCATTCACTACAGAAAGTCCAACTGTCAATTTCTCCGTCAGTCCAACTCTCCTGTCAAAAGAACTGACCTTTGCAGATGCATTGGCAGTCAACTGATGCTTCTCATCAAATGCTTTAGCTTTGTTCACCGCATCTTGCCTTATCGCTGATCCTTTGGCCAGCACACTTGTAACTACATCTTGTGCTTTACTAAGATAAACTCTTCCATTGGTTGAACCCAGTTTCTCCCCCTGAAAGAGATGTAATACAGAAGACCATAAGCTCAATCACAAAAACACAATGTGGACTGTCGTAGTAATCATGTTCTAGCTACAAAATTAATAGAAAGTACGGCCCAGATTATTAGTGATGAAAAACAGACACAAGACAAGAAGCCATAAAAATAGTTAGAATGTTACTAATATTATCTTCTAAAAAGAATGATTGAACCATCTTGTCCAGCAGTTGTTGGAAATGCAATGTCAAAGTAATCCGGTACATTTAAAATACAATCAAATGAACCAATAAAGTACTAGGTATCATAAAAATGATTTCACAACCTTTTTAGCTAACTCCAGATGCATATGGAGAATAGTTCATTAGGAAAACTGATCATGCAAAAACTTAAATTTGTATTTGGTCTTTACCTCAATATTCAATGCATCGTCATCAGCAGGAGCAACATTTATAGCATATTCCGCCACCCTTACTTCCTACATAAATTACTTTTGATAAGTACCTATTTATATCGATATGTGTACATGTGATATAGGAGCTATTGGTATTTGGTACACTTACCTGCATTGCACGATTTGCAACATAGTTCTCAGCTGGACTTATACTCACAATTTGGTCAACTATTGTTGCTCCCTGATATAAAGACAATAAAAGTTTCACTCTCACAAGCCACAAAGTATAGAGGCTTATATAACACAATAAGTTTCAAACTCAATATCAATGCTTGATCATGTCAAAATATAATAGGTGAGAAATAAAAAGTTACGGACTCAATAAGACTACTGAGAGATATCCAAAAAAAACACAGATAAGGAATTATTTCTCTTGTTCTGCTGTGAAAAAAAGTTAGACTCTAATCTGTAATTTTAAGAGCAAGAAATCTGTCCTGTCAAACGAATGTTAGCATAAAGCCTAATTAACTAAAATACAAAAGAACTTCTTTGTACTCGCAAGCTACAGAAAAGTAGCTGTAAAATAGATTCTTGAGGATTTCAATCTCAGTTTCATTCAAGAGTTTTCACTGTCTGATTTTCAAATGACCAACTCAAATTCAATCTTAAAAGTTCAGAAACAGTGAAAAGGATTCACTTCAATGTCCAATTATCCTTATTAAATATGCAATGGAACATTTTTTCAACATGAAGGACAAAAATAAACTATACACCAAATGAAAACCTGTACTCATTGTTGACAAAGCCATTTTCATAATGACTAAAATCCAGTTTAGATTAGCCTCTGTCTTATGGAAGCTTCTCGATTGCGATAAGTATCTAACTCTTAGCAAACAGTAAAAGCCCTTATAAGTTTAGATTTTGAAGAAGTTGGATAATAGAGCTTCTGAAAACATTGAGATACAGACACTAATTTCAATATATGCAAAAAGCAATTAGTTAGAAGACTCATAATCATATGATAGGATCATTTCAACTTCACTTTTGGACAAGCTTTGGTTGAAAAATTTATCCAAAATGACTCGAAAAATCAAACTTGACAATAGACACAGCTCCACTAACAAAAGTATAGAAAGAGAAGAGACATTACCGATAACAATAATGCAATTTCAAGCGCTCTAGGATCTTTAAATGTCACAAATGCAGTCTTTGGTTTCCCATATTCACTGCAACAAGCATACACAAAACATGCAACCATTTTATGGATTTAACTTCCCTCAACAAACAAGTAAAAAATAAATTTAAAAAGCTGCAAGTTTCAAGAGCTAAACTCAACACACAGATTCTTTCAATTCAAAACTTTAGAACAGAAACCATGGAGTTTAATATCAATTACTTTTATTAGCGAAATAAAAAGGAGAAAAAAAAGTAGATTATTGAATTTGAACTGTGGCAACTCAATTTACAATATACTTTGCATAGCATCATACGTAACCCCTCACAAAAATTTATAAACAAAAACTTATAACCGTTCTATTCTGCTTTGTTCTATTTTGGTTTAATTAAAGCAATTTTGAATCATAAAAACTGAAAATTAAAAGCACCCCATGATTTATTTGTTTTTTAACCCTCCAGCTTTTCCTTTATAAGCAACAACATCCTTAAATGGCACTAAGATTGAAACAAACCAAAATTGAAATTAAGGAACAAAAAGGGTACAGCCAAATTAAAACAAGAGTGAAATTTGGTGATGAAATTACCCACCTTACGATCTCAATGTGCTCGATTTCTCCAGAAAATGAAAAGAATTCGTGAATCTCCCTCTCGGTAGCTAGATCTGAAAGTTGCTTCACTTGAACTGTCCTTGTCTGAAATATTGAAGAAAAAAGAGAACAACCCAGAAAGTGAAAACCAAATAAGACTCAAGTTACAAAAATAAAAACGAAAAAAGAGGGGATTTTGAATTCGTAGAAAAAGTAGTAGAAGCTTAAACCTGCATTGTGATAGAAGATAATATGAATATGGATGATTAAAGTGAGTGAGTGAGTTTTGAAAGCAGAGTCCTTTAAGAGAAGGGTTGTTGTGTGCTACGTTCAAAGTGAATTCGTTGTGTTGCAGAGAGAGAGAGAGAGAGAGAGAGGAATGTGTGACGAGGCAAGGAATGTAATGATGATGTTACCTCGTTAAAACCCAACATTGTTTCAATGTTAGCACTATGCAGTCACTTTTGTGTAATTCCATAATTGTCCTCTTGTTTCTTAATAAATTCTGCTCAATAACTTTTGTATTAAATTAAACGTTATGTTAATGTTAACAACTGTTCTTTAAGTTAAAACACTTGATAAAAGATACAAAAAGGAAATAATTTTTTAATCAAAAATTCAATTTCTATAATTTAAAACTTTTATTTTATATTTGTTTCTTTAGTAAGTGTCTCAAAGACATTTATTAATGTTTTTCTTAAATTTAACTAGAAAAGGAAATTTCTTAGTTACCTTAATTAATACTATTTGAAAATTTATAAATTGAAAACTGGTATTTCTAATTATTTTTATTTTTTAAAGAATTTTATAAGATAAACTATGTGAATCACTTAAAAATGAATATTATTATTGTTAATTATTCTAAGAATATGCAGTGTATGTTTTATAAAAAGAAAAGAATATGCAGTGTAAAGCAAGGTGGGGCAAGTAGAATGATTTATTTCCTAAAAAGATAGATCGAATTGATTTTGTTTGGATTATAATAGATGCATTCAAGTCATGCATTCATCATCCATTAAATTTTTTTTAGATATTTTATTTATTCATAATTAATTTAATAAAATTTATCAATTTAATTTATTAATATTATATGAATGAATATTTAATTAATCCATCCATCCATATAATTATTATTAATCATTTAAAATTATTTAAATGGTATGCAGTATTCAAGATCATGGCTATTTGCAATATACTGGATCATATCGGGTGGTGTACATTGTATCCTATAATATTTTTTAATTTATTTTTTTATATGTAAATGATTTTTGTTTTGTGTTTATACTTTATTTTGCACCTCTTAAGAAAAAAATGAATTTACATAAAAAATAATTAAAGATATTTAATTTTTAAAATAATTTAAAAAAAGTAATTATATTTTTGAAATTATCCCTCATGGAAAGTTAAGAATTTGTTTTATGAGAGTATTATGACTATTAAAAAATAAAATTGAAATTAATTAGAGGGTACCTAGAGATTAATAAAACATTACTTGAATATAATAAAAATAGTTAACATTTATTTATAGTTTTGATGTATGAACATAATTTCTTTTGTTCTTTATACTCAAACTAACTCACAAGATAATTAGTAAAAATGATTATGGCATACTTTTTTGTTCTTAATATGCAAAATTATTTTATTACCAAAGAAATACATACATTTAAGCATAAGTCAAATAAATAAATAAATAAATAAAAACTGAATCCGTACACAATGGCATTGTCGGAAATATAAAGTAGCATTAGTGTGGATAGAAATGTAAAAAGACAAAAAATGGGTGGCCATTGTTTAAGTCGCAAGTAATGGTGATTCTGTTAATCGCCGGTCAAATGAGTTGGATATTCGAGCGTTTACACTGCTTTGCTTCCTCCTATCATACATACACACGTATATACTAACACTACTGTCAAACCTACCTCAACGTTTTAAAAATACCGTTTACTAATTAATTGGGCTGGGTTCATTTTTTGAAATTTTTGAAAATTCTGATATGCACAAATTTTATTTTATTTTTCCAAATACATATCATATTTTTCATAATAACACATAATAAATTAAAAATATTTTAAATGTTGAACTTTTTAGTGTCAAATACATCGATTTTGTTTAAATAAAATAACATATAATAAATTAGACTATTAATTAATTAATAGATTTTATACTATAATAATTAATTAATTGAAATAACATATTATATTAGTTAATTAATTAAAAGAGCATCATATATTATATACTATGATGTACTTCTTACGGGAATATATTAAATAATTAATTAAAAAAACATGCTATATTGTAAATAATTAATTATTATAAGAACGTCTTCTATATTATATATTACTATGTTAAATTATACTATACTAATATTATTAATTAAAATACTTATGTTAATTTAAATAAATTATATACTATATTATACTTATTTTAATAAAATATATTAATTTAAAAATTATTAATTATATTTATACTATATATATATATATATATATATTATACTATTTACTAACTTGTTCATCTTATACTATAAATGTAGTGTTCATAGTTTCTAAAAACAAAAATATCGTACGGGTCTCTAGAAAATAGAGATTTCTTAAATACAAGATCTGATTGCTGCTCTTAATGATATTGAACGTGATCTTCATAAATAGAATCTTACTATTGGTCCTCATGTTACATGCCATCCTCATACACAGGATCATGTTGTTGTTGCTTTTCTTACTCTTATTATGTAGTATAGGAAGCAATCTTTTAAAAACCAAATCGAAAGTCAAGTCGAAGAGACTTTTAAATCATAACAACAATCATACCGTTCAATAAATAAATAATAAAAAAAATACATGAAATATATTAAAATATTAAAAACTTCATAATTTATAAAGTAAAAATCTATAAAACTTATAAAAAAAAATAATCAATATCTATAATAAATACATTAAAAATCACAATAAAAACAAATCTTTATGAAATAAATTCAAACATCAAATTTCAGTTGGATCAATCAATTAACTACAGATGTCTTGCAGATTAAATCGAATAAGAGTTTGAATGAAATAAATATATTTTTTGTTAAAGTTAAATTTTATTTTATTTTTTAAATTTAAAAAACTGATTTTTTTTTTCAAAACTAAAAAAATCGGTTGTTTTAAAATCGGGTTCAATTCAATGACTTGACCGATTTTCCAGCTTTTTTTTTCTTTGAATTTGACTAACCAGTAGTTCTGGTTTTCGGTTAAATCAGTTGGTCCAATTTTTAAAATATTAGTATAAGGTCGAACTCAAAAATATTTTATTATATTATTTTACTCTTATGTTTTTTCACTAAAAATATACAATTGAAAAATATGATCAAATAAAAAATACAGTCAAATCTCATTAATAGAGAACACACTTACTTATTTGACTAAATTGCATATGTGGTCTCTTAACTTAATTTCAGTAGTTAACGTTTTAATACTTTATTTTTTTTTCTCGATTTTATTCTTTATTTTAATTTTTAGTGACAATTGAATCTTTAATGTTTTAAAATGTCAACAATGTTATCCTTGTTTTTTTTTCGTAAAAATTCATAAATTTTTTTAAACAAAACTCATAAAATTAATTATCATCCTCAATCTAATGAAAATTTCATCAAATTAATAACTTGAGTTTTTAAATAAATTCATATTTTCATCTCTAAAAATGTCAAATAAATAATAAATGACTAAATTAAAAAAAAAATTAAAAGAATAAAACGTTAACTGAAATTATGTTAAGAATCACATATATATATATATATATATAATTTAGCCTATTTAATTTGATAATAACAAAATATATCAATTTTCAATAACACCACATATAAAACAAAAGTTCATGGTCACTAAATTAGTAAATACATCGTTAGAATATTATTATATTATACTACTTAAAATTTAGTATTTTTATGAAAATAAAGTATGTAAAAACGTTAATTTGGTGAAATAGATAAGGGTATTTTGTTGTAGTGAGTAAAATTGTCTTTAATATTAGGAATTTTGTGAGAATCAGTTTTCAAGATTCTTCGTAACAGTATGGACGTTGTCGTTCCAAAAAATTGATTGCGCAATTCATTTGGAGATCGGTGTTAGAAAACATGGGTAGAAGCATATTGAACAAATTAAATGTGCCATCTAGAAATTCCATTTTGTTCTTCGAAGTCATCGCCTTCACCTTAGTAATTGTAATTTTTGCTGTTGAATCAAAGAAGGATTCTCGCTGGGAAGTAAAGAGCGATTGAATACAAAGGAAAACAAGGTCAGTTAGGCCCACTAGAACAACATATACATTACTGGCCTTATTTATTTGGCTCATATTATTTTTCATTTTAAAATACTAATGAAATCTTTATTATTATTATTATTATTTTTATTTTTTTGGATCTAAACATACTTAACTACTGTATGACTACTTAATTATTTTTAAATGTTATTTTATTAAATGAATTTCATTTTAACATACAAATTTGTAGTTTTTTTTAAGAAGTGTTGAGCATAATTTAAATAACATATAACACACATAACTAGTATTCGAAAGTAAACCAATGCAATCTTAATTGATATCACTAGCAAACATGTGATTCTTTTTATTTAAATAAATAGATGCATGTTAATACATTCACCAACGTAAACAAAATAAATAATGATAATAAAAGGGGTTGATTATTAGTAACTAGAGAAAAAATAGCCCCTCTATATAAAACATCACACATGAGTCAATCCAATCTCAAGCAGCTATTATTAGATTAATTTCTGTGAAATAAATTAAATAGCTTCTTCGGCAGCATGGACCGACGGGGAACACTAGCAGACCACGGTGCATCCGAAGGCGGTAGTGCTTCTGGTGCCGGTACAGATGAAGGTGATGGTGAAGGTGATGGAAACCAAGAGATTTGTTGTGGTAGCACAGTTATGACAAGTTTTTGTCCAATTTTGCAGTGATTGGCAACACCTGAAATGTACCATCTTCTGCCTGTGCTTGTCAATACAATAGTGTCATGTCCACTACTTAGCACTATTGTTGTTCGAGGAATTGAGCAACTTTGGAAATCACTTCCATTCACTCTCACCACATTGTCCTTACCAGCTACATACTTGAATGCTGCAAGTTAATTATTTCAACATTTATCATCACAATTTTTGTTAATCTACTAGAAAAAGTTATTTATTAAAAAAGTAGAATTTATTAGTTTTCAATTTTTGTTTTTAAATATTCAGCGACAAAATTAGGGCCAACGAAAATATGAATGTAATGGACTTACTAAGTGTGTCTCCGACTCGAAAGACCTTGTTTGAGGCCCAAGATTGGTAATCAAACCATGTTGTCCAACCACTTTCATCTCCAACTATGAAATCCTTTGCGGAAACCATGGTTGTTGAGAAGATAGTAGCAACGAGAACAACAAGAATGAGAGCACGAGAAAGAGCCATATTGCTTGATCAATTCAGTAATTAATATTGCTCTATGTTTGTTTTGGTTATATGATTGACATTGAGAACTCACATATATATATATATATGGGACTTGTGTAGGAATAATGTTGCTATTGTTATATTTGTGCAGTCACGGACGGCTATGGTCCGGCTTGAATATTAATTAATTTATCCATTAGCATAGTTTGGAGAATATATATAGGAAATAACGGTATTATGTAAACAACACCCCATAAGATCCCACCGCTTCTAATGAATCTTTCCAACTTTAGTACATACGTAACATACCTCATTGCACAACAGAAAACATCCCATAAAATGATATTAGTTTATGCACAATGCTCATAGTCCATTATCCGTCGAGACACAATTTACTAAAGAAAAAAAGTATAAGGGCTTAAGCATAAAATTTAAAAAAGGACAATCCGTCTTGTTGAATTAAAATGTTATCCATGTCCACTTTATATATCCGCATAAGTATCCACTAGTTAGATTTTAGCCAATGCTGGTCCAACATCTTGAATTGATGAAAACAAACATGGCTTATTGGGCCTATCACAATATGAAAGTGCAACATGGCTTGTTGGGCCTATTACAATTAAAGTACACAAGAATACCAAACAAAATACTTCATTTTTACTGTTATCAGAGTCCCATGCTTTATATTCCATATCCAAGCTGAAAAAATCCTGCCAGTATGAATAGGGGACAATGCAAATCCACACCTCAAAAGCTTGAGTCCAATCTCAAACAACATGAAGGATGGTCTTTGAATTTTGACCATAACTAGTTCATGAATAGTACAATGCTAAATGAACATTGCTCAAAGTTGTCATACTCAACATTTAATTAGTGAAGATGACACCCCCTTCTTGTGTATATAAATAGCATTTGTAAGGGCAACCGATATAAAACTTATATACGGTAAATATGCTATATTTGGAACCTAAAATTAAATAAAAAACCCTAAAACACTGCTAATTAGTACTCCTCAAAATGGCATATTTATGGCATCAAGATTAGAGTTGAATAAGTCAAGTACAAGCCAATATGACATATCCCTTTTGAGATGTGGGAAAAAATTGCAGTAATTGTTAAATAAACTCCTAAAAGATGAAATATTCCATAATATTAGCTCAATCATTCTATATTTCTGTTCCAAGACAGGTATGTTGGATCCCCAAGTGGTCTGCATGTACAACATTATAAACAATGTCATCTTGCTAATTTAAAACACATATACATAAGATTCATATTAAGAACAAAAAGGTATGCCACTAAAGCTAAAGAAAATACAATATGTAATATTTTTCCTCACCTTGGCGTCATGACATACATTAGTAGGAAAGCTAAAGAGTAAAACAAGGAAAGGCCACCAATGAGAATATAAGCAATTCCCAAGAATTCATTTTTTCCACCAATCCAAGTTGTGGTTGATAGAATCAAGCTCTTCTTTCCTCCAAACTCATATGTATTATAATTGTTCTCTATTACTATCATTATTTCATCATTAACTTCAAGGTCAACTTCAATCTTCCCATATAATTTTCTGAAAGTAGGCAGTGTTGCTGTTCTCATCCAAACAATGAGATCCTCTTGTTCACTTAACTGGTTCATTACACATCAAGACAAACATTAACATTCTCAAAAATGTCAAAGAGCATAGAGGAATTTTCCTCATAAAAGAACAACATAAATAAAAATGGTTTAAATATATTTCAGTTCCTCATAAATTTAGAGGTTTCAGCTTTTAGTCCCTTCAAATTTTTTCAATGTTTTAAAAATCAGATCGAACTAGTCGATCCAACCAGTTGAGCAAAGAACTTGTCAGCTGTCCGATTGGTTTGATCTAGATTAAATCATCGTCTAGTTGAACCGAATTGAACCACACTTCAACCGTGGTTAAACCGATTGAAACATAATCCAGATATCTCAATGGTTCGACATCAAGTCTGATTTTTTAAAAACTGCTATTGATTTGGCATTGACACGACTAACAGAAATACACGTTAACTATTACATGGACTAAAAGAAGAAACTTCTATATTTGCGGAAACTAAAAACAGATTCAACCCAATAAAAACTATGTAGCAACGAAAAAATATATATTTACAGGAATGCTTTCATTAAGTCTAGCACCCCCAATCAAACCTCCAGCCTGAAAATTTTTAGGATAAACATCAGACCCAAATTTGGCCTTTTGATCACTCTTCCATGCAATGTTCTTTTTGTTGATGACCAAGTCCTTATTATTATTTGAAAGTTTGTATGTGTCATTGAACATACTCCATGCAATAAGGCCACAAGGAACAATTGGTATTCGATCACCTGGTTTATTTGGTGTATAGTCTTCAGGACTACATGAGCTTACATCATTCTCACCTGCCTTACTCCTCAGTTGTTTATCATCTCTGCTTTTAACATATCTGCAAATATCATCCACAAACTTCAGGTAGGGAAAAGCATAAAGGGTCAGTTTGACAAGGCAAAAAAATAGCTCATAGGCTATCAGCTAATTTTTACCAAACAGAGCCAAAGTAACACAAAAAACATAAAACTGTTTTTCTTTTAATTACACATACCGACGATGGTTCTGGTAAAAATTACCAAGCTGATAATATACATAGACTGGAGCTTTCATTTTATTCATAACCTGCAAAATTTGCATAAATGACTTCACGAAAAAGTTGCAGCTTAAATCAATATCATATGTTTCATATCATATTAAACAAGGAGAAATAGTTTGTAAGGAATTATACTAACAGTCCATTTCTTGGTGCAAGTTTTGTTAGTCCTATCATCTTTTATATATTCCAATGCATTGTCCCTATAAGTAGATGGAAGGCATTGATCATCGTATCGGAACGGAACTTCCACCACCTGCATCAGCATTTCTTGGTCAATTTCAATGTACAATCGGTTTGTTTAGTACACAAATTGAATTTGATACGATGAAGGAAGAAATTTTATTACATGCTCTGATGCAAACAATGAAGCAATCCCAATAGGAATGAATATGAGTCCTATAAATGTAAATATTGAAATGACCTGGATAGAAAAAAACAGAATAACTGTGTTAGAGCAAAAATAAAGCATTTCAAAAACTAGACAAAAATTGTTGCATAGAAATATTGTAAGATTCTATTGTAAAACTAAACCAAGATGTTTTTTTGAAAGCTATACCCATCCAGGTGTTAGAATTGGTTGCCATGCAGGAAGCTCTTGCTGTGTGAATCTAGAATCTACCAAGAATACACAATTTCATGAGCACATTTAATAAAATTAAAGAGAAAGACACCAATTATTAACAATAGAATTGCGAAAAATTTGAATTTTCTTAAACGTATTAGTTTTAATTCGGTGTTTCCAGAAATAAAAAAAAAAAATATTTTGGAAAAGTTGAAATTTGAATTTTTTGAAATATATTAGTTGTTTAATTGAATGGGAAAAAAGAGTTTAAAAAAGACTTAAATTTTGAGTTTAAAATAGTTGAATGAAAAGCATACATATGAAATTGATAATTGATAGATAAATAAAAAAATAGAAAGATTAGAGGGAAGAAGTATTTACATTTGGGTTTTCTGGAAATCTTGGATTGTCCATCTGAGATAGCCAGAGAGTTTGATGACATAGCAAAGAAACTCAATGACTGAAAAGACAGAGCAATTAGGAGAATGTGATTACAATAACATGCAAAATGCCAAAATGATCATAAAGTAAAAAAGCTTGGAATTAGTTAGTTGATCAATCTCTTTCACTATATTTACATTTGTAAGTTATATCTATCTGTTTGTGTAAAAAGGAAAGGGGTGACAGCCTTTGATGTGAAAGGAAGCACCAAACATTTTGGTTTTGAGAATATGAAACTGAAAGGTTGTTTTTTTTTTTTTTTTTTCAAGTGCAACTACCAGTCAT
>JBBPBR010000006.1:50710114-50730132 GCA_037974775.1 Cicer pinnatifidum
TATTGATCACACGGATATTAATGTGTTTATTTGTTCGTTTTCTTAAACGAAAATCATAGTGGTCTTATAATTGAGAAAATAAAACTTAAAATTTTGGATGAAATTTTATCATTTATAGTAGGGTTAAATGAATTTTTAGTCTCAATAAATTTTTTTTTAAAAAATAATTTAGCTCAAAAAAATTCTCTTTTTATTTTTGGTCATTTTTGGTCATTTTTTTAAGTATGGTAAATTCTATCATAATTAACTTACACAAATGTGAGATACTGAATTCAAACTTGATAGTCATTGCTTTTAAGTCAACTCAGGTACATCATTATAATTTTTTTAATAATGTTTTACAGTCATATTTATGACATTATTTATAAACACATCTCTTACAAACTTAATTTTTTTTAACAAAAGATGAATTAAATATAAATTTTTGTAAAACTACGAAAATATACCTGAAATGAAAAAAATCACTTCTTCTCACGTATAACTCTCACAACTTATATTTGTACCGCGGTTTCAACCAATGGAATGGAAGACACTTTATACTACACTGACAGAAAATTTTTTGATACTAGGATGCAATTCTGAATGGTCCATTTGTTTTTTTACAAAAGTTATATAAGGAGTAAGTACATTCAAAAGTAACAAGTTGAAACTGAAAATAAAATCTTTATTTTTGCACAGATAAATCATGACATGTAGTTAATTCAACAAAAATTAAAAATGGCAATATTTGCCATGCGGTCACTACAAATATAACAAACTATAAATCGTAACTAACATACATTATTTGAAAGATAAATTTGATACTAGTTTACATAACAAATAAAAAAGATTTGGCAAGTGAAAGTATGAGTGATTAAAAGATGGGTGCAATGGCAATTGTGGCTACCATGATGACTCCAAAGATAGATGAAACTGCATACTCATAGTGAGAAGATGAAGAAGGAGAAGGTGCCCCTTCTGCCAATACATTGATCACAAGCTTCATTTGACGATCAGCACAATGATTGGCTTTTCCACAAACATACCATTTATTTCCTTCTGTTTTTAGTTGAATAATGTCCTTTCCTGTCGAAAGTGCTTCATTTTCTTGTGGAAACATGCAGTTTTTAAAGAGTGTGCCATTTACTTTGAACACATTGTGCTTAGAATTGTCATAATTGAACACTGAAATCAAAACACAAAGACTTTATTTTAGACTAAATTCTATATAATAATAATGCATAAAAGATTCAAGTTAAAAGATATTTTTTACTGTGCATCCAATCTATCTAATTTCTTATTAGAAATATCAAAATTAGGAGAAAAAGAAGAAAACTTAAAAGGATATCATATCTTAAAAATGTAGCAATAATATATACTCATATATTTATAATGATTAATGAGCTCAGTAAACTTTTAACTAATTTCTTTAACTAACTCTAACTTAACCGTAACTAACCAATTAAGTAACTAACTCTAATTAATTTTTAACCGATTAATTAATACTAACTAACTTTAACTCTCTTAACATTTCTTCGATCCTACAAATCAATGAGATAGTTTTTTTAAGCAAAATAACATAACAAAAAGTTCATCTATATTAAAAGTTATTTAATTGGGATGGGAAGTCATTATGTAAAGGAGTGAATTTATATATATTGTGGTTGTAAATTATTTTTAAAGTATCAATTAATCTCTTATATAAATGGGAGTGTGAATCTAATATATTAGTTGTTACTCTTACATACCAAGGTTGTCGCCAACATTAAAAACTTTGTCTTGAGCCCATTGACTGTAGTTGAAATCAACAGTCCAACCCTTTTCATCACCCACAATGTGATCAACTGCCATTGCAATTGAGGGAAGCAAAACCATGGAAATAGCAACGAAGATTACACGAGAAGAAGCCATTTGTTTAGAATTTGGGTGTAAAATAATATTTCACTTTCTCTGTTTCCCTCTGTATTTCTGTCCTAAGTTTGTGGAAATTAATTAAATGTGAAAATTGAGTATGGGGTAGAATGTTTGTAATAGTAGTATATGATATGCAAATGTTATTGTTTTGTTGAATTGTTACCTCACTTGGTATATTTATAGGCTTTGTAGGTTGATCTTATCAATTTCATACATATGAAGCCTACCAATAAGACGGGTACCGGATTAGGTCGGTTTTTTTACAATGAGGTTACATTTCAAAACTTTAAGGGCTTTACTTTATGATTTTTTTTAAAAAATAAAATAAAATTTGTGTTAATTGTATTTATTAATAAGATGATAAAATTTGGTTTCACCGAATGATTCTACTTTCTAAAAACAATTAAAATCTCAAAAACTTATTTTTATTTTTTTTCTAAAAATTAAATGCATGTTCATTAACTATAATTTATCTAATTATATGTGACAATTGTTCAAGGTTATTTTACTTTTATATCCTTTTTTTTATTATTTAAAACTATCTATTATACCTTATATGTAAATTTATATGTTAATATGTCATTTTTTTAGCTTCAAAAATGGAATGCAAAATATTTTTGTTCTCTAATAAAAGGTCTCATCCACGAGATATGAATCATCTATTGTCATTTTATTTTTTTTCAATTTTTTTATAACAAATGATTAATTATTAATTTACTTAATAAAAAAATCAAATTATATTAATAAAATTAAATAAAATATATTTAATGAAAAAAAACTACATCAAAATTAATATCGTTAAGTAAATATGTCAAAACACAAGTATTATATTATTTTAACAAAAAGGTAAAAAATAGAAAGATGTGATTACATTCCCACGAAGGTAAAAAATATTGAAATATTTTATAGAGGATCTTAAATAAAAAGAAGATATAAATGAAATTCAACCTCAAATTAAAGAATATAAATTGAGATAAATATATTTATTACTTTGTTTTGGAACGGCAAGTTCTTCAACATTTGCCATTAGTCAAAGAGAAACGGAAAGAGTATATTTGTCCCCATGGCCTGCATTTTATGATCTGTACTAGTGTCGTATTGTGGCCTTTAGAGGATTCGTAGGCATGCAAATGGGGGCCTTTGGTCCTCCTTCACCAACAAATACTTTTTTTTATCTTTAGGGTCTCTACAAATTAGGAGGAAGAGAGAGATATCATATGACAGAAGCAAAAGAAAATGATAAAGATAATGTGATATACAAAAGTTATAAACAAAAATATTTGGCTAGAAAAGTAGGGTATTAGAAAGTTTATATTGATTCATAAATACCAAAATAATTGATAGTTATCACAATCAAATTTTGATCATTTAAGAATGGAATTTTAAAATTTTATATTTTAGGATTGTTACATTTTCTTATAGGATGAGTATAGACATGTGAAGTTCTCCATATAAAATCAAGTAAACATATTTTTTTAGTTGAAAATATTCAAAAATTATGACAAGACATTTTTTGTCACTTGTCTTATTTTACATCATTTGTTGCCTTAATAACTTTTAGAAAGCATACTTTATTTTTATTTTTATATATAGTATTTTAGTACTTTAAGAAGTTTTAGTTGAATCCTTTATCTTTAATTTTTCTGATTTATGTTTAAAAAATTCTAATACCGCTACAAAAGTTCAAATATGGTATATTTCTAACATCATTTTAACAAAAAGACCCACATTAAAACTTAAAATAAATATTAAAAAAATTCACATTAAAAAATTTAAAATAACATAACAAAATCAAAACTAAAATATATAAGATAAGAGAAAAATATATTTATGTTGAATATGCGCTAGCCACACTCATGATTGTAAATGTAAGACTTTATTTTAACAAATGTTTCTGTAGCTTTTCTTTAATAATCTTAATTTCACTTTTATACCAACATATATGAAAATGTCAAAATTTGCTTATAAGAACGGATAAATATTATAAGCCCATAATGACAAGGGAGAAATAGATTTAGAACAGAAGTATTCAAACAATTCAAATTCAAGGTAAAAAGGCATTGGTAATTTAAAATTTAGTCGGGAAGTAAATATATTTTAGCAAAAATCAAAGATCAAATTCCAACATTTCTAATTAGCTAGAACTATTTGAATTTAACCAGTACTTAATTATTTAATTAAAAAAAAAAATTGGCAACTTTTGTCAAATCACAACTTCTCAAATATTTGAGCTGACTTAATAATTTTTCATACCAAGTCACTTGAAAACTGGCATGTTTTGTCAAATTATGACTTATTAATTTTCCTCACAAAACCACTTCACAAACAACATCTCTCATCATACCATTTTATGTTGGATGATATACAGTCAAATTTGCACACTTTTTATTTGTTTAATAGTCAAACATGGTTGTGTGTATGACAACCAAATTTGAAATTTGTCACCCAACACATTCATTCTAAGTCACTATAATTTATGTGTGTGTAAGTTTCATCCTTTACTTATATTAATATACTATTATTATTTATCATACCAATTAATGTGGAAATTAAAGTAACTCAACTTAAATAATTTTTTTACTAAAAAAACTTAAACCATTTTAAAATAACTAAAATTTATCGGCTTTATCTTAAGACAAGGCATTTAAACAAACTTGGTTTGTATTATCACGTGTCATAATCAATATTGGATTAAAGTACAATAATTAGAAGAAAAAAATCCTCATATATAATTAATTGAAAAAATTTAAAAGAAAGATGGCAATATATCTTGCCAAGTTGCCAATGCAAACTCTTATTTGAGTAACATAACAAAGATAGAGAAGTGACACAATTTCTCTCAAACAAAGATGGTTGCCAAAACTACCACAACTCCTCCAAACAAAGATGATACAATAGTGTGAGCGTTAGAAGTTGGAGAAGGAGCAGGTGCACCATCTGCAAGAACAGTGATTACAAACTTCATTTGATGAGCAGCACAATGATTAGCTTTACCACAAATGTACCATTTCCTTCCTCCTGTTTTCAATGGAATAACATCTTTTCCAGTGGAAAGTGCTTCATTTGATGGTGGAAAAGTGCAATTTTGGAAGAGTGTACCATTCACTTTGAAGACATTGTGCTTTGAGTTGTCATAATTGAACACTGAAAAAAAATATCATATAAGACAAAGTTTATCTTACACAAGTTTATATACTTAAAAAAAAAATGGTATATTATGCTGTTTTTTTAGAGTAGGAAGTAATTTTTTTAGGATTGGAAACACAAATTTAATGCATTTTCAATCTATTTTTCTTTTAGAACAGTACTAAAACAATAACTTAACATGAAAAAAAAAACATTTTATTTTCAAAACAAATTGACAAAGAACATAATGCAAGCATGCATAAGTTAACAATGAGAAATCATCTAATGGGAATAAAATTTTGACCAAGTTAATTTTTCATACCAAGGTTGTCACCAACATGGAAAACCTTGTCTTGAGCCCACTGAGTGTAGTTAAAATCAATAGTCCAACCCTTATCATCACCTACAATATGATCAGTTGCTATGGCAACTGAAGAAAACAAAACCATGGAAATTGCAACGAATGCTAAGCGTGCAATAGCCATTTGATTTGTTCTAACTAGGAACTTAGAATCTCGAACAAATTATGGACTCACTAGCAAATGGTATGCAAATTAATGTTATTGCTTAGATGAATTATCAGATTGCATTTAAACTTGGGCTATATATAGGATTTGGATATTGATTTTATCGACTTACATTTGGAAGCATCCCAATATTCGAGGGGTACCGGATTAGGTCGGCTTTTTACATTGATGGTATTGCATTGAATAAATTTTATTTATTTATTTAAATATATATTTACATGAAAATATTTGTTTTAAATAAATCATAAAGTGGACAATTGTAAGTACTAGGTCCTATCGAATACGATTGTATATTTTTTAAATTTAAAGCAAACGAATATGCTTATTTTGAAATGGTGAGTTTTTCAATATATGTCATGTGGAACTTGTCAAAGAAAAATAGAAAATGAGTAGTTTTTTTTTTTTTACTGAAAGGCCTGCCTTCTGCACTGTCGTATTATATCTTATTGCCTTCATTTGTAGCTTTGTAGTAAGAACAATTATTACTATTTTTTTACTCCATAGGATGAAAGAAAGATTAAAAAAAAACATGTGTGAGTTTTAGGCAAAAACTTAATTTTTTGTTCTCATTTGTATTTTTGGATATGAGACTAATTTTTAAGAAATATAATGGGTTTAAAATTAGCTCTCCTTTATAATACACAGTCTTTTGAATTGAGCATGTAATAAGGTTGATAGGAAAAAGTGAGAGATAATATATTCTTAAAATTTGGTATAAAAATTCGATGATTTTTTTTAAATCTACAATATCTTATTTATATTTAATTTGAGATTTTTTTTTTTTTGTATAGGTGAATGCTAGTGAAATTAGCTCATATCTAATTACAACTTCAAAACATGTCTCATTGGGGTCTCATTTTGGCTTGTATTCTTAAGTATATATCAATTATTGTGAACGACAATAACATCGTTCTTTTTGTTTTCGTTGAATAAAAACATCTTAATGTTGTATAGCATCTTATTGAAGCCTAATATATCTAACAAATTATCACAATAGTTTTCCACATCAACATTAAATCTTATAACCATACCACCTTTCCACTTGATCACCTCTAGCCCTTCATTGTATGGTTTCACTTTCACCATAATCAATGAATTTCACAGTGACTTGTTAATAATTCATTCCAATGCCTCACAGGGTTTTTACTAATAATAACTAGATGATATTACATCCACTAATGTGAACCAAATAGATAGTAATGAATGAAGGGGTTCTTATTCGTTACTTGAAAAAATAGCCCCTCTATATTAATTTTTTTTTCCAAAATGCACGTGGGGTGGGGTGGGGTGGGAAAAGAAAGTCCTGTTGTTAATTAAGGTGTGAATACTCTCAAGCCCAATTAGTGTTTGTTGGACCCATAATATGGCCCAATTTATTTCGTCTCTAACAATTTGGCTAGGTCAGTCTGAAGAAGAATTTTCTTCACCTTTCTCCTTCAACGGTACGGAAACACAATCACTACCTCTATTCTCCACTCTCACTCGTTTAATACCGCAAACGACGGCGTTTGGTGAATTGGAAACAGAGTCCGAATATTCCTCTTGAGGCGGTGTCATATCGTCGGAATCCACCGTCACCACCACCACGCGCCCACTCCAATTTGCTTCTATAATAAACTTGACCTGTGAAATATGGGTTAGTAACCCTTTTCTTTTTTTTTTTTTTTTTAATTAAATAATCAAACAAAATATCTTATTTTTCTGTTTTGCATTCAGTCCTAATAAGTCACTTCAAATTTTCGTTCTAATAATTGAATTGTGTTTCAGTGGAACAAACCGCAGAAAAATCTCGTCGAGAACGAAGAAAAGAATCCCGTTTGGCCAAAAATGCATCCAAATACCAATCCTGGCTTCACCACCAGGTAATTCTCTATCTCTTTTACTCCATTGTTATGAAAGGTTTTGTTCAGAGAAAAATCTATTTATTTAATTGTTTATATATTAATTTGTAGAAATCTGAAGCTGTAAAAAGAAATAAGAATGATAGTTCAGAGTTAAAATCTGAGACCAAATTGGACCAATCAGTTAGTCCTACTCTCAATGAAAAAAAAGTTGTGAAATTGAAATCTTTGTCTCGGAAACAAGCAACAGCTGAAGAATGCTCCTCGTCAGAAGAGGAAATTTATGCCCCCGTTGCAAGGAAAGTGAAAAAGAGTTCTCAAAAAAGTTCCAAGAAGAAGAGGGTTGAGATGGGCGTGTCAGATGTTTCAATGGCTGCACAACAGGATTTAGAATTGGAAAGAAAACTCTCGAAGAAGCTCAAGGTGAAAGAAGGAAAGTTGAGGGGAGTTGATGATGGGATGAATCTGTTACTTGAAGGTATGCTGCCTGGTGATGATTTATTTGGAGATATGGAGGTTGATGAGTTACCGAAAAGGAAGTTGAAAAAGAGCTCATCGAATAAGAAGCACAAGTTGTCAAAGGAAGGGATGGAAGCAGGGTCATTGTATGGTGTCTCGGAACATGCGGAAGTTCTTAATAAAGATGAAGCATTAGAAGAAGTTCCCAATAGTGGAACATCCAAGAAGAAGAATAGGAAAAGAAAATTGCCAAGGCAAGATCAGGAAGATGATGTGGAGGATGGTTCTGTTTCTGTAGTTGAACCTGTGGAATCCCGTGGAAGGGATGTGAAATTGGGGGTTGTTGCTGCTGAAGTTTCAGAGAAGAAAGAGAAAGGAAAATATATAGCGCCTCACTTGAGAGCTCGTGCTGGCAATGAACCTGAGGAGCATACTCAATTTCGAAGACGGGTACGAGGTAGGGAAGGGAGAGACTTTGTTTTGATTTTACATTTCAAACTTTGTGTCATTAATTGTTTCTCTTTCGATTTAAACTTCTCTCTTCAGGTCTTCTTAACAGGATATCCGAAGCAAATATTGAGTCAATTACTGGAGAATTGTCCTTGCTCTTTCAGGTATGCTATCCTTCTTAACAGGATTTGAACTTCTTTCTTCAAGCCTTCTTAACTAATCCACAATGTTGCACCTCTTCCTGTATTTATTCTTCAAATTGAATTATATAGGATCGTAATAATAAATGGAAATGGATGTTGCAATAAATATTCAAATACTAGTTTCCATTATCACTACTGGACTTGTGGGCTTGACATATTTAGATGCTGAATTTCATTGTTTGCTATATGCCTATCTCTCTATGTAGTTTTTTTCCAAAAACTAGTTGCTTCTGTGAAATAAAAACAGATGTGTTCCTCTGGAGTTTTAACAGCCACTTCTATGATGTAATCTCTTTGCAGTCTGTTGCTCGTAGTATTGCTTCACAGATTATGATTGAGGAGACTTTAGCGTCATGTTCTGGAGGCCCCCGTGGCAATCAACAGTAAGGACTTTTTTGCCTTCCTGTTTTATTCAGACCTACCTATGCAAAATTGCTGAATCTGTGATATTTGGAAGCAAATCGTTGAGCCATTATAAGGAAAAGTCAGAAAAAAGATGAAGATATTTAATGAAATTTAGTTGTAGACTTAAATAATGAAACAACAAATGGTTAAACTATTTTTAAAATTGATTGTGTACGGATTCAGTGTAGTTTAGTGTAAGCCTAAAACCTTAGATGCCGAAGCTCCAACCTGGGACACTGAAAAGTGAAAACTTACGAGAATGATAGCAAAGGATAATAAACTGACTGAGGATATTCTTTGTAGAGAATAGAGATGAGGAGGGAAAATGTGGCTCAAAAAGCTTGTGTGAGAAAGGCATGTTCGAAATTATTGAATAGCTATAGATAAACTTGTTGTATTGATTGTATAGAGGCTGTTAACCTGTTGTATTGATTGTATAGTTTGGCCCTTGAACATTTCAGCTTCTTGTTATTTGATCTTCCTTTGCATATTGTATTTATCCCTAACAGTGTTATTGAATTGCAGCCATGGCGGAAAGTGGTGGTGGGATTTTTAATATCCGCCATGGCCGTTCTACACATGATGGTGGCTATGGTGGTTTATATGGCCAAAACTAGCAGATTTTGGCCTCTCTGCCATGGACCACTATCCGCCATTGACAACACTGACCCCTATTCCCAACTCCTGTCAAGTATAATAGAATCTAGCTTTCTGGACTTTTATGTTGTGTTCATTGTAATGACAATTTTTTCTTGTGTAGATATGCTGCCGTGTTTGCGGCATTTGTTGCAGGGATGGCCTGTTTGGTTGGTATTGATTTCGGTGCGAAGTTTATGGCTTCCTTTGCTAAATGCTTTGAGGTATAGTTCATTAACAAAATAATGAAGTAAATTAGAGTCGAGTTTACGAATGTGTTTATTTTTTGTTTCATTTGCCGGTTTTGGATTCTTCTCCAGATTACCATTTGCTCTCACTGCAGTTTTTAAAGACTATAAAGTTATAATATTCATATGTTCTGTGCACAGGATGAGTACCATAAAAAAGACAATCTCTCCTTGCGGAATGTTGCTCTTCTATTATCCTATTTATGCTTATTTGGAGTCTGTTCTAGGTGGGTAAATTGTACTTGCACCAAGCACTTAATTATAAAGTTGTAACTATATTTTTCTAATAAATATTATATTTTAATGCTTTTCAGTGATTTAATATATGACTTTCTAGTCATGCTGAGCAAGCGTTTAACTGAGGTGGATGTCTCTATTATTTTGACAGTGTTACAATGTAAGCTTTTTGTCTTCTTAAATCTCTTGTTTTTGGAGTTAGTTAAGCCCGACTCTAATTCTAAGATACCTAATCTAGGTAATGTACTTACATTATTTACATATATTCCAACGTTGACTGTAATACCATCAAGGAATATCTCTGTTTCCATTTTTATCATGTTCACTTCATAGCCATTAGATGCATGATGCTTTATAGAACTTCTTTTATTATCCCTTTTATTTCTCAGTGTGCTGTTCAAACTGATGGTTCCATCTAATGTAATATTATACAGTAGCACTGTAGCAGAACCTTTTTAGGCAATTCTCATAAGAACATGCTCAATTAAGGAATCATGACATTTATTTTGATTTTATTTGTTCTCATAGGTTGTGGGATGAAAATAAGGGTTGATGATCCAGCTACCATGAAAACTTTCATTCTTAATGTTCAGGATACCTCAAATAAGTTGAAGGCTTCCTCTGGAGATGACCCTGAAAAGAATAACAGTAAAAGAGTAAGCATGATGTGTGCATGTTTTGTTTTACATTTGAAAGCCCCAAACCATGGTTTGGGCAGAAGCATGTTGTCTCTTGTAGTTTTTGCAAAGCATGATTTGGGGACTTCAAATGCAAAACCAAAACCAAATGCCCTATGTTTTATATTATCCGAAAACTGTCTCAAATTTTGCTGCTCAGAGTTCAGCACTGATTACCTGGTAACTCTTGTAGATGGATTTCATGCTTGAAACCATATATGACATCAAGAACAACAAGAAGAAGACAGAAGAGGTTCACCCTAGAATTAAAAAGTGGCTACAGAAGGTCCCATTCGCTAATCCATATTTTATGGCATTTTTTTTTATTCAAGCTCCTTTCTGCGAATTTATTGCATGTTATTTTTCACTTCAGCAGTTCAGCTTATTTTCAAAATGCTGTGGAATTCCTTATAACAACAACCAAAGCCTTTTTCAGTATGTGTTGCATAGCTAATTATGGATCAATAAGTGTTCTGTTTAACATTGCGTTACACTTAGACTTAGTGTAAGCTATATAACAGAATGAATAGCTTCCATTAGAAGCTAGCTCAGTCTATATATAATGTTACTCACTGTTCTGTGTAAGAAAATCATTTGAATCCTTTCTAATCAAATTCTGAACTTCTTTCTCTCTTTTTTCTTTTCATTTTCTATCACTTTTGCTTACTTTCTTGGGAGCCTATAAACACTATTAAATGTATTGTTTAAAAGATAATTCTTGTATAAGATTGCAATTTGAGTTTTTCTGTTAACCAAAAGGGCATTTATCTGTTCCTCAAATTCTTAATTTAAATTTTGTTTCCAGTTAAGAGTTGAGGATATTTCGCTTAGAGGGCTTACATGGAGTAAGTTACTTGATCCTGACAAGAAGGGCCAATGGTGGTTGTCTGGAGATGTGGTATCTGCAACAGATAATATTGAAGAAGTTGCTAACAAAATAGACAAAGATGTTGCTGAAACTCAACGAATGCTGCAGCTTGCTGCTGCTCAAAGGATGAACACAGATTCCAGAAGGGCAATCTTTTGTATTATAATGTCTGGGGAGGACTATATCGATGCATTTGAAAAGCTTCTGAGATTGGAATTACCTGGCAAGCAGGTCAGTCATTTCTTTCTCCAGTTAGTAATGTTTTCTTTCAATAACGAGGTCTTCTCTCTTGTGATATATTTTCCGTTCGTGTACTTCAGGACAGAGATATAATGCGTGTTCTTGTTGAGTGTTGCTTGCAAGAGAAAGTTTTTAACAAGTACTATACAGTTCTGGCTACCAAGTTGTGCGAGCATGACAAAAATCACAAGTTCACTCTACAGGTATTTTTTTTTCTCCTTCTTGTGAAAGAAAGAACTGAGTTAAGAGCTAATTTGAAGTAGAATTGTGTAATATTTACCTTGAGTAAAAAATGGTTACATTTTCATATTACTTATATTGAGGAAAAATACGACAAGGAGAACACTTATTAGGAGAAGTATAAGGCGTTATAACTGTTTAGTTGTAAATGAATAGGTGTCTTCACGTGCTGTGTACTAAAAGAAAATATGGGTAGGAATAAATTTTAATTAAAAATGGATATATTACACTTCATTCATAAGTATCAAAGCCCTTTCATGAAAACACAGCTTGCTTCCTCCTGTCAAAACAATAAAACCTTTTCCAAGAACATTATTCTGAGAATCTGAAGAAAACCTTGGTCCTTAAAAACGTGCTTGGCTTTTTATCTTGCCTGAGATCCCGCATCAAGTAGTAAAATGGCCAAAGTAATGCTTATTAATGTATGATTGGAAAACCGTCACCCTTGATCTTACTTTTTGGGTTGAGTTAAACCTAGTCTCAATTTTAAGATGATATCAAAACTTATCCTAGATACTCATACGCGACTACTCGTCCACATTACATATGTCTACTCCTGGGTACCAAGGGGGTGTTGAGATCTCTATGACTGAGCCGGCCATCCGCATTTTTCAACATTTGAGATGTCAAATCGTAGGGAGGACGTGTTAAGATCCCACATTGAATAGTATTAAATATGGCCAAACTAGTCCTTCTATTGCTTGAAAGTGGAATTTGATCCATGTTATTTGAATTAATTCGTGTTATTATGATAATACATCTTTTATTGTATCACTTTTTCAATTATGTACTTGTGACTTTTATTTGCAGTTTTGTCTATGGGACCACTTTAAGGAGCTGGAGACTATGCCTCTTTTGAGATCAATGCACCTGGCAAAGTTTGTGGCTGAAATGGCTGCCTCTTTCACTCTCTCCCTAGCAGCTTTAAAGACTCTGGATCTGAGTAATCTCAGCATGCTAACTCCAAGAAGGATTATGCATTTCCGAATTCTGTTTGAGGCCATTTTCGAATATCCTGATACCTTAGTGTGGAAGATATTCACACGTATAGCGGGGATCCCTGAACTTGAAAGTTTTAGACATGGCATTGAGTTTTTCATTAAAGAGTACATTGTGAAAACAAATAAAGCTGTATCTCAAAAATTTAAGTTGGTAAAAAAAGCCCTTGATAATTTAGAAGGAGTCCTGATGCAAGAGTAGGTTTTGGAGAATACCCAATTTTGTAGCATCTTGTATCAATTTTTTTAATTATTTATATCATTCTTCTGGATATCCTTGTGAGTTATTAGCATTAGGAATTTGGTACAATTACTTTGGTAAAGGTCTTGGTTACAATTTTGTAGTAGGATAAATTGCATTTTATCATCTCAGACATGCTTAAATGGCATGTACACCATTTTAATTATGTGAAAGATTTTAACCTCTTATTATGTAAAAATAAAAGGTGTCTTTTAAATTTAAATGAGGGCAGGGGTACAATTTCTTCAACAAATAAAGGTAACGAGGGTCGGCTGAAAGTTGCAAAGTTATTTGATGATATTAAAAAATATTTTCTAAACAATTTCACGGCATAACACCTATATTATGTTTATTAAAAAATAATTTTTGAACGATTTCAAAAATTATAAAATGATGTTTTTGTTTTTGACTCCAAACATGTGTAGCTCCGACAAGAGTGCAATGTATGTTTCTCATTTACACCGATTGGAGAAACATTAACCAATCCTGAAAATAAAAGGCATAGTTTTTAAATAAATAAATAAAATTCTCCACCGACATAAAAAGTTTCTGGTATGATAAATAACAAATTGTTTAGAAACATGTGGTTGCAATCTATTATATATTTAAAATAGATTTCTCACTTTTATTCTGGTTGCCACCTTGTACTAATTTCTTTACATGTGTAAACCACCTCAGACAAAAAGTTAATGAGTATGTCTTTATTGGATGAAAAGGTATAAACAATAACAAATTTACAAATGTCATCGGAAAATAAATGATTCTTACGGACCTACCGTAAAAACAAGACATATCCTAAAAATAAAATGATTCTTACAGACTTATCGTAAAAACAAAGAAGATTATTTTTTTCAAGCAATCAAAATCCAATATTGAGAGACAAAGAAGACCCAAAAATTACTATTCAAAATGATTATTTGAATTTCTTTTTTTTTTTTTGGATTAAGACTCAAAAATACTTAGACTAAAATCATTGGAGATGAGGACAACTAAGAACTCAACTTACTGCAACTGACAAATTTACAAACAAAAAAAGATTATGGTCAAACATAGAAGAACCCGTCCTTCTACGTACCTTAAAAGGAGAACTAAAAAGAATAAACCAAAAGAAAAACAATTAAGGTGTAATAAAATTGATTAATCCAAAAAAACCACAAAAATATAAAAAACTTAAAATTGAGAATGCAAGATGAATGTATTTTTAATTATTTCACTTAAATTATTTTTAGTTTCAACAATAAAATAATACATTTTATAACTCAATTGTATATCAATTGAGTCTATTTCTTAATTTCAATTATCAAATACATTATTCCGACATTTGATATATCCATCGACCTCAATAAACCTACGCAACGCGCGAGTTAGCATTTAATTTAAATTAATTCCCAGAATCTATGAAAAAGAAAAATTAAGAAGCACAAAATTAGACCTCTTGTTATATTCCGTGATATTCCCTTATATTCCCTACCATATGTAATATTAAACCAAACCTTGAAAAGAAAGAATGTTGCATTTAAAAGGCAGAGATCACATCTCTAAATAAAAATTATAAGTTAAAAAAAATGTTACTCATCAATATACTAAAGAAACAAATGTAACTCATTAATATACTAAAGAATTTATAAAATATGGGTAATGAAGCAAGCTGTGTTTTCTTAGCATCATTAGTGATATTCATCAACATGATTCTAAAGCATTGTTTAGTTGATGGCAGTTCTGAGTTGGCAGGAGCTTCTAAATGCAAAAGGTCTCCAATACATTTTTCAGACTTTTTTGTAATCAAACAATCACCATGAGGGGCTTCCACAAAACAAGGATTGACCCTATCATCAGCCTCTTGGATAAGACCCCAGCTAGAATCTGATCGACAGTCAACTAACTGGCTTCCCTTCACCCTCTTTGACTTCAATGAGGATAAAGAGGCTTCCCAGGCCCTCTTCGCAACTTTTGTAGATTGAGAACAATTCACTACATTAGCATAATTTATATCCTGTGAACAATCTGCACCATTTGCCTGTCTATCATTATTTGCTCTGGCCGGGTCGTTGCAGTTGCAGCAGTACTTAGATTTGTGACTGTCAAATCCTGTTCATTGTGCAAGAGATTACAACAACTATACAATAAAACTAAATAGTCCTAATAGAATATTTTATTTACTTTTTTCTAATTCTAGAAAAAAATTACCACTAAGTTTTCCATATCCGCTTGAAGATCCACCTTTTACCAAAGCCTTAGGTTGACTTTGATTTGTGTCTGTTCTATGGGAAGATTTCAAATCAGAGTAGTTCTCCAGAAAATCCAAGCTGTTCATTTCCAACAATTGCAGGTGTAGAGGAATTCTGATGAGGTAGTGAGGGGAGAGACTTCCCAGAGTTAGCATTGTCATCTAACAATTCATTCCTTAGATGGCAAACCATCAGAGTTGAACCACCGGGAAAGCATAATGCTCTGCGAATATCAGCTTTTACAGGTAACCTGTGGGCTCTACCTTTGGTATCCACCTGCGCTATTAATGAAAAGCCCTACATTTGTGGGGAGAAAATGTTGTAACGCCAGAACTAAAGAAGCATCTTTTAATGAATAAAACTATGCATCTAAATTTGTAAATTTGGCAAACTGTATTAATATCATTAAATATTTGCCATACTATACTATTAGATGGCCTCTTGGCAAAAATGTAAAGTTTTTCTTGCAAGCATATAACAAGAAATCAAACACAATGAAATTCTTGCAAGGTTGATCGCGAATTTACAGTATAATCTTAGACTAAAAAATGAATGACAATCAGTCATATATAACAAACAACTAAAATCAACTCTATGTCTTAGGAATATACTGTCTTTAGTATTGCTTCGGTAGTGTGGCATTGGGCCAGCTGTCCTTAGAGTCAATTGCAGTTTGCTAAAAACTATATATTCTGCTCTGACTCTAACTAACACTCTCACGAATGCTCTCTCAGTTTCTATACTTGTAATACTATGATCTTCTCAAAACTCCAGAGAATTTTTGTTTAAAAGTTACCTGTTTAAACCAAAAACCCAACAGAAAATAGAGCAAATGTCAACATTTTGAAATCTCTTTCGTAGCTCTAGAAACAATACATGACCAAATCCCTGCAGCATATTAACTAACAATTAACTAAGAAACCTTATTTTAAGGAGTAAATTACAGTTATTTATTGCGAGCACTTAAAGATATATGCAAAAAGACAACAGATGACATGAGTAGGAAAATTCAGAAAAGACTTAAAAATTTCATATAAATAGCTGCAGCTCAAAGCAATTGAAATGAACATAAGAGTATACGAATTCTTTAAGAAACATAATCTTGGAGTTGACCTGAAAAATTCAAATAAGTCACAAAACATTGGAGCACTTGGAAACAAAACAACCAAGTAAGTTTTCACTATACTTGCTTGCACTAACACTGTTTACTGAGAATACTTATCATGAAGGTATCTAATTAACTTCATTATAAGCTAGAAAAACAAGCAAATTAAAATTAGAAGTTAGAACCAAACAGTGTTGTTGAATACCAGCACCACAGCACTATAGTGTAGCAGAATTTGAACAAAATGCTATTGTTCTGCGATACGTTTTTCAGTACAAAATATTGTCAAATAGCAGCTATAACAAATAGTTATTCTCTGCGATCAGCAATTGATAACACCAGAACTAATGCAGAAGCTTTATATAAAATCTTGTAAGCAGAAGCTTTATATAAAGGTTACAGTGATTAACCATTGCACGTTTATTTCTTGAAACTAACTCCAGGTATGACATTTTCATAAGAAAGCTTAACAGGGAAAAAAAAAAGGAATATATAAGAATACAAGCAGACCTTCTATTGATAGATTGTATTGACAGCTGCAAGTGGGATCTCAGCATATTCTGTATCTGCAGGGATGATTTGATAAGTAATTGCAGCTATAACCTGTAAAATGATGAAAGTGAGTTAAAAGCTGAGATGTTATGATACACATTCTATTATGTTTCTCTAATTTCCACTACTGTGTATTGATGTCTAGCTCAAATTAGATGATACTACAGAAATATTATTTTCTTTTATTTCTATGCCATATGGTCTAAGGATGAAAAAGGAGAGCATCTGGAGAGATCAATCGGGACTATTATTGAGATTTGAGACAATGTCAACCCACTTGTACAACCAACAGTACATCCAATGGTGACTAATGTAAATACGTGCTATAGTTTGATACACAATCACAAAGACTCAAAGAATCTTGGGGCTAAAAATGTAAGGCTTTCTGTTTAAGAAATAGAGACATGCTCTGCTTAATTTGGAGATGTACCTGGCTGATTTTTAGTATAGTGCAGCAGAGGTTAACTATGGCAGCACAGTAGAATACCAAAATATGGAGTTATAAAAATAAAACACATACAAAATGAGGCTTTAATTTGTCACATAAGTATAGTCATCAAGCAAGTACCTTTCCTGAATCTCCAGCTGAACTAGATTTCCGAAGTAGTGTTCAATATTTCCTACAGGAATAAACAATCAATAAATGAAAGCTTCTTACACCACCTTTTAAGTAGCTAAAAAATACTGATACAAACCTACAGTTAAACACAGCACAACATGTTCACAAAAAGAATATTGTAAATAAATAATAATCTACTAAAATCACCATAGTTAGTGAATTATCTGCCATGGATTTCTAGCATGCAGAAGCAGAGATGATGAGAACAATCTAATACCCGTTAGTCACACATCTCTCAAGAAACTTCAATTGCTTTCCAGTATTTGCAGCATAATTCATTCCAGGTAGCTCTGCCATATACATATGTAATACTTCCTACATATCCAACAAATTACATTTGAAGCATTAATTTTTTTTAAATTTCTAAATTTATATAATTCTAAAACGAATAACCCATTAATGGAATTTTACATAATCTCTCATTTAATTCCTCTTATTTTCAACAATATTAAATAACATGGGAGAGAGACCCACGTCACACTCACACTCACACATAGGGTGTTTACCTGAAGGTAGGATTTGCTAATAACATCAACATCTTCAGGATTAAGCAGCACGAACTCATGTTCTGCAAAATATATTAACCAAAGAGCAAGTGTTATAATCACGCAAATGAATACTAGTTAATGTTAAATACAAATTAACACTAAAGTTAATACTATAAATAATCATGAGTAAATGTAGGGTTTCTTTTACCTCTTTCTTCAGAGCTGAAATTCTCAGAATTATTTTTATGGTTCGCAGAGGCGTCTTGTGCCACTGCTTAAAGAGAGTCAAAGAAACATAGTCAAAATTGTTAATCGCAAATTCGTAAATCGAATCAAATGAACATAAATAGAAGCATTGCTTATTGGGGGAAAATACCAGATAATTTGATCTTTCCACTTCGAGGAAGAGAGATTAAGAGGTCGTTGGAAGTGGAATTGCAGGTGAAAGTGTTGGTTCGGCAGTAATCTCGCAGTTACCTGCGAAATGAGGAGAATATAGAAATAGAGATTAGAAAATAAGTTGTGAATGGAAAAGAATGAAAATGAAGGGTTGTTAGGGTTTGAAGTAAGAGGCTTAGAGACCATCTGTCAACAACACTGATTTAGGAAGAAAACTATTGGAGGCAGAGTAAGGAAAAGGTGTTGCAAAAATAAACAGAGAAATTTAAAATAACTGTAAAAATTGTAATAACACATTAGCTTCTCTCACACTGAAAACTGTAACATAAAAGTATAAGATAGAGAAAAAAAGAATCATATACAAGTTTAAAGTGTTTCTGACTTGTGCGACTTATAATGAAAAACTAAAGCTATATATATAGTTTTGAACTCCCTCTTCCTTTCCAATTTCAAATAACGTGAGACTATTTTAAATTCTTCAATTTCAACTAAACTCATCAAAGGAATACCATTTGCAAATTCATCAATCGGAGGACAAAGTTTACCAATTAGAAAATCTCCACTCTTCTCTAGCACTTCATGCTCATTAAAATATACGAATAAATATAAAAGGATACTTATAATAAAGGCCTTCTATATACACGGGAGCTACATGAATAACAACAGTGCTGAACTTCAGTAATCACTATACTGACATATGAAAAAATAAAGCAACAAAAAGATAGAGAAATATTGATAGTTGCATGCCACCAATTATAGAATAATCAAATGCATCAGAAATATATCAAGTCATTCAATGCTCAACTTTAACAGCAACACAAGTCACTCAATTCTCAACTTTAACCCTTACATAGATCATAGATGCCATAAAACCAAGATTTGTGTTGATGAAAAACTACACAAAACAAACTATGGGAACAAAAATAGTTCCTTCTTTTATGGTTTGACTGGTTACATTTTTTTAAAAGAAATGGACCAAATAAGGAACACTTACAGTAGCGAAACCAGACCGGCTCTCTCCGAAAGTTTCGACCTCATCAGGGAAATTCTGGTCCTACTCCTCCAAAACATGCTCACGCAAATTCTTCCCCAAACAGAAAATGCTAAGTTGGACAAAAAGCAAATTCTTAAAATCATGTGAAGGCCACATAATGAAAACAAAAATCATACACCTACTTGATAAAAATCAAGAAACTGAAACAACCTTTAAAGCGTCAAAATTTGCTTTGGAGATCTTATTCTTTGCAATGCAATTGTTCAAAATATCTCCATAAACTCATATGGATTCTTATTAACATCAATTAAACTAAACCCAACAATTAAGTTCAAATTACAAAA
>JBBPBR010000006.1:50750131-50761871 GCA_037974775.1 Cicer pinnatifidum
ATAAACCTCCTTCAAAATGGGTATCAAATAAAATGTAAAAGAGAATTAATATAAAAAATGAAATACGTATCAAACAATTTTTTTGTTTTTTAATTTTCAAAATATATATTGAATATAGATTCACCAAACGTTTTTTCTTCATTTTTCTCATATCTAAAACAATTTTCAAGAAATAGGTTACCAAACATATTATTACAATCTATTTTTCTGAAATCGATTTATAAAATAGATTTTGAAAACCAACAAAGTAAAACTAATTCAAACAAGCACCTATTTTTATTGAATCAATTCATGTGAGCTTTTTTATATGAATTTATGTGAACCCCCATTATAATTCGCCTCATAGTGTGTATTACTGATTCAATGAATGGATGCATTTACAAATAATGTGTATTCGCGGAGCTTTTTCATTTCGATTCACCATAGATGTGAAATATTTGAGTTCGGATCAGAACGCAACGAAGGATTAGTGATCCATTTACATAATTATATGCATTACTGCATTAGAGTTTTTTTCTTTTTCTTTCATTTTTTTTTTATTTTAATTTATACGACAGATTAAATAAAAATATTATATTTTTTATTATTTTGAATTAAATAAATATATTTTTTATATTATTAAAAATTAAAATTAAAAAACTTTAATTTCAACTAATTCATAGTTAATTTTAACAAATGAAACCATATCCTAGTTTTTATTTATGCTTCATACCGGTAAAAAAAAAACGTCACTTACAGTATTTGGGACAAAAGTGCCATTGTGTCGAGATACTTACTTAATTTAATTACATTGATTAGAAATGAGTTGAACAAAGGATGTTTAAGTGACTAGATTCAGTTGGGTTTTAGTATTCATGTAGTGTCGGCACCACGATAACTGTCGGTGGTATCACGCTGTTTTGAGGTGATCAACGCATGTGATGTTGGCCCAACTATCGATGGGGATGGTGATAGTATTAAATAGTTTATAATAAGCAAAATACATTCCCTTTAAAATACTCGAAAATATATATATATATATATATATATATATATATATATTAATAAATTAATCATATATTTAAAACAATGATTTAAATTTTAAATCGACAAAATTAAAATCTATTTTTTTTTTATTTTTTCAATAATCTCATTTTATTTTTTAAATTTTTTTATTTCAATAATTATAAAAAACATAAATTTTCAATAAAAAATTTAAAAAATAATTAAATAAAAGATAATTCGAGTAAAGTAAATTTTATGATTTTTAAAATCAAACATATAATTGTTTTAATAATAAAAGTCATAGTACTGAAATGAGATTAACATTAAAAAATAGTTTAGTGATTTTTCCAATTATTAAAAATTAATTTGATAAAAAGAAATTTAAACGATCAAATTATGATTTTTTGTTATGATTTTTGTACCAGATAAAATTATGATTTTTGTTATGCAAAATATTTATTTAAATTAATTTAAAAATAATAAAATTAATTATTTATTAAAATAATTTCTTCTAAAATAAAATTTTAAGTTGATATGACAGAAAAAATTAAAAATTGTGTAAATAGATTAGTTAGTACTTCTACCTATGTCAAACTTTTATTATATATTTATCCAATCAAATCACCCTAAACAATCACTTTGTTACCTTAGTTTCATAGTTTGAAGTAAAAGTAAATCATAATTAGTTGAGAATTGTTCGAGTAATCTTAGCCGTTGCCGTGGCAAAACAATGGGAGTTGCATCAAATATAGGTACATAATGCATTCTTACATGAAAATCTTAAGAAGAAAACCATGATCTATATGCTTTAACTTGAGAAGAGGGATATTGAATGTTGCATCTACAGAGTGATCATTCTTTGATCTCACTCCAATTTAGTATATTTGATCAACTGTATATACTACAAATTGATTGTAATAAGCGTGATTTTAATTTATTATTTTAGAAAATAACTCAAGGCTTTAATGTATATATATTTGACTGAGAACCAATACCAAGACAGGGATTTCATCTCCAATTAGTTTCTTTAAGTTATAACCATATTTCTACTCAAGAGCACATTTTTAACATAATTTATTATATGAAGTGTATATGTATGTAATTTGTTTTTACTTTGTTAAGTACCTTATAATCAGTTACTTACTCTTATAGTTTAAGAATTTCTTAAAAAATAATTATATATCTTCTGCATTAGCAATATTAATTACGCAGCAAAAATCCTCAAATCATTTTAATTTCTTATGGAAACTGAGAGCCAAACCTAGAAAATGAATGTTCAAAAAATTCTTAAATAATATTTTTATGTGGAAAATATGCATTTTCTTAACCAAGCTTGGATGAGGAAAGTAGGTTTAAATATGGAAAATTATCTGCAACTTACTTGTTTGTGGAGGAGAAATTAAATATCCATGCAAATACTTGAAGCAATAATATATTGGAGCAAAGTTATGGTGAAATGTGTTACCTTGTTTTGAAGGTTGAGTGGGATACTTGATATAACTCAACACTGATGTAAGTTTAACTTGAAGAAAGTAAAGTATATAATGTTTTACAATCATAGTTTTTATTATTATAATAAACACTATACTATTTTTCAACTTTATATGCTAAAGTTTTTTTTTTTTTTTAGAGAATTCTAATTTTTCATATTATTCCCCTCACATTACTTTTTCCGTACTCATAATCATCTTTTTTATGAGATCTTAAAAGTACTAAAGTATAATTAACTTAAATCCACAAAGTTGTGAATTCAATTTTTATTATTGATGTAATAACTTCTTTAGTGGATAATTTATAAATATTTATAATAACACTCTTTGCACCTAAAAGCATGTAATTAACCTTAATGAATCATATAATCTAACTTATTTAAATTTTTCTTTATAAGAAAAAAAAAAAGTACTTGAGTGGAAATCACACAAACTTGGTCAAAATGACACTTATCAAATGTATAGTGCGTTTTGATAACATTAGAGTCAAAAGTAAAGTAGGCAAGAAACCAACTATTAATACTATAATAGACCAAGGGCAAATGTCACACTTAACCAACCATTAGCACACATTGAGTTTCTTAAAAAGAAAAGAAAAAAAAAACACACACACACACACACACACATTGAGTAAGCCATTGAGTGTTGTTGTTGGAATTATATGGAAATCGAGCTCAAATTGGTGACCGGTAGTAGGTGAACGAGCTCACGAGGCAAAGGTAATTTCGAAGTGTTGGTTTACATGCCATATACATTACTATTATTAGTAGCTAAAGCCACCAACCCAACGTTTTTCACCAACCATTGATTGTTACGTTTTACTACTACAAACCAAACGCAAAAAGTAGTCCTCAATGTTACACCTCTTTCCAATACATTACAAATTAATATATTTGAACATTTGACCGTACTTTATTTTAAAATTGTTATAGCTAGGGATGTGATGATAGGTATATAATGCCACCGGGAGAACAAAAGAGAAAGAAGGGAGAAAAACATCAGACAACAAATTATTGCATTAAACAACTCTCTTGGTCTAAATTAAATTTGTCTAGACTACAACTTGTACAATAGAATAATTAAACACGCAAATGTGTTTTGCATTTGGATATTATTTTAATCAAGAAGTAGAATGGAATAGTGTTTGAAAAACACTGAAGTTTGAATATATTTTTAGTTTTTATAAAATTTTGAATTTTTATAAAATAAAATAAAAATTAACTTTTAGTTTACACAAAAATTATGTATCATTAGTTCTAGTTCCTATTAAATTGAAAAAGAAAAAATTGTTATGATGGACGTCTCTGAATTCAAAATTTAATTTTTGTATCTTAAATTTTGTTAATTTTGGGGTTTTATGTTTAAAAATTCAAATTTTAGTAAAATTTCTTAAATTTTTCTGGGAGATGTTGACAATGTCTTAATAATATAGAGAAAAAACTATTACCTAAGAGTATTTTAGAAACTAAAAGTAGAAGAAAAAAAATTTAAAGACTGAAAATAAAATTTGTAAATTTTATAGATCAGAAATATAATTCAACAAAATACTAACATGTTTATTTGGTCCGAAGAGCTAATATTTTTTTTGATGAAAATACTATTTTTTTGGCAAACAAAAATTAATATATGGTTTGAAATTTAAAACTAGATAGCTACGGTCTGTGAATTTTCGAAAAAGTCAATAAGCCCATAATTCATGTGGCTGCCATCATTTGGCAGCCCATGAATCCTTATCCGTTTAGTATTTTTTTCCACCTCTAAATATACTATCTAAAATTAACATCTCTTACTTTATTTTCTACTATCTAAAGCCACCTTTAAAAAGCTGAAAAAAAATACGAAAATGAATGAACATTCACCTTCAAATCATAAAAAGTCATCTCGCTTGGCCCATAATGGAAATCCATATTTGAATTATTTGAGATTGAATCACCACTAAAGCCTTATGATTTAGACAAAAATTACATTTTGTAGCTTCAAAAGAATAACAACAAAATCACTATGCCACTCTAATTTTGTGAAACTAGGAATACTTATTTGAGACAAATCCCAAATGAAAAACATTTAGCTGCACAGAAATAAAAAAATTAAAAAAGAAAATCACAATTTCATTTTAATTTGTAAATTTTTTTGAGATAATCACAATATCTTTTTTATTTTGTGTGCTCAAACATTTTTCATTAAATGTAAAAATATTGACAATACAAAATGACTTTATAATATCTTTCAATCTTTTACATCACATTATATTATTTTAAAATTAAATATTTAATATCGTGTAAGAATCTCATTTTCTTTGGCATGTTGGAACCAACATTTGAAAACTTCACTAAAAATAATGAACATTTCTACAATAATCCTAAGTAATTACACATCTTCTCAACGAATTAATCATCAAGGCCAAACAAAATCGACACACACCCTCGATTCCAATGGATAATCAGCGAAGTTCACCGCTTCTAGAGAACTTTTGTGCAGAGTGTTCTGCTTTTGAATGTCACACACACGATCTTTCAATGTAGCAGTAGCATTAATGTTAGCGGCTAATAGAGCTGTAGAATCCCACTCTTGATTCCAAACAAGTTCTGAAAACAGAAGTATCAGCGAAGCCATTGCAATTTCAAGATTATTATAGTATATTGATGAAGCAGAAGTTGATGATTGAGAAGAAAAATTGACAAATGTTATATATATAGAAAGTGAGTGAAAGAATATGAATTAAAGAGGTCGCAGATTTTGAGTTTTCTGCTAGCTGTGACTGTTGTTTTATTAATTTGCATAAAAGTGGTATAATAGAAACGGTGGTATCTATTTTGTTGTTTCTGTAGCCGCTGATTTTCTTTATGTCTGTTACTTGCAACCTTGTATTCTGTGTATTTATGTATGAATATAGTAGTAATATTTTATTCAGAAAATATTTACTGCATTTAATTATTGGAAAATACTGGTTTACAAGTACCAAGTTATAGGATAAATCACTTTAATATCTATTTACTCATTATTTTCTTAAAGTTTGGGATTGACTTTTTTATTGTTTATAACAAGATAAACTATCTTTATTGCATTTTTTAAAAGAAAGTATTCATATTATTTAACACCACTCTTAATTATTTGGGTAGTTTTCACTTTTCATATTGTTATTAATTTAAAATATGCACTCATAGGTCCTGAAGTCCATACTTTTCAATATTTGTTAAAAAAAACATGAAAAACATTTAAAAAAATGCATTCAATTTTTTTTATTTATTTATTAGCTGATTTTAGAGTATTACATTTAAATAATGTTATTAGAATGTAAAATTCGATACAACATACAAATAGTATAAAATATAATATAATCATATTTTAGTATAAAATATAATATAATCATATTTTATTTTTCATTAAAGTAGTATATTTATATTTTATTTTGTGTCTCATTTTGTATTTTCATAATATTTACTAATTATATTTAGATTTATATTAAGGATCCATTAGATCGGTAAACTTTAAATCTAATTAAGTTATTAAAAGGAAATGAGAGATTCAGCAATTACGTGGGAGTTGATGGCTTGATGCCATTAAGGGGCTAAAAGTTTTTTTTGTTCAATTTTTCTTTTTAAATTGTAATTTTAGTCATATTGGTAGAAATGGAAACTTTTCAAAAATAAAAAATAAAAGGAACTCTCTTTCTTAATATAATGGTATTTAGTAAAAAAAAATTATTAGAGACTCTTTTTGTTTGCGATACTTTTGTGCACAACGTGTACAAATAAATATTTGGGTCATAATTGAAGTTTCAATTTAATAAATTAATACATACTATAAGCAAGTTTTTTGTGAAGATATTTAATTGTACTCCGTCATTATTTATAAATGAAAGTATCTTTTTAAATATATTTAATTTAAATTAAATATATTAATTTTTTTAATTAAATTTTACTTAAGATTAGAGAAGTATTTTACCGTATAAATTGTATTTATGAAATTATTTTTAGTGCTACTGGTTTATAATATTTTTATAGTTATAATAGGTGATATTAATAATTTTAAGAGTAATTATAAGAAGGAAAAAAAAACACATTTTTAACTAATTTAAATTTAATGCTGCAACTATTTTTTGTTAGTATTTGTAAATTTTGTAAGTAAGTTCATAACAAGGGATAGAGGGATGGTGGGAGATAGAACATAAAAAGAAAACGTAGGGAGCAAACTGAAAACCGCGTTCAGAGACCATGGTTTTTATTCGTCCAATGCGCGTTTATCGACTTAAGTACTTTTTTCGATATTTGTTTATTGTTCATTGGAAACTGTTTTTTTTTCTTCCAGCATACTTTTGAAGGATTCATTTATTTTTTCAAGTGAATAATTAATTTTAAAATTATTAAATGAATAATTATTATTTTGTATATATATATATATATATATAATATGTTTTAGACCAAATATCACTTATAGTCTCTTAATTTAATTTTAGTTAACGTTTTAGTCCTTTATTTTTTTTCTTTTTGATTTGGTCATTTATTTTAATTTTAAGTGTCAATTTAATTCTTTATATTTTAAAATATTAACAATGTTATCTTTTTTTTTTACAAAATTTCAAAAATTCATCAAAATTTTCAAACAAAACCAATAAATTTAGTTATATTCTTTAATATAAAATAAACTTCAGCAAAACTCATATTTGTCATTCTTTATTTGATGTTCTTAGAGATTAAAATATGAGTTTATTTAAATATTTAAGTTATGAATTTGATGAAACTGCATTATATTGAGGATGATAATTAATTTGATAGGTTTTGTTTGAAATTTTTTGAGTTTTTTAAAATTTTGCAAAAAATAAAGATAATATTATTGACATTTTAAAATATAAAGTATCAAATTGTCACTTAAAATTAAAATAAAAGGACCAAATTGAGAAGAAAAAAAAAGATAAAGAATTAAAATATTAACTAAAATTAAGTTAAGAGATTATAAATGGTATTTACTCTATATTTTACAAACTTTAGATGAGTCGAATTTAGGTTTATAATAAAACAAACACTCAATTAAACATCTTTTATCAAGTCTAGTGTTGGTTAATAATGTTTTCCAAGTGTTCTGAGATGGGCCTAAGCCCATTGTAATCAAATCCCTTATGACACTTGGGCCTTGTCCCACCTGATCAAGGTCACATCTTTCTCTCAACCATCCTTCTTCTATAACGGATTAAAGTGTCATTAAGACCAACATCGAGGATCTCACTACGTTTCCTTCATCAAATTTGTCTTGATTTGACCTAACTCCTTGTATAGAAAAAGACTTCTAGTTGATTAAGGTTCATATTCACTTCATTACCTCTCATTTTATTCACTCAAATACTTCTGATTTTATAGTGACATTCACAATCTTATTATTCATTATTCTGATCAAGATTTTAAGTTTATTTTAGATCATTAAATTTTATTATAGTACAAAATTATACTTTACAATATTGTCTTTTCAAATCGAAAGTATTTGTTGGTTTATGATTAAGACTCATATAAATTTTAAATTAGGTAAAATATAATTTTCCTTTTAATTTTTTTTCTCACATAAATTAAGTCACGAAATATACGTGATGTTATCCTTTTCTTTGAGGTTGTATTTAATAAATTAATAAATTGATTATGTGGCTGTTTTGAAGCAAATACTTGGTTAAAAAAATTAGATCAAAGTTAATTAACAGGCGTTTTCAACCTGTAAGTTATTATGGGATGCATTTGCTTGATCCATGCTTCACATTAATTAGATTAGATAAAATCTATTAAAAAGAAAAGGCAGCACAAATTTATTTTTAATGATATACAACCAAACATAATTAACTAAAGCAGTAGGGTTTTACAAACCAATCTAACCGCATATTATTACAAGCACTCGAATTAGCAACTAGAAACACACATTTTTTTTTCTCTCACTCACATAATATTTAGTTATTTAGAAGAAGAAATTAAAACACAGGAGAACATAGCCGTCACTTATGATTCCATACACCTGCAATCGCCAGAAGAAGAAAAAAAATCATAAGATATATGCTAACAAATAAATAATTTCAGGATAATTTGATCAAGACGAACAAAATGATTTTAATTTTTTTTTTTTAAATCTTGAAATTTCATTAATTTTGTGACCGAATATTTTTGTAGAATATCTAGGATAGAAGTTGTGGCTTATTTTCATGGTGTCAATTGAGGAGAAAAAAACTAGGAGTCTTTGTAGGCTAACACTGAGATCCTAACAAGTCAACACCCAAATTAGCATGGTCAAAGTCTATTCCCAATCTATATCTCAAAAGTCAGAAGAAAATCAATTCAGTTTTAGTAATTCATCTCTGTTCTAAGAATCAAGAAAATAAAATCATCTAAAATTTTGATAACACCACCATTGATGTCAAAAGTAAACTTCTCATCATAGGCTCAAAATTCAGGAAAAACAGCACCCATTTGATAACAATTTTTTTCAAAAGCAAATATTAAAATGTTACTTAGTATTCTTAATTGATGTATTTAATCCATAATATAACAATATAATAGACTAAAATACATCAATACCAAATTATAATTTAATTTTTTTTTTTATAAAAAAAACACTGAAAATTAAGATTTAAATTTTAGATCTCCTGATTAATCCGATTAACTTATCAATTGAACTATCTATTTGAAACTTCATTTAAGTCATGTACAAAGATTAGTAATAACAATACAAACAATCATGTACAATATTGACAAAATGATCATAAAGCAAAAAAAGAAAATAAAAAAGAATTACCTCTCAACAAGATGAATCAGAGGAATCATATAAGATCTAATCACTATCACTGCTGCTGCTGTGATGGCCATGTTCATCACCATGTTCACCACGTTTCTTCTTATCCTTCTTCTTTTTGATATTTTCACCCTCTCCACCTTCACCATGGATCTTGTCCTTGATCTTCTCTAAAAATCCATCCTTTTGTTCTTCTCCATGACGCTGTTCTGGCCTGTGTTCTCCTCCATGACTATACACACCATGTTGCTCTCCTTTGTGATCTCCACCATACACACCATGTTGCTCTCCTTTGTGCTCTCCACCAAACAGACCATGTTGCTCTCCTTTGTGATCTCCACCAAACACACCATGTTGCTCTCCTTTGTGCTCTCCACCAAACACACCATGATGCTCTCCCTTGTGCTCTCCACCAAACACACCATGTTGGTCTCCTTTGTGCTCTCCACCATACACACCATGTTGCTCTCCCTTGTGCTCTCCACCAAACACACCGTGTTGGTCTCCTTTGTGCTCTCCACCATACCCATGTTGTTGTTCAACATGGCTCTCCCCTTTGTGTGCACCGTCTTTCTTATCCCCTCCTATGTGAAGGGTCTCACCAATTTTGTTAATGATTCCTGACATTGTAGTATGTTTTTGTGTATGAAGATGAATGTGTGTTTCTTCTTTGTTCTGTTTTTTATTTGATATTGTTCTAAGGATGATCAATGGTATTTATAGGCACATAATTTGGGACAGAGGATAGAATAGAAATCTATAAAATAATGTTATCCACTAGTATTTATCTTGAAATTACTAGAGTAACCATGGACGTGTACTCTATACGTGTAATTATTTGATTTTTTTAATCTGGACAAAATTGTCTCATTCAAAATAGGTATCATATATAATTTAACTAAAAGATTCATTGTTGAAGATTTTCTAAACTAACTATACTTTTTTAAGTAAAAATAAAGTGCAAAAACATTATAACTATATTGATATCTTAACTATGTTGTCGCTATAAATTAAATACTTATTATTTGTGCATTCTAAAATATTATTGATAGCAAAAATAAAAAGAAAATTTATATAGTATAAAACGATAGTGAAAAAAAAATTACAATAAACACTGACAAACATCAACAAAATTTATATTTAAAAAGATATATATTGTTTCTATTAAAAAATAATAATATTAAAATGAAAAATATTCATCAATTATTATTAACAATGTTATATTATCTTCTCTAAAAATATGAGGTATATTTTAATTAGAATTTTTATCACTTAAAATGATAGGAATATATGATTTTTGCTAAAGAAAATTTTAAATTTCAATTTTACGACTGTTAAAAGTTATACATTTATTTATTAAATAAATAGAAACAGATAAAATATTTATAAATAATCGATAATTCTCATTTTACAAATAAATTTTATAGAAATAAGTCCAATTCAAATTATATTAAACCACTTGAGTCATATTCATATTTCATTTCTAGACATGAGGGAGTGTCCAAATGACTCATCCTACAAGAAGATTTTATAAGGTAGTTCCCAACTCAAATTAATTGTAAGAGTATTGATGTAAATTAGTCCTAATTTAACGTGAGTTTTGGATTAATTAATAAAAAGAAAATGGAACCGAACAGGTGTCAAGTTGTTAAACTTAAACTTGGCACTATATTTGGAGCCTAAAATTTAGTAGTTATTAATTGTGTACAACCTATAGAAAAAGATGACGCTCATAAGTGGAAAGATAAGGTTTCTAAATCTATCGACATGAATTAACAAACATATCATCAAAGTATATGTCCAAAGTGTTAGGTTTATTATTCGAATGCATTGATTGTGGAAATTAATTGTCATGTATTATAAACTTTTAAATTTCACATATAAAATGTAAGTTCCGAATTTCAATTTAAAATTTAATCTGATTATATTTATCAGTTAAATTAAAATTTAATAACATTATAATGTGATTTTTACTATGAGAATATTTTATTTTCTGGCGTTTTTTTTATTTAACTTCTTTCGTAATTTCAAAAGGATTGGAAAAAGTATAAGCACTATGATTTCTAACGAAAGTGAAAAAGAATAAGAAATTGGATGCCGGGAAGGTATCAAGACATGATTTTGTCAAAAAGCATAATACACTTTCTCATTTGATAGGTTGATTTTACTTCCTTGATATTACAAATAAAATAAAGACAGGGAGGATAAGATAGTGCAATGTAATAATTTTCCATTAAAAAATATAAAGATATGTAGTGCCAAAGAAAAAAATAAATATAGCAATATTTAAATAAAAAAAAGTTTCAAAGCAAATGAATCTTAAATACGTGGTTATATTCAATAGATTTACGTGGTAATATTCAATAGATTTTTGACGGAGATTAGTGAATATTTCATATTTTTAAATTTTACAAAATAACATATAATATTTTCAAAAAATTATTAGAATTTTGATTTTTTATTTATATTTTTATCAATTTAGAGAGTTGATTTTTTATTTTAAA